>CATIWC010001362.1:0-410496 GCA_948472305.1 Vicia faba
GATACTGACATGTCAATAGATTTAATATAATGATATGATACATGTCAGTGAATATGATAAATATAGTCAAAAAAACTTCAGTTTAAACTCCTCAGTTATTACATAAAACTGAGGTAAATGAATACCTTATTACCTTGGATTCTAAACAAAATGACCACTATATGGCGCGCACAATAAAATGTAGAAAATGAAAATATGCAGCTCCAAGGATCGAACTCATGACCTTTTCAATTATAATCTATGTGTTTAAAATTCTAAGGTGTTAAGTGGATACTTTTCATATTGACCTTATTTACCTCGCCTGAGTACTCGAGGTAAAAATGCATTTCGCGTCTGACATTACAAGAGTTATATTATATATATATATATATATATATCTATATATATATACTATATAATATATATATATATATATATATATATATATATATATATATATATATATATATATATCTATATATATATAATATATATATATAATGACTAAAAATGACAAAGATAAAAGGAGTCCGATTAGATACAAGAAATAGTCAACAGAATTCTGCTACCTCTAAAACCCAACTAAATTCCTAATAAAATAATAAATCCACACGAAAATCAAAAGACAAAAACGAACAACAAAATAACAAGAATATTCTTAGAGAAGAATAAGCTAGATCCCGGCCGAAATGAGTCATCATTAGAAAATTAAAGTTTTGTTCATTATCAAGTACTTACATCCACAAGGCGAAAAACAATCACCCCTTTATCTGTCAGATAAAGAGTAGGGTTCCCGTGTCTAGCAGAAGAAATCACAAGAGTATCTGCATGCCTACCAAGATACAATTTCCATGCTAGAAATATACTCTTTACTTTCATATCTTTTCATAGTCATAGAGGGGGCAAAAACATAATATTGTTCTAGGGTTTCCAAATTGACCAAATTCCATAGTTCCAAATCATAATCAAACACCCCCCACTACTACGGAAAACCCATTTAACAACGGTTGGGAAAGATATATAACCATACAGGACCAAGCCATTTTTTATGTAGGAGATCGTTGTAAGTGGGTTATTTACAATCACGGTCTATTGCTTTGGTGGTAGTAAACTGGATAACGTGCTACATACAATCACGGTTTGAATTAAACAGTGGTTTGTTGTACGCGCTACATACAACACCACAGTTGAATTAAACAACTGTTGTTGTATGTGTTCTAATAAATAATAAAAATGCAGCGAGTAACACAACAACATCAACAAGAACAATAAGAACAACAACAAGAACATCAAGAACAATAACAATAAAAACAAAAACAACAAAAACAAGAAGAAGAACAACAATAACAATAAGAAGAAGAAGAAGAACAACGACAACAACAACAATTATAACATCAACAAGAACACCAACAGAACAACAACAAGAAAAGCAATAATAACAACAAGAACAATAACAACAATAATAACAAAAGAGAAAGAAGAACAACAACAATAATAACAAAAAAAAGATAGAACAACAAGAACAATAATAACAAAAAAGAACAACTAACATTGCTAACTCGAATTCATACTTTCCTTGTCCCTTTCAAGTTGATGAAGAGATTATGGAGTTCGTAGATTTGTTAATGAAAGACATTATGTTTTCGAGTTTTGTTTATGGAAAGAAATGATATTTCCGAGTTTGGTTTAGTGGAGAAATAGAGTGTTGAAAATAAAGATGATGTTTGGAGGTAGAAGATGAAATTCGTCCAAGTTAGAAGTTCGTTTAAGTTTTAGGTTTCACGCGGATCGCTAATGGTAGATTCTTGAGCGTTGATAAGCACTAAATGGATGGCAGAGATTTTTTTAAGAAAGGTGAAGAATCTCAAGAAACACACTTATAAGCAAATTCAATAAACTCAATAGCACGCTACATCAACAACAATTGTAATTAAACAACCGTTGTTGTATGTCTTTTAATAAAATATAAAAAAATCAGCAGTAGAAACAAGCAACAATAGCAAGATTCGAACTCAGGACCATGCGCTAAATACAACAACAGTTGTATTAAAACAAGCTTTGTTGTAAGTCTTTAATAAAATATAAAAAATAAAAGCGCCTAATTGAATAGATTCTACCACAGTGGATCCTTTGGGGCGTGGTAAGCTGGGCGTTGCTGTTTGCGCATTTTATAGTAATGCCCTCACCTTAACTTTACCACCCAACGATCTAATGACCAGGAAAAAAGAACTAATATTCCAAGGAAGAAAAAAACACCACTCTAGCCGCTTAAAGATCTCATATCAAGCAGACATTATCAAGTCACGAGTCACAAACAAATAAGCAATTGTCACTCTTCTCACCAACCACATCTCACCAACCACACAACATACACAAAGTACTCCAGGAACTACCACAACTCTACGCCTAAACAAATTAGCTTGAGTATGAATTTTCTTTTGGATGGGTTTCCGAGAGAAAACAACTACTTTCAAGGGGTCCCAACTAACTCAAATAAGAGGAAGAATCTGATTCTCCATGGAAGCTGTAGAAGACCTAAACATGTCACTATGGAGGAGACAAGAGTAAGTCGGAGCAACAAAGGAAATGATATAGTCAGAGTGACTCCAAAGACACCTATCAAGAATAAGGGATGGTCACATCCTGAATGACTAAAAGGAGGTTATGGATCATCATCTCCTGATAAATAGAGGGAATTTTTTCACTTCAAATGCCAAATCGAATTACCATCCTTAAAAACTCCAATCTAACTCGCAATGCAATCCAATTGGTTAGTGATACTGAACAATCTAGGAAACTTAAGAACTAAAGGGGTGGTGTCGACCCACAAATCCTTTCAAACGGATGTTTGGAGGCTCGTACTAATTTTTTCATGAGAATCGCCACAAATTAGCCAAGCGCTTCTACATCTCTCAAATTTAAAAGGGATACTTTTTTCCACCAGGATGAAAAAGAGCGGAAGCCAACATGTCTATCCCTAAGAGGAGAGATGAACATCGGCACTCCATACTTGACATATGAGATATACACACCAAAGATCAATGAATTTAGAAATAAATCTGTATCTTCACTTAAATAAAAGAGTGTCACTCTATATAAATTCTTTCTAAAATTTATTCATAATTAATATGAGTCTTAATTTTTTTAAATATAAAGAGAGTTATAACTTCTGCTTACTCATTTAAAATTTGATTAAAAGTCATGATAACTTTATGTTAAGTTAAAACATACTCGTGTTATCTCATTGAAGTGTTTTTAATTTTCTTTTTATTGGCGCTATTTGTAGAAAGATACCATATCTAACTACTTACTAATGTCTTTTGTGCACTTTTTGCAGTAATTAATTTAGTGGCTTAAAAATAACAACAACTAATTTTTCTTATCATCAATATAGTGATCTAAGTAGGAAAGAAAAGAGGATCGTAATTAATTAATTAATTAATTAATGGGACCCCCAAAATACTTAGTGCTATTAGACAACTAAGAGGTCATGAGAGCTCATATAAATAATGCTCTTTTTTAGTATGCGTAAGTCTGCAACTTCAACACTGTCTGCTATAAGAAACTTCCAAAATATTCCACTTTTTGTTCCATTATTAAGTACTTAATTAATTATTTAAATGGCTAAGCCTTCTGCATTAATTCTTAGAGTAATATGCATCATCATTGGCATCAAAACTTTACACTATTTTTTTCAGAATAAAGAACTTTACACCAAAAAAGATACATTTTATATTTTTGATTAATATTATCTTCAAATGATTACTGGCTTGCAATTGCATGCATATAATAATAATAGTAATATTTTCATTTTCTCTTGATGCTTTTATTTTACATTTATTATGTGTAAATATAATGGAAAGAGTAGAAGCGTCTTTGTTGTTGTACCGCAACGCCGCTTGAATTGGGACCAACTGATATTAAGTAATATTCGGTGTTTAGAGAAGTGATGATGATATCTTGTTTTAATTGTTACTAGTATTTAATGATATATATATATATATATATATATATATATATATATATATATATATATATATATATATATATATATATATATATATATATATATATATATATATATATATATATATATATATATATATATATAAAAGTTAATTTCAAATTTAACTTATTATATTTTTCAATTAAATTATTTTACTTACATATAAGTTGGATTAGAAATCAGTATAATATTTTTAAAATATTAACGACTAATTTATTCATTATAAAATTTAATTTAAAAATAATAATCGAAATTAATATAATATAATATAATATAATATAATATAATATAATATAATAATAAATAAAATAATAAAAATATTAATATTAAATTCAAAAAATAAATTCAAAACACTTTTAATTAAAAACCTTTTATAAATGCAATTCAGATATATAACATAAGATTAAGAAATGAACATTGTCCAATTCAATACAAAATTTTATGAAGACTCCGACCCTTTAAAAAGATAATATATTATTAAATTATAACTATCAAATTGTTATTATCAGAATGACGCCAGAACGTCGCCTTTTCAGTTGTGTTTTATAAAAAGGTTTTAGGACTTTAAGATCAAGTCCTAGGAGGGCACGCGATTAGAGAAAATAATTAAAACAAGACTATTAGACCACATAAAGAATAATCTTATAACAAATGTTCATTCATGTACAATTGTCCCACATGGAATGTTCTAGGTCCTCGAAATCCTAGGATCTAGTTATAAAAATAGAAGTAATGCATTAAATCAAGGTTCACACATTTAAATCCTAAAAACACCTCTCAATTATTGACGATCCCTGACTTTAAGATTATAGTGTTTGTAAATATCATCAAATTCTCAAAGTTCACCTTCAGATTTAACTCGCCTCTCATATGTGTGAGCAATTCCAGTCTTACCAAATCATTGACCCCATTTGTAAAAGTGTTTATCAATGTTTCACCACATCAATCAACATTAGAATGGTGAACAACAAGAAAAAAACCATACATAACTTCACCCGTCTCTGTCGAGCTATGACTAGCAAGGTCATCCAAGTCAACTACGACCATGGCAATAAACTCACAACATCTTCCTCACACGAGAGAGTATCAGTCCCACTATCACCAACGATCGAGATGTTCCTACCACTCTTTTTCATCTCAAACATGTTCATCCTTCAGAGACCTCCTTAGCATATAAAGAAATCTTGTTGCCTCCTCCTAGCCCAAGTGAAAATAGTAACACACCACCCACATTGTTATATCCATCCCTTTTAGCTAAGGATGAAGCAAACACGTTATTAACAGGGCCAGGTGATGGTTGTCCAGAGGCAATCAACGACCTTAAAATGACATAATGATTGACTCTAAAGAGTTGAAACTACCAATCTCGGCCAGGATGAATCATTACGAGATCTTCGATCGCACGACCGTATGAGACGGATGATGCGTTATCCAATTCCCCAAAGGTATTCCCCTTCTAGATCTGAATTTGAGGGATACGATTCTAGACATTGTCATCATCGTCATCATTCCGCATCACCTTCCTCTTCATCCGACGGTTTTGAGAAACATGAGGACGCACCCTTTAAAAACGCCTTATGCATAAGGATATATGAGTAACCCATTCACATGGATGGGGATGTATAACAAAATTAACAATCCAAGTGAACATATGGAACTTATGGATGCCTTTATGAATTTCAGGGGAGCAAGAGGACTAGAGATGTGCAAATTATTTGTCCATAATTTGAAGGTCGACTCCTTGGCATGACCCAGAGGCTGAGAAAAAATCCGTTAACATATGGGGAATGCTTCACAATTAATTCACTACTCACTTTATAGTGTATTAAAGGCATCAAAAACAAGTGGATAGCTTGGTTCCTATTAGGTAGGAAAAGGATGAATTCTTATGGTTGTACTTCTAGATATTTAACAAGGAGTCCATTTTGGTCAAAAGCACATACGAAGAGATTGAGAAGTGCATGTTGAGTATTATGCTCTAACCCGAGTATAACTTTAGCATTAAAATCAGGACCTAAAAAAATTGACAATATGCTTACAAGAGTGAAAAATACTTATATTATAAGGATAAATTGGTCATGGGTAAGGCAAATTATGGAGAAAGAAAGAAGGTAATCGATCATGTTGGGAAAATAGAGGAAACATGTTAATCCCTTCCATATTCCTCTTCATCAGAGTGGAACCTTGTTTTTAAGGTGATATGCTTTTAACAAGGGCAACCAATTTTGATCATGACAACTAATATCTACTGACAAGTCAAGTATAAGTGGTTAATCAGATAAAGATGCAAAACTAAGTATTAGGGTTTGATAGACTTGACTATCTGATGATGGCAATCAAATGGAAAATAACTCAAGTCTTATCTCAAGTGAACTCAAGCAAGTGTCTACAAAAGAAAGCATCTGACAAATCTTGAAGTGCAAGAAAGGCCTACCTAAATTAGTATAAGTGAATATTGTGTAAAGTATAAAGTTGGGAAGGGGTTACTTTTAAGTGTTTCAGGACAAACACCTCAAAGTTAGAGAAAAACAACCACAATCATCTCCTTGTAAACAAAAACTCATAGAGTTGGACTGTACATTCATCAAAGGAACTACATATCCTCTTCTTTGGACCCAATGGAAAAGCCGGCCAATCCTGAGGGTCTCCGAACACAATGATAGTTGCCTCTATTTCCTCCTAAGTATTCAAAACAGACGGAATACCCACTACCTCGACATCTATCCACCCATACTTAATCGTATTATCCAATTTCACAAGCATTATGCCAATTCGGGCATTATGGTCAAATTTATAATGATCTCCAAGAGTGATCGGAGATACTACATCCGACCTTCCCCTCGTATCTAAGTGATCTCACACCTCAACATCTCTAGGTTTGCCTCTGATGGTTCTTAAGGAAGTTAGATGAAGTCATTAGTTGGTTCCCTCACCCACTGAATATCTTGTATTTACACCTCAGTCAAAGCAGGATGAGTCATGGGGACCTCAATAGGATCATCACTTTCACCTTCATTTGATATAAGGGTTTCAAAAGATTCAAATGAAGAAGCTCCTTCATCAAGGGGATTCCCATATGCCTTTTCTAAAGAGGAGCCGTCAAATAAAGATATCACTTTTAGATCCATATGGTCGTGAGCAAGAGGAGAGAGACGAGAATCAAGAGATGCACCTATTACCATAATCGAGAAAGTTTTGCTCTCAAAATTAATCAAAAGTTAACGATACTATCACACAACCTGGCTATAAAATAGGAAATGCTAGAGAAAAAGCTTAAGTTTACAGTGGTACCTTGGTATGTGAAATTGATGAAGTGAAAAGTTTCCAAAACTCCTAACTCCTCCTATTTATAGGCAAAGACTAATGAACGAATCTAATCAACTAGAGAGGGGGGTTATGAGATAAATGGTTGGATTTCCCCTTGGGAATAAACATAAACTCTAGTGCACTGAAAATTATGCCACACCATAACTTTTTGCATCAACACACATGTCAGTAGAAGATGGTGGAAGATTTCAATGATGAAAATGCATTTAATGCGCTTGTTCTCCACTACTTCCTCAACTGATCCCAAATCTTTCAGTTCTAGTTCCCTTCAAACCACATCTTAGAGGCCGACCAACATCACTTAAGGCTTCACTGACTCCCTTAGTACCCGACAAAGCCTTGGGGGCAACTGTTTTGGGCCCTCCAAAGGCTCAAATAGTTAAGGCTCAATTAATCTCAAATCCCCTCCACTTGATCCAAGGTACAAAATCCAGTTCACATGGAAAAAATGTACATTCTTTGATCTCTACTTTCCACTATGTTCATCTTCAATATTGAACTGACTTGAACATTGGAATTTTAACCATCCAGGTCCACCCTGCGCTGCCGTAACAGAGGTTAGAGCAACTGGTTGAGATCACCAGTTCATCAACAATCTCCAATTTTGGTTCCTGAAGGGAACTATATAAATTTTTCTCAGATATCCGCACAACAGAATAAAATTTTATATTGAAACCTAATATCATATAGATCATGTCTAAAAATTTCACATGAATCGATAATCCTTTGACATGTCAATAAGTTGGATCAAAATCAATCGTTTTAATGAAGTTTAGTAAGTCAATGGTTTTTATGCATCTAATTAACATGTCAGATTATTATCGATTGATATGAATAGTAGATTTCATTGTACAAATATTTGGGAAAGAGTCATGAGAGGTGTCATTTGATCCTGACAATATATATATATATATATATATATATGTGTGTGTGTGTGTGTGTGTGTGTGTGTGTGTGTGTGTGTGTGTGTGTGTGTGTGTGTGTGTGTGTGTGTGTGTAGTGATATATTTGTGAGAGTCCCAAATAAGGGAAACATATGGGTCCTTGCCCCATGAAGTGTCGCTCGGGGCGTCACCATTCTCTCCCTCAGAGAAATATGTACAATACTGTTATCCTGTCACTAACCACATGAACGGAGCCATACCATGACTCACTAGAAAATACACAGTCAATAGCCTCTCATAATCAAGGAAGTTTGGTTACCACCTCTTAGAGTTTCCTAAACTTTAGTCCCAATATCCTCCATAAATACCTCAACCTTAAGGATTAGGGAGAAAGATCATCATACCCTCAATACACAAACATAAACACAGAGCTTCTTCCCTCACGCGAGCTTGCTCTCTTCATAGCCAAACACCACTATCAAACAAAGTCTCTCACCATCATGAGCAAGCTCTAACCTCCATTAACTACAAAGGCCTCTGGTTATCCCCTACTCGCGTAGGGATCCCATGCACTCTTGTATTTTTTTGACAAATACAATGGCGCTCAATGTAGGGCCCCGGTAAAATTGACATGGGCCACATCTTCCATTATAATTTCCATTCTGATTCTCATTTCCATCTCCATTCATGTACCCAATTATTTCCATAAATGGTTAATAGGAGAGTACCACCCCCTATGTCAAAGGACATTATGGGGTAGCCATGATGCCAGTGCTTTACAAGAGATGTGTGCCGCCATGGATGAACTACGACGGTAGAATTAGAGTTTAGTGAAAAATTTCCTCAACATCCGACAGCGCCAACAAGAGAAAAATCCTCCATATGAAATGGAAGTGTTGAACCCCCAACCAATTTCAGACGATATATGGGAAAAGTGTATCCCTGAATGGTTCAAGCCTCCCTCTCTGGAAAAGTTTAATGAACGTAGTGATTGTTATGATCATGTCACCTCCATCAACACACAAATAGCCATCATTGAAGCATCTGACTCTCTCAAGTGCAAATTATTTTCTTGAACCTTCAAGAACGTAACATTGTGATGATATATGGTCTACCCTGAGTTTCCATCTCCACCTATCACGAGCTGATGAAGAAACTTCTACATCTGTTTTCCTTCAGCCAACATAGAAAGTTGTCCATCACTAGATTGTTCAACATATGATAGGATCCCTCAAAGTTGTTGAGGGAATACCTTACCTACTTCAACGAGGCCACCATAAGGGTCGTCCCCCTAAACTAAGAAATGTTTGTAGGGGAATTCCTGAACATTCTCAAGATAGGACACTTCAACGAATCTCTCACCCAAAAGCCAACATTTTCATTAGCATAAGTAGTCACCAGGTCGGAATGCTACATAAAAGTGAGGAGAGCAACACAGAGAAAAAGGTGTGACACGTTAAAGAGTGTGTTCCTAGATCCAGAGGCTCCATCACTAAAGGAAGAGTAATTATGTGTAGTTACACATCCTTAGGGGAGTTGGTTGCATGTCCTTATCATCTGTAGAGAGATCATCCTCGATACGGTTATTTTGTGGCTTGTCTTATCGCTTTCTTTTATTATCATTTATTGAGTCTCCCTCATGATTGCACATCTTTTGAGTCAAGTTTGAAATTAATTCGTTATCATTTTAGCTTGCATAAAACTATGGTTATGTTTGAATTTGACAAAGATGTGTTTAGTCAATTGCATGAGTTTGTGGAATAAAAACTATATGTGTTTGATTCAAGTTAGGTGCAAAGAACAATCTCAAAGTACCTTTAAAATCATGTAAAATTGAGTTTCTAAGTGTTTCATTCGAATTAATCAAATACACACTCAATTTGATTCGAATCAAATCCAACAGAGGTGAACAAAAATTTTCAAAACCATTTAATTTGAATCAGGATTTACACATGATTCGAACCAGACAATTTCCTGTCACTTTTTCCCAATTTGATTTGAATCACACTTTGCATATGATTCGAATCACACATTTTCAGCATTTTTCAAAGGGCCTGAAGCATTTGATTCTAATCATAATTTGCACATGATTTGAATTATGGTATCCTTGATTCGAATCACACATTGCACTTGATTCGAATCAACTAAAAAATGGGTCAAAAATCTGATCTGTTTTTATTCCACTCACTTGCTCATTGGACTCATTACATGCATTGTTCTTGATTTGAATCTAACCAAATTTTACCACTCATTTTGTGCTTAAACTCAAGAAAATATATAACCTTTTGTCAACACTTTTTTATAAGAGGAATTTCAATATTCATTTGTGATTTTATGTGAAATCAACTCCCTCACTTCGAAAAGTTCAAAGTTATTGCACTTGAATCTTTTTCTTCTTCAACCTCAGTTCTTGTTTCATATCTTGATTATGAGAGACTTATGATTGATTCAGGGAGATTTTTTCTTGAAACTAACTATTCTTAGATACTATTTTAAGATTATTCAGGTTGTTACAAGATTGAGAAGTTGTCACTGGTGCTGAAAAATTCCGGTGAAAACAAGGAGGTTATTCTCTCCAAATTTCCTTAGTAGTGACTGTGTGGAAGGCTACGGATAATGCAGGGTTCTTCTCAGATCTTCATATAATTCACCGCTCAAGGAATCGGTAGGATCAAATGGTTGATGATACAGACAAGTTCTTGGATCTGAATTGGTGATATTGGATGATTCTGAAACATCGATCGAGTAAAGAATGTGCAGAAGAGTTTGGCACGGAGCCGTATACAAGTTGTTAGAACAAGATTTGGATATGTGTTTAAATCTCTATGTTTTAATGATAACAATGCATATATTTTATGTAGAACAATTTTAGTTCTAATGGTTTCGTTGAGTGTGCATATTTTAGAATTCTGGATAGTCTTAATAAAGATATCATCAGAATCACTTTAGCACTCAGAAAGAGAACCATTGAGTTCATTTCTAATGAAACATCAGTAGTTATGTTGAATGATGAATGTTTGACAAGAAAAAATCTTGATGAGTTTCTAAAAAGAGCTCAAGCTTCAAAAGATCAGAAATCAAATAGCCAAGAAGTTAAGATTCAAAGATCAACTCAGAATCGAAATTAAGATCAGAATCAAGAGTTATGAAGTCAAGATATCAGAAATCAAAGAAGTAGATGATAAAATCTTTTGCTTACAACTCAATATCAAGAATGAAGATATCAAAAATCAAGATGCTCAAAACAAAGATATCAAAAAACAGAGCTTAGATTTTGAAGATCTCAAGATATCATAAGCAAAGATCTCAGAGATCAGAAAGGAAAGATTACAAAAGACTAGAAACCAAGATGTAGCTGACATAAGTTGTTACTTTCAACTCAATTCAAAGATCATAATTCAAGAGAAAATAAAGAAAAAATTCAATGTCAAAATCAGATGTATTGATATAAGCTTTTGCTTCAGAAATCAGACATCGGATATGCAGCTCAGAAAAATTGTCATCAGAAATCAAAGATCAGATCAAGATAAATTAACTAGAAAATCAGATGTATTGATATAAGCTTCTGCTTTAAAAATCAGACATAAGATATGCAGCTCGGAAAAGCTGATTATCAAAAATCAAGATCAAATCAAGACGTATAAATCAAAAAAGCTTTCACTTACAAATAAGTTGTTCCTTAGATTAGTTGTTGCTTGTATATCTGAAGACTCTAACTCTACAATATAAAAGTATCTTATAGATCACTATCATTCTTAAATAAGAATGAATCCAACAATAAGAAAAGAATCAAAGATCAAAATTCAAAGACTTGATAATCATAAGGGTTGTTGTCACAATATCTGATTTCAAGATCCAAACATCAGAAAAGCTTTTGATATCAACTTCAGAAGAGCTTTCACCTACAACGACAATACTTGTTTCTCAGATAAGTTATTGCTCATATATCTGAAGACAAGAATCCACTAATGAAATATTCTTAAGTGAAACATCTTCTCACTTAATATTCATCTCTCAGATCAGATAAGATATGTGCCTTAAAGACTAGTTCTAAGATCAAAAGTCAAGCTTCGTGTTTCAGAAAAGTTGTTGCAATTATTTTTGAAGACAAGTCATGGTTCTAATAACTCTGGTGTTCCTATGCTACAACAAAAAGTAGTTTATGAATTACTCATCAGTTATTCATCATAATAATGAAGATGAAGTAATTGATCTCTTCCAAGATTAACACTTTAGAATCATAAGTACATCATCAAAAGATAAATATCAAGAAACTTAGTCAAGAAGAATAACAGTACACCACTGAAGGTGTGAAGAAAACACAAGAAATGAGGGTTTGAATTAGGTTTTCCTTTCTTGAAAAACTTTTGCTTCTAAGCATTGTTTGTTGAACAACGCTTCTAGATATTATTTATAAGAAATGCTTCTAATTAAGTTATGAAAACATAAACTATAAAGCATAAGCAAGAGTAAAGAACACATAATATATCCTGTTTCACTTTGAGAAATCCCTAAGCTAATCCAGTCCACCCGCCAAGGTGATTTCGCATTAATCAAGGACTTAATCCACTATAACCAAACTGATTACAATCACATGAGCAACCACCGGTGACTAACACACAATGACACGTTCATTGATGCAACTGGATATAATATTCATTGAACCAATAGAATATGATCCCTCAGAATCTCCTACCAGGATTTCCTTCCAATGATATCCATCAGTGATCTCACAAGGTTGACCTTCACTCAGTCCCCTTTGAAATATGACTACCATTGAGCCAATATAATCCACTACCAGGATTTCATCATGACCTTCAATCATTATCTTCTTAAGAACAGGCCTTCACTCAATCTCTCAAGGAACTAATCAACATCATTTGATGGGTTTCTTGTATTTACATGAATGCTTCTTCTAAGGAGATTACACAAGTGTTTTGAGCACATATTGTTTAACACTTCTACGAGCAACAACTCAAGTGTTAACAAAATTTACATGAAGAGATATAAACAGAAAAATTATTTGAGCAACAACTGTAGTGTTCATTACATGATTGTACAAAGATGAATATAATCTAAGTCCAAGTGCAGCATCTTGTAGGCTTATTGTATTCATTTTCTTCTAGTCAACGTAATAGAAGATGCTAACAATGATTATGACCTTGATAGTTGGATCTTTTCGACCATTGGAAATGGGCTCAGCAACTGGAAGGCAGAAGACGTTATCTTTATCTCCTTTAGTCAGGAGTAATAACTACATTTCGGCTTTTTTATTGCTTTCAAGTTTTGGCTTTGTAATATTTGAACAATGACTTTAAGCCTTGTGCCTTACCCGGGGCACAACGGTTCATTTGTTAAGGGTTGTCATTTCATAAACATATTTTCATTTGATAAAGCATCAGACGTTTTGCATTAAAATTTTGTGCTCTCTTTCTTTCTTTTCACTTTTATCACTTTCAAATAGCTATGTGTTCTTACACATACCCATACAATACATTGCAGATCCACGTCCCCTCTAGATCCCGTTGATAACGATTTTCATATTGCCACTTATGACTTTGAAAATCCGATCTACCAAGCTAAGGACAAAGGTGAGGAAGATTGTGAAATACCAGGAGAACTTTCCAGACTGTTAGTGCAAGAAGAGAAATCTATTCAACCACATGAAGAGTCAGTTGAAGTGGTAAACTTGGGTTCTTAAACAGATAGAAAAGAGGTCAAGATATGTGGCAACTTAGAGGGCAGTGTCAAGAATAGGTTAATACAGATGTTGCATAAATATGTTGAGATCTTTGCTTAGTCATACGAAGAAATGCCAGGGCTTGATACTGATATCGTGGTTCACTATCTGTCGATGAGAGAGGGTTGTGCTCCAATAAAACAAAAGGTTCGTCGTATGTATCCCGAGATGTCAGAGAAGATCAAGGATTTGGTTGTGAAAAAATTCAACGCAAGGTTTTTAGCTGTGACATCCTATCCTCAATGGGTTGCAAATGTGGTTCTGATACCAAAGAAAGACAACAAGGTACGTATGTATGTAGACTACAAGGATCTGAATAGGGAGAGCCCCAAAGATGACTTCCCACTGCCACATATAGATGTTTTGGTCGACAACACCTCTCAACACAAGGTCTTATCCTTCATGGATGGTTTCTCAGGGTATAATCAGATCAAGATGGAACCTGAAGACATGGAGAAAACTACCTTCGTCACACAGCGGGGCACTTTCTGCTATAAGGTTATGCCTTTTGGGTAGAAGAATACCGGTGCAACATATCAGCGTGCTATGGTAGCTTTATTCCATGACATGATTCATCACGATATTGAGGTCTATGTCGATGATATGATATCCAGATCACAGACTAAAGAAGAGCATTTGGACCATCTACACAAGTTATTTGAGATACTAAAGAAGTATAAGCTGAGATTGAATTCGTACAGGTGCACCTTTGGGGTGAGATCCTGTAAACTCTTGGGTTTTGTTGTCAGCGGTAAAGGTATTGAAGTTAATCCCACCAATGTTAAAGCTATCCAAGAAATTTCCACTCCCCGCACCAAGAAAGAAGTCATAGGTTTCTTGGGACGACTGAACTATATCGCCAGATTTATTTCTCATTTGACCGCTACTTGTGAGCCGATCTTTAAGTTACTGAAGAAAGATTAGGTAGTTAAATGGAACGATGATTGTCAAACAACTTTTGACAAAATCATGGAGTACCTCCAAGAACCTCTGATCCCAATTCCACCAGTTAAAGAAAGACCATTGGTCATGTATTTAACAGTGTTAGAGAACCCAATGGGGGTGTGTATTGGGCCACCATGACAAGTCTGGTCGAAAAGAGCACGTAATATACTACCTTAGCAAAAAGTTTACCGACTGTGAAACAAGATATTCACTGCTCGAGAAAAATTGTTGCACTTTGGCATGGGCTTCTCGCCGACTATGACAGTATATGTTGACTCATAATACTCTATTGATCTCTAAAATGGATCCATCAAATACATATTCGAGAAGCCAGCTCTCTCCGGAAGGATAGAAAGATGGAAAATGGTCTTGATAGAATACGATATACAGTACACCACTTAGAAAGCAATCAAAGGAAGTGTACTGGAAGATCATTTGGCACATCAAGATGTAGACGATTACCAATATATGAATTTCGAATTCCTAAACGAGAACTATATGCTTGTGATAGATTGTGAAGAACCTGGACCATATGAAGAACCTGAGCTAGGATCCTGATGGACTATGGTTTTTAATGGAGCTTCTAACGCACTTGGAAACAGAATAAGTGTTGTGATTATCTCTCCTCAGGGTTTCTATACGCCCTTCAGCGCCAAATTATGCTTTGATTGTATTAACAATATGACTGAATATGAAGCGTGCATCATGGGTATTAAAGCTGCTATTGACTTGAGAATCAAGTTCTTGAGCGTATATAGAGACTCAGCCCTGGTTATCAGTCAAATCAAGGGAGAATGGGACACTAAGCATCCTAATATCATTTCGTACCGAGAGCATGTGTTGACCTTAATTCCTTATTTCAAGGAGATCACTTTTGATCATATCCCAAGAGAAGAGAATCAGTTGGAAGATGCGTTGGCTATCATGTCGCCTATGTTTAAAGTTATATGGGACAACGGGGCTTCCAGAATTACCATTGAAAAGCTAGACGAACCGAAACATTGCTATGAAATTTACACTAATAGAGTAGAGGAGAAGACTTGATTTCATGATGTGAAAAGATATCTATAGGCTCAAGAATATCTTGAAGGAGCATCCATCAATGACAAGAAATTCCTACGTATTTTCTCAGGTAAGTTCTTCCTGAGAAACTAAATTCTATACAGGCGCAACTATGATTCGACTCTGCTTCATTTTATGGACAAGAAAAAGGCAGAGAAGATTATGGAAGATATGCACAAATGTATCTTTGGTACTCATTCCAGTGTACATACTATGGCTAAGAAAATTCTGAGAGCAGGTTAGTATTGGTCGACTATGGAAACGGACTACCATCACCACTCAAGAACTTTTCACAAGTTCCAGATATATGCTAACAAAGTACATGTGCCTCCAGTATCTCTAAACTTCTTGACCGCTCCTTGGCCATTTGCAACATGGGGGAATTAATATGATTGGAGAGATCAAACCTATTGCTTCTAACAGACATCGCTTCATCGTCGTCGCCATTGATCACTTCACAAAGTGGGTTGAAGCAGCCTCGTTTGCCTCGGTTACCAAGAATGTGGTGGCCCAGTTCATCAAGCATAACCTTATATGTCGGTGTGATACGGTGGGAGAACTGACTTGAGGTTTTGCGTTTGTATTCGCAAATGTTGCGGTTAGCAAGAGTCGCCACCGACTTTTGTTTTATCCTAAGGAAAGGTTAAAAAGCACAGCAAAAACCTTTTGAGATGTTTTCTTGGGTTCGGGGAGTAGATTATAGAAAGGGAAGGTATTAGCACCCTTTCTATCCATGGTTATCCATGGGCTCTTAGTTACTTGCTTAGATCACTTGCCTTTTGTTTTCAATTGTTTTAAATGGTGCTTGAGTGTGTGGGTTTTGAAAAAATGTTTTTGAAAAGAGGCCAATGTGGTGGCAACCTTTGTAATGATCCATGTGGGGATGTATACAAAGATGTATGTCTTTTGAAAAAGTTTTCATTTGTTTTTGAAAGTTGTTTTGAAAGTTGTTTTGAAAGTTGTTTTGAAAGTGTAGTGATGTGTGATTTTGAAATTAGGCAAGTGTTTTGTTTTGCAAGTTGATTCAAGTAACTAAGAGGTTATCTACTCCCTAATTTCTCAAAAGGTTATTGCTATACTTTAACCCTTTTAACAAGTTTGCACCACCATTGTATTTGGTGGGCAACCTTTGTGTTATGATGTGAAAGGGACGGGCGCGGGTCATCGTTTAGACCATAATTGCAACAACGTTAAATGTCTTTGAGCAATCTCTCTAAGGGACTTGATCATTTGTTTTTGTTTGTTTTTGAAAAGTCTTATCGAGGGACTATGATCATTCAAAATTATTTGCTTTGCCCAAAGAAGTTTAACATGCAACATGGCCCATTTATTTGAAGGCAACAAGTGGAATACCCTAGGGGGTGCAAGTGTGATTTGTGTGTCCATTTTCATGCTTGTTTATCTTGTATTAGGTCAAACTATTTTTTTTTATCGTTTTTCGCATACAAACCCTAATTCTAACATGTTATCGTTAGAAAGCAATAAAGTGCGAAATTAAAATTACTAAGCTATTACACAACCAAATATGGGAAGGGGGGTACAAATGTTCAAATGGGGATATTGACAAGAATTTAAATCTAAATTATTACATCAATTTGAATATTTGCAATTTAATCAATGTACAAAAATTAAATAAGAATGCAAGATGCAAAAATAATGTTTTGTATATGTATGAAAAAATATTATTTATGTAAAAGAGAAAAGAAAATAAAAATGTATTATTTTTGGAGTATTTTGAACTTAGGGTAGAAAAACCCTAATTTTAAAGAAAAAAGTATTATTTTCTAATTTAATGCAACTATTTACTTATTATTTATAAAAATAAAATAAAATGAAGTGTATTGTGAAAAAAGGTATTTTTATATCAAATATTAATAAAAGTGAAAAATCAAGTATTTTTATATTTTGTCTTAAATATATTAATAATCACATATATATATGTATATATAACCCTAAATATGTATTATTCAAAAAAAATAAATATTTATTTAATATTTTAATAAAATAAATGAAAAGTATTTTTTGTGTGAAATATTTTCAAAATGTAAACAAAAAATAAAAGTTGTATTTATATCATTTTTTTTATTTATTCTAATAATAATACATATATATATTTATGTATAAACAAAGAAATAAATTAAATAAATATGCAATAAATGCAAAAAATGATGAAAAAAATATTTTTTAATTTTTAAATGGCATGAGAAAAAATAAACAAAGTCAGCAAAAAAGGAAAAGGTAAAAAATGTTAAAGAATGAGTAAATGGGCTCAGGGGGGTGTGAGCCAAAAAAGATGGTGTGAAAAGAAAGAACACAAAAGCCCAGCCCAATGCAACACTGTCTTCAACCTCCAGCACAAAATATTTGAAAAACGCGCGCCATGTTCAGCTTCTTCTAACTCTTGATTCCTTGATTTTTTGAACAAACTTCCAACACAAAAGATGTTAAGCATGAAGAGACGGTTCTAACCATATAAAGAACATGAACTATCTCTCTAAGATGAGGGAGAATTTCTCTCCCCCTCTTTTCTGACCTAATTTTTCTACCATTTTCAGAGCTCAAATTCTCTCTACTCAGACAAAAGAAATAAAAAGTAAAGCTATGTACATGTTCAGGGCTATGAGTAGGACCTTGTTTCTTCACAAACTTAAGACTAAAGATGCCTAATAAGAGAGATACGAATTCAAACTTTTACCTGTGCAGTTGAACTTCAATCTGGAGAATGAGAAACTTTCAGTGCAATGTGATGATTGGAAAAGCTTCCTTGAGGTCCAGGGATGCTGTTTCAATGCTTACTTTGTCTTGAGAGCTTCTGAATCAAGCTATGGAACTTCAACTGCAAAAGGAAAAAATGAAAATGGTGGAAACTGTTAGAGTGATTACAGGTCAGTTTTTAGGCCATGGTTAGCTTGCATATGTTGTAGGGAAGGTAGAGGAATAGGTCTTGATCAAAATGCTCGAAGGGATTGGGAGTTTGCACTCAAACTGCAGGGGCACCCCTGTTTGTGCAGTTTGAGGATGATTCTGAGATGGAGGGTGTATGGGAGGTCAAAAGCTCGTGTGTTAGCTTGGATATGTTGTGTGTAATGTGTTTTACAACTTTTCTCTTCTGTTTCTAAGCTGAGATCAGAGTTGGCATAAGTTATGGATGTTACTTCTATGTGAAGCAAGCAAATGTCAACTTGGTTTCTAGGCCAGTACCATGCCTCAATCTATGCTGCACATTTGAGTCTTGATCAGTGGGATATGTCCATGCCTTTTTGCCTCAAAGATCTGCATTGTACCTCATAGATTTGCAAAATTGCCATAAAGTAACACTTTACAAGAATGGATAATATGCTTTTTCTAGTTTAGGCTTGATTTTGTGTGTATTGTCCAAATGAGCAAAATAATGCTAGAACACAAAGGATATGCATTGAATTATTGAGTGAAAATGGGATTAGAGGCCTGCAATGTAGCTTAAGCATGCTGAATTCAAAAATGCATAGTGTATGAACATGGAACTTGGTCATGAACAAAGTGGTTTTTTGCTATATTGTGAAATTCGATTCTCCCTAACCATTAGGTTGTTTGAGAAGTTTTTGGACATCTTGGAAAGCTTGGAATGTGTACTACAATCCATCTTTGAAATGCAAATCAAAGTTCCAAGTGGAAGGGTATGAAAAGTGGCCTTGAAGTAGGGTAGAAAATCTTGTCAAAATAGGTCAAATTTCACTAAGTTAAAAGATGGTTTAGTGCCCTTATTCAAAAAATTATAACTTGAGATACAAGCTTCAAATGAGAAAACTTTGTGAATCAAAGTTGTAGATTATGCAACAAGCTACAACTTTCATGTTTTGACTTTTGTTTGAATCCAAATGGATCATGGTGAAAAGATGGGGCAAAGTTGGGAAAAAATTAGGGTTTTTCATAACTTAGAAAAATTCTAAGTTATGAAAAATTCCATTTTCAAACCCTAATTTGCATTTTGAGATTTCTTGGTGAACAAGTTTCATGATTTGGCATGTTTTGATGAAAAATGAATCTTGACTCTTGATTTTGACCAAAAAGTCAAAGTTTGACTTTTCAGTATACAGTCAAAATTGATCAATTGACTGGGAAATTCAACTGTCAATCTTGTGTATTTGGGATCTTTTGAGCTTGATGAACATGTCAAGATAATTCCATGGGGTCCTTGAGTCCATATGTGAACTTGGTTTGCCATTGGCTAGGTCAAACAGTCAAAAATTGCCTTTGTGCAGTCAAAACCCTAAAAATGACCATTTTGCCCTTTTGATGATCTGATCAAATTTCTTGGGGAATTGTGATCCAAACTTGATCAAATGGTTCATATGAGTTCATAATGTTGATGTGGATCAAATTTCATGAGGTTTGACTGTCAATTGGCCACAGTTGACTTTTTCCCCAATACAACTGATTTCTAGGTCAACTGTCCAATTGACTGGGCAAAACTTGGAATCAAGACCTGAAACTTGGTATAGGTAAACTTGGGAGTCCAATATGAAGCATGAAAGTCATCTTAGGCATTTCAGGTCAAAACATCCTTAGGCAAACACAAACCCTAATTTGAGTCCACAGTGCAAGGAGAAGTCTTGAGCAGAGGAAACCCTAACTGGATCTTGATCTTCAAAGGTCTTGTGATGAGAAAATGTTGAGGAAATGGGAGGGAAAATTTTGGGGTACAACAGTCGGTATGGCATCCCCGATAGAATCATCATAGACAATGGTACCAATCTCAACAACACTATGATCACGGAACTCTACATGCAATTCAAGATCAAGCACCATAATTATTCTCCGTATCGACCAAAGATGAATGGCAAAATGGAAGATGCCAATAAGAACATTAAGAAGATTATGAAGAAAATGGTTGTGACCTACAAAGACTGGCACAAGATGTTACCATTTTCTCTTCACAGTTACCGCACTTCAGCTCGGACATCAACTGGGGCAACCCCGTTCTCTCTAGTTTACGGTATGGAAGCTGTATTACCTGTCGAAGTTCAGATTCCTTCCTTAAGAATTATGAAAGATGTATACTTAGATGAAGACGAGTGAATTCAGACTAGGATGAATCAATTGAATTTAATTAGCGAGAAGAGGCTTACAGGTGTTTGTCATGGTCAGATGTACCAGAATCATATGATTAAAGCGTTCAATAAGAAAATCAAGCATCAGGTATATCAAGCTGGTGACTTAGTAATAAGGCGCATCATCCTACCTCAAGGTGATCCCAGGGGAAAATGAACTCCCACCTACAAAGGGCCATTTGTGATCAATAAGATATTTTCGGGCGGTACTATGATGTTTACCACCATGGACGGTGAAGGTCTTCCACACCCTTTAAATGCAGACATAGTTAAAAGATACTGCGCATAAAAATGACCCGCTAGGTTGACTGGCCAAGGAAAAAATAAGGGCATCCCGATGAACCAAAAGGTTTCAGGAAAAAAATCAGGGATATATATATAAAATATTATACACCCGGCAAGTCAAAAACCTGAAAACGCAGCTTGGGCAAAAAAGGGTATCCCGGTGGACTGCAAACCCGAAAGGGCGGTCCAGGAAAAAATTAGGGATTAAAGTGTACGACTATGTCCTGTTGAATCACTTATAACCAGCTTTTTTACCCACGTCAAGTTTGAATGGTGTCAATCAACTCAATCAACTTCTTCTAACAAGCGAGGGATGATATGCTCGAAGACATTGGGGTAATAACAAAGTTGGAACTCAAAGAGATCATTTACACATAGCTATATATTTTGTTTTAACTTTGTAATTTCTTCATTTTTCATAATGGTTTCTCTTACTAGGATGTTTGTCTCCTTGTACAACAATCACCTGAAAAATATCAATATAAACACAGTTTCAAAATTCAATTTTTACTTTTTCTGTTTTGTTTGCAAAAACGTTCAATGATTAAATTGAATGAACATATGCATATGAATATGATTAGTGCTAATAAATATGTGCATAAAAACAGGAATAAGTATTTACTCAAGACTGTAGGAGGCGGGATAATGTTCAAGTCACCCATAAATCCCCATAGAGTAATCCCCAGTAAAGTTTCCCCACAGAGCAGTTTCCATAAGATTATCCCCCACAGAATCAGCTTCACTAGCTCATCTTCAACAAAGACATATTCCCCGCAAGCCTGAAATACTCCAATTATAATCACCAGCAGATCCCCTAGAGGACAAAGCAGTATAATTTTCCCCCGGCAATTTCACCAACCTAAGGAGTTTTAATCTTTAATATATTATGATAGTAGCACAGTTCACAGGAATTCTCTTCCCCAACTGATTTTATTTCTCCAACACTGTAAAATCCCCTGCAAAATTCTCTTCATTAGCCAGATCCAAATCCCTCAACAGAGCATATTCCTCAACAAAGTGTTTCCCCAACAGAGTTTATTTCCCTAACAGGGCTTATTTCCCCAGTGGAATTGAGTCTCCCCAACTTGAGTCTATCCCTCTGACTACTATAAATCACCAGCAAAACTCCTCTCTCCAACAAAGGGTAACCCAGACCACTATCCCCAGAGAGTTGCTACGAAATCAGAAACCAGACCAGGTATCAGTTAATCTTATCCTCCCTAGACGACTTAGCATCCATATCAAAAACTTTGTCAGACAGCACCTCGGAAGATTATCCATCACTTTTATCCCCAGTCAGGGTATATAAGAATTAAACTTCCCAGTAGAGCGATGAACGACCAATGTTCTTGAGTTCTTCTCCCTAAGTAGAAATCAAATTCCCCAGCGGAGTTCCCTCAAACAGCAAGCAGGAATCCCCAACAGATCAAAGATTCATATTCGCCATCCCCAGTAACAATCAAGGATTTATTTTCCCAATAAATTTTTTTATACGAAGCTACAGATACACTTCAACGATATCTCACATTCATACATCATTTATCATAGCATATGCATACGAAATGCATTAGAACAATCACATTTATTTCGAGAGCATCATTACGCAATGCACTACATACATCATGACATTGCATAAATACTAACTCTACCTTTTTAGGTAAAGTTCACAAATAGACGAACATCATCAACAATTTTCTAACAGGTCACAGAGTAATTCATGAAACAGGACGGGGCGACTATCTAAATGACCAAATAATTTTCTTCAGAAACTGAATACTAACAAGTATTTCCCTCCGAGACTAAATCTGACCAGTGGCTACTTAAATATTTTCCCCAGAGAGTCATTCTGAAAGATATCTCTTCTAGATGAAGTTGGGCGTAGACATCTTCTAGTGCATCATTCAGATGAAGTCAAGTGTAGATTTCCTTCTGATACTCTTTTGGAAAAGTTAGGCGTAGATTCTTTCCAATACCTCTTATAGTTGAAGTCGGGCATAGACATCTTGTAGTTCAGATGAAATCAAGCGTAGATTCCTTCTGAAATTCTTTTGGACAAGGTCGGGCGTAGACTCATTCCAAACGCATATTCTAGACAAAGTCGAGCGTAGACTCATTCTAGTATATCATTCAGACGAAATCAAGAGTTGATTCTTTCTGATACTCTTTTCGAAAAAGTCAGACATAGATTCTTTCCAATGCCTCTTATAGTTGAAGTCGGGCATAAACATCTTCTAGCTTAGGTGAAATCAAGCGTAGATTTATTTCAAAAATATTTTGGACAAAGTCGAGCGTAGACTCACTCCAAACATATCTTCTAGACAAATTCAAACGTAGACTCATTCTAGTATATCATTCGGATAAAATCAAGCATATATTTATTCGGGTATTCTTTTGGATAAAGTCAGACGTAGACTCATTCCAAATACATCTTCTAAAGACAAAGTCAGGGGTAGACTTATTCTGATATTCCTATCAACAGTTACTTTGGATGGAATCTATAAGCCCATCTCCGACATGGCGTTACTCTCCAAATGGCATCTTTAAGCCCATTCTTGGTATAATCAACCAATAGTGTTATTTCGTGCACAGGCGAGTGCAAATTTCTAGGCACTTAAGTGTTCAATCATCTTCTACCTTCAAGTAGCGAATGGAGGGCATGACAATCTAACTCTTCAGTTTTAAGAAGATTGAACAGGGGCAGCTATTGTACCCCAAAATTTTCTCTCCCATTTTTCTTTAAGAGGTTCACAAATGCTCAAGGTCGCTCAAGAATTGATCAGACAAATTCTCATCCTAAGCAATGGGTCCATAACTAGAGTTTGGTATTTCTAAAGGAATATTGGGTTCTAAAGGTCTCAAGTGGTTTCCAAGGTTCTTCATGTGTCTTCAACAATTCTCATACCAAGTTTCAAGCCTTGCATCACAAGTTTGCTCAGTTAATTGCTCAGATGACTGAAAATCAACTATATTGGGTAAAAAGTCAACCATGCTCACCATATAGTCAAACCTCAAGATTTTTTGGTCAACATCAACATTTTTAAGTGATATCCATCATTTGACTAAGGATTGATCATGATTCCTCAAGAAAGGCCTTCAAATCATCAAAAATCAAAAGTTGCTAAATTAGGGTTTCATTAGGAGAAGTCAACTGAACTTTGACCAAGCATAACTTTCACATGCTTCATCAACTTTTCCCCAATTAAAGCCTATTTTAAAGGTAATTCAATTATCTTCAACTTTGTCTATCTAAGCTCAAGTCCAAAAAATTCATCATTTGAGAGATATAAGTCAATACATTATAGGTCATTTCAAAAGTCAACAAAAAGACATTTTTTGTCAAGGCAACTTACATTAAGAAAGTCTTAAGAAAAATTGATCAACGTAGATATTGTAGAGGACATCTTGAGATTTCCAAAAAGTCAAAGATCACCTTCAAAAGATGAAAATTGAGTGATTTATGATCATTGCAAGTTGGGAAATTTTGAGTCAATGCATGAAGTTCAAATTGAGCAAGCTTGATATTTTGGGCTATTGGTCCATGGTTTAAGAGTCCAAACATGGGTTATACTCTTCATACACCTCAGAATTCAAGTTGGCCTTGTTTTATTTTTATTATTTTTATTATTTTTTATTTAATTAATTAATAATATAAAATAAAATAAGATAAAATTATATTTTTCTACAACAGTCCAAGCCCATCATTTGGTTGTCCTAAATTTCTCTATATATTCAGACACCAAGAAGGAACAAAGAACACGAAACCCTTGCCTCAAATACTTTTCCAAATTTCCAAATATTTTTAAGAAATATGAAAATATGAAAGATGATGGAAATATGAAAAAAAATAGCAAAACCGGGGATCGAACCCGTAACCTGGGGGAGGAGTGACTTAGCGTGCGAGTTTTAACCACCGGGGTTTTAATACATCCATTAATATAACTTAAACAATAAATATATATTATATAAACAAATATATTGACCGGAGAAGTTCTTGAGCCCTAGCTCCAGCCGTCTTCTTCGACGACCTATTTGTATTCAATCTGCAAAATAGGCACGATTAGTAATCCAAAACATCCTACCCCCCTAAATCGAGGATTGCGAATCCAATGGAAATGTTATTTTGATCTAAAAATCCATGGTTTAGTCGTCACAATGCAAATGATTCCGATCGGAGCAAAACATGGTATTTTGCAAACTAGCATGCATGGGACCTCTAGGATTGTTTTATTCTACATTACTAAACCTCATGAACACATAGCAAACATTAGTAAACATTAGAATGTAGTAAAATAAAAACAAATACAGAATTTCAAATATGAATGAAATCTTGATGTTTGCATGAGTGTTTTCTGGCCATTTGGATAATTATAAATGATCCAATCTTACCCTTCAATGGTCCTGGAAGTGAATGGAATGGAGGTTTGGTAGTGAGAAGGCTTGAAAATAGGATTTCAAGACTTAGGGTTCTTGAAAAAAGTTTGCTATCTTTTGACAATTTTGAGAGGCAAGGGTTTCGTGTCCTTATTCTTGTCTTGATGTCTGAATAGATAGAGGAATTTAGGGCAAAAACAAATGGGCTTGGACTCTTGTAGTAAGATATAATTTTATCTTATTTTATTTTATATTATTAATGAATTAAATCAAAAATAATTAAAATAATTAAAATAAATCAAGGCCAAAGGGTGTGAATGAATTCTGAGGTGTATTAAGAGTATAGTACATGTTTGGACCTCAAAACCATGGCCCAATAGTCCAAAATGTCAAGCTTGCTCAATTTGAACTTCATGCACTTGCTCAAAATTTCTCAACTTGAAATGGTCATAACTCACTCAATTTTTATCTTCTCAAGGTGATCTTAGACTTTTTGGAAAGCCCAATATGTCGTCTACAACCTCTATATTGATCATTTTTTCTTTTGAAGAATCTGTCTTAATGTATGTTGCCGAGACAAAAAGTGTCTTTTTGTTGAATTTTGAAATGACCTGTAATGTATTGGCTCATATCGCTCAAATTATGCATTTTTTAGACTTGAGATTAGCCATAAAAAGTTATAGAGAATTGAATTTCATTTAAAATGAGCTTTGTTGGGGAAAAGCTGATGAAGCATGTGAAAGTTATGCTTGGTCAAATTCAGTTGACTTCTCCTAAGAAAACCCTAATTTTGCAACTTTAGAATTTTGATGATTTGAGGGTTTTTCTTGAGTAATCATTATTAACCCTTGATCAAATGATTGATATCACTTCAAAATGTTGATGTTGACCAAAAATCTTGAGGTTTGATTGTATGTTGACCATGGTTGACTTTTACCCAATATAGTTGATTTTCCATTCTTTGAGCAATTGACTGAGCAAACTTGTGATGCAAGGAATGAAACTTGACATGAGAATTCTTGAAGACCTATGTAGACCCATGAAAACCACTTGAGACCTTTAGAACCTAATCTTCCTTGAGAAATACCAAACCCTAATTATGGACCCATTGGTTAGAAGAAGAATTAGTCTGATCAATTCTTGAGCTACTTTGAGTATTTGAGGACCTTTTGAGAATGTATTGAAGAAAAATGAGAGAGAAAATTTTGGGGGTACAAGAATACAAAATCACACATTAGTGGTGAGATTCATCAAAATCATAAATATTTCTTCCCCTTTTTTACATCATCAAAAAGATAATGCATGTGTGAAAACATAGAAGCTTAAAAAGATTAAGAGCTAAAAGAGATGAAAATAATATGTCAATTAATCATCAATATACTTATTTCAAAAACAGCAGATGGAAACAAAGAAACTAAAAACATACTTCTTAAAATAATAAAAGCAAACAAATAAAAACAACAAAAATCCTAAGGTTCAAAAGGAAAAACAAACGAGATTTCTAGAGCCTAGGTTCCAGAAGTTGCAGAAGTAGATGATGAAGGTTCATAAACTTTTTCTAAAAACATCTTAAGAAAAGTTTGAACAGATTCATTAACATTGTCCTGAGCTTTGAAATTTTCTCTTAACATTTTCTTCTCTTCCCTTATTTCACCAATAGTTTTTTTAGATTGCAGGCAGACTCAGAGTTGGATACTGTAACACGGTGGGACAACTGACTTGGTTGTTTTGCATTTGATTGCAAATTTTGCGGTTTAGCAAGAGTCGCCACCGACTTTTCTTTTATCCAAAAGGAAAGGCTGAAAAGAACAGGAAAGACCTTTGAGATGTTTTTTTGAGTTCGGGGGGTAGATTATGAAAAGGGAAGGTGTTAGCACCCTTTTCATCCATGGTTTTCCATGGGCTCTTAGTTACTTGCTAGATCACTTGCTTTTTGTTTGAAAATGTGCTTTGTGTGGTTTTTGAATGTATTTTGTAAAGATGCCATCATTTAGGCAAACTTTGTAATGATTCTCGTTCGTAAGAATGTATACAAAGTGTTTGATCTTTTGAAAATGTTTTCAAGTTTGAAAGATGTTTCGAAAGTGTTGGTGTTTTGAAAATAGCAAGGATGTTTTGGTTTTGAAATTGAGTAAGTAACTAGGAACATTCTACCTACTCAAATGTCTTTCATGTTCATTTCCTCTTTCCTTTGACATTGTTATCTTACCATTGATATGGTAAGTAACCCTATCTTTGGATGTAAAAGGGACGGACATGGCTCATCGTATAGCCATGATTAGCAATGTTGTAAGATATCTTAGCATTTTCTTTAGGGACTAAGATCATTTTGAAAGGCAACATGGATAGCGTCATCGAGGGACTATGATCTTGGATTTGCTTGTTTTTGCTAAGATACCTCACATGCATAATATGGCCTTTTTTGTAAGGCAACAAAGTGAATTTACCTTAGGGCTGTATGTGTGCAAGTGTATTGATTTGCATGCTTGATTTGTCATGATTAGGGTTTTCTATTTGTTGGTTTTAATCTTGCCATACAAAATCCTAATTACTAGCATTTGTATATAAAGCATTTAAATTGCGGGAAATAAAAATACTAAGCTATTACATCATTTAGGGGAGGGGGTGTACAAATTACAAATGGAAAATTGCAAGAAATTAAATCTAAATAATTATTACAACCATATTAAATTTGAATAAATGTACAAAATTGAATAAGTAAAAATGCAAGAATGTAAATGTAAAAAGAAATGTGATTTTTGTTTGGTTTTTTATGAAAAGGGTTTTTGACTTAATTAATTAAAACAAAATAATTAACTAAAAATAATAAAATTAAGATTAAGTTAGTAAAATAAATTAATTTAAAGAAGATAAGTTTTTTTAGGGTTTTTTTGTGAATTTAATTAAATTAGTAAATAAAAATAATTAAATAAAAGTCCTAAATTCTAAATTGATTTTAATTTACAAGAAAAATAAAATAAAATAATAATTAAGACTAATTGTCTAAGTGTTAAAAAAATTAAATTAATTTATTAAAGGAAATGCTTTTTTTGTTCTTTTAGATTTTATGAAGAAAATAAACTAAATAAAATATAAAGAATAAAAATATAAATATTTTTGGATTTTTATTGATAAAAATAATAGTAATAATAAAAATAATATTAATAATAATAATAAAATATGAAATAAAAATAATAAAGTCAAGGAGGTTAAAATTGAATTTGGAGGTTTGTTAGAAAAATAGTTTTCTGAATCTGGCCCAAAATGAAGTTTTTGTTTGGAAATCAGAAAATAAAAGGTATATGGACTGCGTGGTATGAGCAAACAGGTGGGGGGATTAATGAGCAAAAATGAAAAGCCCAGGAGGGGAAGGCCCAAACGCTTCCTGTAACAAAAATGTCAACAAAAAAATATGAAAAATACAAAAGTCAGAGCGCTGAGGTTCGAACCCATGACCTCTTGTATTGCTTTCACCTTGGCAGGGTCCACTTTGATACATTTACTGCTGACGACGAAGCCTAGGAGTTTACCGGACCTCACCCCAAATGTGCATTTATTTGGGTTCAATCTTAGCTTGTATTTCTTTAGCCTTTCAAACAGTTTCTGCAAATGGTCAAGATGTTCCTCTTCAGTTTGAGATCTAGCTATTATGTCGTCCACATAAACCTCTATTTTGTGATGGATCATGTCGTGAAATAGAGATACCATGGCACACTGATAGGTTGCCCCAGCGTTCTTCAACCCGAATGGCATAACCTTGTAACATAATGTGCCCCACTGTGTGACGAAGGTCATTTTCTCCATGTCCTCATATGCCATTTTGATCTGGTTGTAGCTTGAGAAACCATCCATGAATGAGAACACTTTATATTGTGCGGTATTGTCAACCAAAATATCGATATGGGGAAGTGGGAAATCATCCTTAGGGCTTTCCCTATTCAAATCTCGGTAATCCACGCACATGTGTACTTTGCCATCCTTTTTAGGCACTGGAACAACATTGGCGACCCATTGTGGATAGGAGGTGACAGCTAAGAATCTGGTGTTGAACTGTTTCATGACTTCAGCCTTGATCTTCTCTGACATGTCTGGCCGCATGCAACATACTTTCTGTTTTACCGGCGGGCAGTCTTCCTTTGTCGGTAGACGATGGACCACGATATCAACATCAAGTCATGGCATGTCCTTGTACGACCAGGAAAAGACCTCAACATAGTCATGTAATAACTGAGTTAAACGCTTCTTGACACTGGGTTCCAAATTGGCTCCTACCTTGACTTATTTCTTGTCCTCTTCGGTGCCTAGGTTAACTGTGTCCACTGGTTCTTCGTGGGGTTGTATGGTCCTTTCTTCCTGTTATAGCAACTTGGCTAGTTCCCTTCCCACTTCAAAATCTTCCTCGCCTTCGTCTTTGGCTTGGTAGATTAGATTTTCAAAGTCCCAAAAGGCCATAGCAGAATCGTTACCCATTGGATCCCGAGTGGATGTAGATCTGCATTTTGAATGTGAGTGTGTGTAAGAGTATAACTATCTTTGAAATAAATGAAAATATAGAAAAAGAAAGACCAAGAGCACAAAGTTTGTATGCAAAAACCTCCATGATTCATTGATGCCATATGAAAATGAGGTAAAAACCCTTACAAATGGACTGTTGTGCCTTGGGTAAGACATAAAAGTCTGAATTGTTTAATTATTACAGGTCCGACAAAAATTTAAACATAATTACTATTGGATAAAAGTAATCGGGACAAAATATTTAGCTTCCCAGTTGCTGAGTCCTCCATTGATAGTTGGGAAAATCCAATCTTCTAGGTCACAAATGTCATCATCACCATCCTCAATTGCGCTGAGTCCGTGGTTGCTGATCTTCAAAGGTGGTCCCCTGGCACGAGCACAACGTACAACTTTCTAGGCTCCTGAAGTGAAACCCAAACCAAATTTGTCATATTTGTAAGGGATATCCGGGAGTTGGCCCCAAATAGTACACCCACCTTCTTCGATCATTGCCTTGGCATCTTTCAGAGAAGACATCTTTAGCGGAGGTCTTGTAATTTTTGGGACTTGGGAAACAGTCTTGGTAGCGGCCACGGTTTGTGGGACTTCCTCGAAATGCTGAAACGGAGTTTCAATGAATTCACCATCCAATTCCATGTATCTGAAGGAGTTCAAGTGACTGACCATATATTCCTCTTCTCCATGGACAGTAATGATTTTTCCCTTGGTTGGGTATTTCAGCATCTGATGTAATGTAGAGGTGATGGCACCAGTGTTGTGAATCCATGGTCGGCCCAATAAACAAGAATAGGAAGGGCGAATGTCCATCCCGTAAAAAGTTTAATCAAAGGTTTGAGTTCCAACTTTTATGGGGATGTCCACCTCCCCATGCACCATTCTCTTTGAACTGTCAAAGGCTCTTACCACTATGTTGCTGGGTTTTAAGGTCAAACCTTCACAGTCGAGTCTATTAAGAGCCTTCTTAGGCAGCACATTCAAAGATGAACTGGTATCAACCAAGACATGGGCCAAAGTTGTGCCCCAAAATTCGACAGAGACATGTAATGCCTCGTTACGCTTCCTCCCTCTAAGTGTCAAGTCAGCATCAGAAAAGCCTAAACCATTGTCAGCGGTTAAATTGGAAACACAGTCTCGGAACTGATCAATAGAGGTTCCTTGTGGTACGTGGGCATTTTTAAGAAATTTCACTAAGGCCTTCGCATGAGCCTCAGAGCACAACAATAAAGCCAGCATGAAGATCTTTGACGGAGTCTGCCCTAGCTGTTCGAGTACGTTGTAGTCGCTTCTCTTTATAATTTTCAGAATTTCTTCCTCTCCTTTTGGGAGGCCTCTAGGATAGATACTGATTGCGCCTTCATCCGGACAGGCTCAACCCAAATGACTTTGTCGTGAGTCTCGGTCGACTCGGTGGTAGGGGTATCAGCAGGGGTAACTATGGGAATATAGTAGTAGTGTCAACAGGAACAAAAGCAGGGATGATCACAGGCCCGCTAATAGTTTTCGGGGGAGCAATCTCTGGGGATAATATTCTTCCACTTCGGGTTATTTTGATGGTTCCCGCAATGTTTCCGATGTTGGGGTCATCCTTCTCAGAAATCGAGTCTTCATCAGCCAACCAATCTTGTTTGACACCGTGATAATAGACGTCGCCCCCATAGTTCCATGGGACAGTTTTATCTGAGGAGTACGGGATCGGCCCTGGCATAGTAATTATCAGTGGAGTCAACTTAGGAACTGATGTAATCCTAACGGGTCTTTTGGTGGAGACCCTAGAAGGATTGGCGGAAATGGTTACTATTGAAACATCATTGTAAGAAATGGTTGGAATATGAGTCTTTTTAAATAAAATCTCTTTGTCATCCATTAGGCGTTGGACACCTGCTTTCAATAAACGACAACCAGTTGGTAGGGATAAACAAAGGTGGCAGCTTTCGTCATAGCCCAGAAATAAACTGGTTTTCAACAAGTTCCTCTTGACAGTCAAGAGAGTAGTAACAAGTTCATCAACAACAGTAAAAAACATATCATCTTCAACAACGTTAACATCACGACCATGCTTGGGCATAGGAGCGGTGATAACATTTGGGATTTCAGGAGCATCAAATTCAATTTCTTTTGCTTCGATAAAGTCTTGCACCTTGTTTTTCAAAGCCCAACAGTTGTTGGTATCATGGCCTGGACTTTCTGAATGGTAAGCACAGCGAGCATTAGGGTGGTAATAAGGAGAAGCGGTGTTGGGATTCTTCGGGGCTTCCTTCAAAGTTACCAGATTAGATCTCAATAAATGTGGCTGGACTTGAGATAGTGTCATATTTATCCAGGTAAATTGTCTTACTGGTCTTTTTGTTCTAGGCCGGTTGCTCCTTTGTTGAGTAGGTGCAAGCTTAGGGATCATGACGACCCCAACCATTGGACGGCATTCAGTTCGGTCTTGATTCCTTTGAGGATACATGACACCAACTTATTTCTTCCAAATAAATGGTTTTCTCCCGGCACTGGAGGATGCGTCTTTTTGGATCTTCCCACTCTTAATCCTAGCTTCCACTCTCTCCCCAGTCAAGATTAATTCACTGAAGCCTGCTGAGGAGCTTCCAATTAGATGATTGAAGAAAGGACCGAACAGGGTGCCCAAAAACATGTCTACTAGCTCCCTATCAGACAGGGGAGGCTGGAATCTTCCTGCCAAGTCTCTCCATTTCTGAGCGTAGTCTTCGAAACCTTCGCTTGAACTCATAGCCATACTCTAGAGTTGAGTACGGGTGGGAGCAAGGTTTGCGTTGTACTGATACTGTTTATAAAAAGAAGCGACAAGGTCTTCCCAATTATGGATATTGGCCCTCTCTAGTTGATATAACCAATCAAGTTGAGTCCCGGATAGACTATCCTGAAAGAAGTGGACCCACAAATCTTTGTCAGCAGTATGAGGCTGTATCTTCCTCACATAAGATTGGAGGTGCATCTTGGGACACGAAACCCCGTCGTACTTAGCAAACACTGGTGCCTTGAATTTTGGTGGAATAACAATCCCAGACACCAAACCCAGCTCTTCAAAGTCCAGCCCGGGCACTTTATGAATCTCCATTGCACTTAGACGCTCTTCCAAAAGTTTGTATTTGTCGTCGGCCGGAGGATACTGTTCTTCAGAGTAATCCTCTTCAGATTCTGGCTGGGTAGTCACTTCCTTGCCTTTCCCTTCTTGATTGTCTTTTTCACCAGATGATGTTGTGAAGTCTAAGGTCCGTCTGGCTGGCCCTGGGAACCTTCTTCCTAGATTCAGAACATTGGTTGCTTTCTTTGCTTTCTTCTTATTTTCTTCGACCAACAAAGTTTTCAAATCCTCTTGTCCTTTGGCTAGAGTCAAGAACATCTTTTGAAACTGAGCATTATGCGCTTGAAGGTCTTTTACTGTCTGCTCAAGATCCATCTTACTGAAATAAACAATAGAAAGATAAGGAGACTTGTGTTAATAAACTTGATTATGTTATGATAAATGGAGATGCATATGAAATGATTTCAAGGAAATTAGAGATTTAAATTTGCACACGTTATATTAATAAATCAAAGTTTGAGTACATCATGCCTCTTTGGGCTTACAAATAAATACAAAAACTCTAAGATACAAAAGTTGAACGCATCCTCTTTGGTGCGATGTAGGCGCTCAAACTCCGCTCCTCATGAAGTTGCTTCGTGAGTTCCAGAACCTTTTTCTCGCTGGCATAGAATTGGGCCTCGAAAGTTTCTCTCTCCCCCTTAAGCTATATCCAATCCCTTTGCAAGTCTTCAAGAGAGGTGGGAATGTCAGGATGCAGGATAGTGTATGGAACATCTCCTTCCACAATAAGCTCTATGATAATCGAGAGAATGGAGGGGGAAGGCATCATAATACTTTGAGCACGGGCTCGTACCCATTTGAGTTAAGGCTCATGGGGGATGGAATTCTTATGCCCCAATGTCTTGCTATCTACCTTGTTTAATATCCTCCAAGATCGGATAAACCTATGGCGGTAACCTTGATCGTCATTCTCGTAGTCAAATACCAACCCTTGAATAAGCATCTCATGTGGACCATCACTTCGGGCATAATCAAACTGTCTTAAGGCTAAAAAGGGGTTATAGGTGATACCTCCCCTAATGCCAAGTAAGGGGACATTAGGGAATTCTCCACAACGGCCGACGATAGTAACATTCTCTATAGATCGAGAACACAAATGAATGTCTGAATGTTTGAGCGTCATCAACCTATGTGACCACCTTGACCTTTGCTCGTTCTTCAATAAATATTGGGTAAGATGTGAAATAAACCATCTTTCCAATAGAGGAGTGTGATACGGTGGGAGAACTGACTTGGGTTTTGCGTTTGTTTTCGCAAAATGTTTCGGTTGAGCAAGAGTCGCTACCGACTTTTTATTTTATCCTAAGGAAAGGTTAAAAAGCACAGCAAAAACCTTTGAGATGTTTTCTTGGGTTCGGGGAGTAGATTATAGAAAGGGAAGGTATTAGCACCCTTTCTATCCATGGTTATCCATGGGCTCTTAGTTACTTGCTTAGATCAACTTGCCTTGATTTTCAATTGTTTGAAATGGTGCTTTCAATTGTTTGAAATGGTGCTTTGTGTGTGGGTTTTGAAAATGTCTTGAAAAGAGGCCAATGTGGTGGCAACCTTTGTAATGATCCATGTTGGGATGTATACAAAGATGTATGTCTTTTGAAAAGTTTTCAATGTTTTTGAAAGTTATTTTGAAAATGTGTTGTGGAGTGTGGTTTTGAAAAATAGGCAAGGGTTTTTTTGTTTTGCAAGTTGGCAAGTAACCAAGAGCTATCTACCCTAAATTTCTCAAAGATCTTTGCTATGTTTTAACCCTTTTAACAATTTTGTTCCACCATTGTATTTGGTGGACAATCTTGTGTTAGAATGTTAACGGGACGGGCGCGGGTCATCGTTTAGACCATGATTGCAATGGTGCCAAGTATCTTTGGGAAATTTTTCCTTTAAGGGACTTGATCATTTTTAGGCAACTTTCGAAAGCGTCATCGAGGGACTATGATCATTTGATTGTTTTGTTTTTGCCAAAGATACCTAACATGCAATATGGCCCATTATTTGAAGGCAACAAGTGGAGTAACCCTAAGGGTGCAAGTGTGATTAGTGTTGTCCATTTTCATGCTTGTTTATCTTGAAATTAGGTCAAACTATTTGTTATTTTTGATTTGCATACAAAACCCTAATCCTAACATGGCATAATTAGAAAGCTTTTAAATGCAAAAAATAAAAGGTCCTAAGTTATTACAACACAAGATATGGGATGGGGGATACAAATGTTCAAATGGGGATATTTTGACAAGAAAATAAATTCTAACTATTACATCCAAATTGAAATTCTACAAGGGATTTATTTGCACAAGTATTAAATAAAATAAAAATAAATATGCAAAATGCAAAAATGGTTTTCATATGTATGTAAAAAAAGGGATTTTTTATATATCAAATAAACAAAAAATAAAATTAATTAATTTTTGGTATTTTTATGTATTTAGGGTAAAACCCTAATTTTATAAATAAAAGGTATTTATTATATAATATATGCAATATTTATTAATTATGTACAAAAAAATAAATAAAAGAAGGTATATTGTAAAAAAGGTATTTTTGAGGTCAAAATATTAATAAAAATAAAATGTATTAATTCTTTGTATTTTCCCTAAATATACTAATAAATATATAAATATTTTACATTATTTATTAAATATATATTATATGTACAAAAATAAAATATTTAATATTATAGAAAAAATATATTTATTATAAAATGTTTTCAAGAGATAACATAAAATAAAAATCATACATAAAATATGTTTGTATTATTTTTTGTATTTTAAAATAAAAGTATACTTATGTTTATTTATATACAAAACTAAATAAAGCCAAATAAATATCAAATAAAATGCAAAAAATGTGAGAAAAATAAATTTAGTATTTTTTCATGCTTAAATAAAAATATGGAAACAAAATCAAAAGGAAAAAATGGAAAATGACAAGTAAAACTCAAAATGGGCCAGGGGGGTGCATGTGAAATGCAGTGGTGTGAAAAGGGAAAACAAATCTCAGGCCCAGCCCAAGACTCTGTCTTCTTCAACCTCCAGCATCCTTGAACAAAACACGCGCTTCTGTTATCTCAAGATTCTTGGACTTTTAGCACAAAGTCACAACATAAAAAATGTTAAGCATCAAGCCACGATTCCATACATATAAAAAACTTAACCTAACTCTCAGAAATGAGAGAGAATTTCTCCATCCCTAATTCTTAACCTAAGTTTTTGTTAATGTTCAGGTCTCAAATTCTCTCAGCACATGCAACATAAATGGAAAGTAAAGATATGTATAGCTTCAGGGGCATGAGTAGAACATTTTTCATTCACAAACTTAGAGCTAACTCTTCCTATATTGAGAGATAGAAGTCCATGAACTTACCTGTTCAGCTTGGATCGTGTCTGACAATGGAGGCACTTTCAAGGCAAAATGAGGATTGGTACAACTTGCTTGAAGTTCAGGGATGCTATTCCAACCTTTAGCTTGCTTTGAAACCAACTGGATCAAGCTATGGCAATCAACCTGCAAAACAAAAAAAATGGAAATGGTGATGTTGGTTAGAGGTGTTACAGGTCGTGTCCAATGCCTGGGATAGCTTGCATATATGGTATGGAATGTGTATGAACTGGATTTAGCAAGAATGCACGAATGGATTGGCTTATGGAAGTCCAACTGCAGAGGTTACTCTGTTTTCTGCAGTGGGAGGGTGTTTTGAGGTTTGATGATGTTTAGAGAGTGTTTTGCTCGGGCCTTAGCTCTGTTATATTATTTGGAAGGTGTACAACAACTTTGCTTAAGCTTGTGTTGGCTGAAATGGGAGTTGGTGTAAGTTATGCCAAGTTACTTCTAACTTAAGCAAGAAATGGAAAGTTGGTTTTACAAGCTTGTGCAGGCCCCTCTAATGTGCTGCAACCATCCCCCTTGATCAGTGTGATATGCTTCTGAACTTGTTCCCAAAGATATGGCCTTGTACTTCTTGATTTTCAAACTTGACATGAAGTTCTACTTTACAAAAATGGATAAATCACTTTTTCCAATTATGGCTCAATCTTGTATGCAAAGCTTAAACACACAAGATAAGACTTAAACATGAAGGATTGGCATTAAATTTATGAGTGTGGATGAGATAAAAGACCTGTAATCTAGCTTAGAGCATGCTGAATTTAAAAATGCAAAGTTATGAACATGTAAATTGGCCATGAACAAAGCGAGTTTTGCCCATATTGCCAAATTCGATTCTCCCTAACCATAAGGTTGTTTGATGAGTTCTTGGACATTTTGGAAAGCTTGGAATGTGTACTACAATCCATATTTGTAATGCAAATTGAAATTCCAAGTGGGAGCATGTGAAAAGTGGCCATGAAGTTAGGAAAAAATTCTGCCTAAAATAGGTCAAAATTTCTCTAAGTTAAGAATGTTTTGCACCCTTGTTCCAAAAATCATAACTTGAGCTACAAGCTTCTTTTGAGGAAACTTTGTGAATAAAAGTTGTAGATTTTGCAATGGACTACAACTTTCATGTTTTGACTTTTGTTTGAATCCAAATGCATCATGGTGAAAAAATGGGACAAATTTAGGAAAAAATTAGGGATTTTCATAACTTAGAAAAATTCTAAGTTATGAAAATTCTTCATTTCAAACCCTAATTTGTGATTTTTGATTTCTTGGTGAACAAGTTTCACAATTTGACATGTTTTAATGAAAAATGAATCTTGACACTTGATTTTGACCAAAAAAGTCAAAGTTTGACTTTTCAGTATACAATCAAAAATTGATCAATTGACTGGAAAATTCATCTGTCAATCTTGTGCATTTGGGATCTTTTGAATTTGTTGAACATGTCAAGACAATTCCATTGGGTCCTTGAGTCCATATATGAGCTTGGTTTGCCATTGGTTAGGCCAAACAGTCAAAAATTGCCTCTGTGCAGTCAAAACCCTAAAAATGACCATTTGCCCTTTTGGTGATCTGATCAAATTTCTTGTGGAATTGTGATCCAAACTTGACCAAATGGTTTGTATGAGTTCATAATGTTGATGTGTGTCAAAAATCATGAGGTTTGACTGTCAATTAACCACAGTTGACTTTTTCCCCAATACAGTTGATTTCTAGGTCAACTGTCCAATTGACTGGGCAAAGATTAGAATCAAGGCTTGAAACTTGGTATGGGTAAACTTGAGAGTCCAATATGAAGCATGAAAGTCATTTTGGGCACTTTAGGTCAAAACATCTTTGTGCAAACTCAAACCCTAATTTGGGTCAACAGTGCAAGGAAGAGTCTTGAGCAGAGCAAACCCTAACTTGATCTTGAGCTCCAAGGGTCTTGTGATGAGAAAATGTTGAGGAAAAGGGAGGGAAAATTTTGGGGTACAATAGTTTCCCCTGTTCAATCTTCTTGCACCTGAAGAGTTAGATTGGCAGGTTTGCCTTTCGCGTCTCGAAGGTAAAAGGAGATTGGACACTAGAGTGCCCTTAAATTTGCACTTATCAGAACAATGGATATGGGAATGGGCTTAGAGATGTCATTTAGAGATGGGCTTAAAAATGCCATCTGAAGGGTGACAAAATCTTGTCGGAGATGGGCTTAAAGATGCCATCTGGAAGGTTTGTTGAACTGTAGTATGACGGGTCAGAAGAATGAGGATCAAAATGGTATCCGCGTCTGGAATGTATTTGAACTGCATCTAAGGACTGAGTTTGTATGAGCAGAAGAATGGCCTCCGTGTCTGGGGCGTATCTGAGCTGTAACTGTGTTTGAATGTAGAACGAATATCAGAATGACTGCCGTGTCTGGAGTGTATCTGTATTGTATCTGGGTAACAGAGAAACATCTGTACGGAGCAACTGCGTGCTGGGGACAAATTCTGAATGAGTGACAGAATGGAAACCAGGTTTGGAGCGTATCCGGACTGTATCTGAAGTTGAAAGTTGTATTTGTAGCGGAATGACTTCCGTGTCTGGAGTGTATCTGAAACTGTAGCTAGGATTGAGATTCGTATGAGTAATAGAATGACTTCTGTGTTTGAAGTGTATCTGAAACTGTAACTGGGATCTAGACAAATGACAGAATGACTTCCATGGCGAACGCACTGGAGAGAATCAAACTGCTGTTGTAAGGGTCAGAATGGTATCCGTGTTTGGAATGCATTGAACCTTGAGGTGGATAAATGAATCTGAATGAGGGATAGAACGGCTGCCGTGTCTGGAGCGTATCTAGTCCGTATCTGATTGTTGTAGTCCGAATGAGTAGTAGAATAACCGTCGTGTCTGAGGTGTATCCATACTGTATCTGACTTGAGATTCTGAATGAGTAATAGAATGACCGCCGTGTCTGGGGTGTATCCATACTGTATCTAAATAATTGTTAATGATAGCCTTTTAATTTTATCCTGAAAAGGGTGAAATGTTAGCTAAAACACAAAGTTATGTTGCATGATATGTATGATGCAAAATATATTATATCAATGTTTATGATATGAATGTAAATGAATGCATAGGTAAGCCGAAGAGCTGTCTTGCTGAGGATAGATGAATCCTGGAGATAAAGAATCTTGACTGCTGCCAGGGAAAGTGAATCCTTGACTACTGCAGGGGAAGACAAAAATTTTGATTGCTGAGGATGAGACATTCTTGTCGACTACTGCTGGAGAAACAGGAGCTTGGGTTGTATACCAATCTTCTGGGGATTCTTGTCTTGAGGAGATCTTCACTGGAGAACATCTGATTATCCTGTGAGGCACTGAGAATGAACCTTCATTCTGCTTGGGGAATACAAGATCTTCAATCGTTGAGGGATCTTAGGGCCACCGCTGGAGAACTGGCATTCCTTGGTGACTTGCGGGGAATGAGAATTCCTGAAGATCTCTACTGGGGAAGTTCAGAATCTGATAGACTCATGTTGGAGAGGTATGACTGAGAATCTTCAGTCTGGGTGGCAAGTATCTCTGTGAGGAGAAGTTTCACTAACCTGGTTCAGCTGGGGATTGATGGTAGGAAATCTTAGCTCCGTCGGGGATTGGATTTTCAGATTTTAAGGCTCCACTGGGGATTCTGAAACTTAACTCTGAGGGGAATTGAGTTCTGGAAGGCCCTCTGGCTGGGGAATTTGGAGTTTAACTCTGCTGAGGATTCCTTCTGAAAGGGCATCAAGACATCTATCCGTACTTTTAACCTATCCGTAATCATCTTTCTTGATTCATAAGGAAATGATTATGTTCAAATGCATATGCCTATTTAACAAAACATTGGACGTTTCTCAAATAAAACATAAGTGCAAAAGAAAAGAGAAAAGGAAGACAACGCAAATTTCTGTATTTGGAAAAGTGTTTGTATTAACTTTCTATGTATATATTTGTACAAAGGAGACAGTCATCCTAGTAAGAGGATGCCGTCGTAAAAATTGAAAATTTTATACAAAAGAAAGATGGCTATGTGAAACAATTCCATGGGATTCCATTCTGCTATAGCCTTCACAACTCTGAACATCTGCCCATTCAATGCTTCGTCTGTCGATGACTGGATTGATTAGAAGCTTGGAGCTGGTTGATGAAGAGACTGTCCTTAAAGTGATCCGACGAGACATAGTCATACGCTTTAATTCCCTAACTTTTGCCTGAATCGCCCTTTCGGGTTTTCGATCCACCGGGAAACCCCTTTTTGCCCAAGCCGCCCTTTCGGGTTTTCAACTTGCCGGGTGTACAGATTTTTTTGTTTTATCCCTAATTTTTTCCTGAACCGCCCTTTCGGGTTTTCGGTCCACCGGGATGCCCATTTTTGCCCAAGCCGCCCTTTCGGGTTTTCGACTTGTCGGGTTATTTTATGCGTAGTATCTTTTGACTATGTCTGCATTCGCAGGGTGCGACAAATCGTCGCCGTCCATGGTGGTCAGAATCATTGCACCACCAGAAAATATGCTCTTGATCACAAATGGTCCTTCGTATGTAGGAGTCCATTTGCCCCTGGGATCACTTTGTGGCAGGATAATCTGCTTGATTACGAGATCTCTGACTTGATATACTTGACGTCTGACTTTCTTGTTGAAGGCTTTGATCATCCGTTTTTGATACGTCTGACCATGGCACACAGCAGCGAGTCGCTTCTCGTCGATCAAATTGAGTTGATCAAGTCGGGTCTGAATCCAATCATCTTCACTCAAACCAGAGTCCTTCATAATCCTTAAAGAGGGAATCTGAACTTCCATGGGCAGGACAACTTCCATGCCATATACCAAAGAAAATGGGGTTGCCCCGGTTGAAGTACGTTCCGTCGTGCGGTATCCATGCAGAGCAAACGGTAACATCTCATGCCAGTCCTTGTAAGTGACTGTCATTTTCTGAATGATCTTCTTAATGTTTTTGTTCGCAGCTTCAACAGCATTGTTCATCTTCGGCCGATAGGGAGATGAATTGTGATGATAAATCTTGAACTGTTCGCACAATGCGGTGATTATAGTATTATTCAGATTTGTACCGTTGTCCGTGATGATCCTGTCTGGAACACCATACCGACATATGAGGTTTTGCTTGATGAAGCGGGCAACCACATTTTTAGTGACAGAGGCGAAAGAAGCTGCTTCGACCCATTTGGTGAAGTAGTCAATGGAAACCAGGATGAAGCGATGTCCGTTGGAAGCTATGGGCTTGATCTCTCCAATCATGTCAATGCCCCACATTGCGAATGGCCAAGGAGCTGTCAGCATGTTGAGAGGAACCGAAGGAATATGAATCTTGTCAGCATAGACTTGACACTTATGCCAAGTACGGGAGTGCTGATGGCAATCTGCTTCCATGGTAGACCAGTAATAGCCTGCCCTTAGGATCTTTTTAGCCATAGTATGCCCGCTCAAATGGGTGCCAAATGTACCGCTGTGCATCTCTGTCATGATTAACTCCGCTTCAGCTCTGTCAACACATCGGAGTAAAACACAATCATGGTTGCGCATATAGAGGATGCCATTGCTCAGGAAGAACTTGGCAACAAATTTCCTTAGGAACTTCTTGTCATTTACGGTAGCTCCTTCGGGATATTCTCTAGTCTGGAGATACCTTTTGATTTCGTGAAACCAGGGTTGTTCCACTACTTCTTCAGTATTAATCTCATGACAATGCGCCGGTTCATTCATTCGCTCGATGGTGATTTGGGGAGCCTCATTATCCCAGATGAGTTTAAACATAGAAGACATTGTGGCCAGAGCATCCGCTAGCTGATTCTCTTCTCGTGGGAAATGCTCGAAGGTAATTTGCTCGAAATGAGGCAACAATGTCAGGACATGTTCTCTGTATGGGATAAGATTAGGATGTTTGGTATCCCACTCTCCTTTGATTTGACTGATAACCAAAGCCGAGTCCCCAAATACGATCAAAGATTTGATCCCCAAGTCTATAGCCGCCTTGAGACCAAAGATGCAAGCTTCATATTCTGCCATGTTGTTTGTGCAGCTGAAGTAGAGTCGAGCCGTGAAAGGAGTGTGACAACCTTCCGGGGAGATGAGTACCGCACCGATACCGTTTCCAAGTGCATTTGAAGCACCATCAAAGTACAGGGTCCATCGGGATCCCTTTTTGGGTCCGTCATACGGTCTGTTACCTTCAATGTTGTCCAAATTCATGATGTCCTCGTCTGGGAAGTCAAATCTCATGGTTTGATAATCTTCGATAGCTTGATGAGCTAGATGGTCAGCTAGTACACTCCCTTTTATAGCTTTTTGAGTGGTGTACTGGATGTCATACTCAGTTAGGATCATTTGCCATCTAGCTATTCTTCCAGATAAAGCAGGCTTCTCGAAGATATACTTGATAGGATCCATTTTGGAAATCAGCAAGGTGGTATGAGTCAGCATATACTGCCTTAGTCGGCGAGCAGCCCATACCAAAGCGCAGCAATTTTTCTCGAGTAGTGAGTAGCGAGTCTCACAGTCGGTAAACTTTTTGCTAAGGTAATAAATAGCATGCTCTTTTCGACCAGACTCGTCATGCTGGCCCAAAACACACCCCATTGAGTTATCCAAGATGGTTAGATACATGATCAATGGTCTTCCTTCGACGGGAGGCATCAGAATAGGAGGTTCTAGCAAATACTCCTTGATCTTATCAAAAGCAGCTTGGCAATCGTCGTTCCATTCGACTACCTGATCCTTCTTTAATAATTTGAAAATTGGCTCACAGGTAGAAGTCAGATGAGAGATGAATCTTGCAATATAGTTCAAGCGCCCCAAGAACCCTCTAACTTCCTTTTCAGTACGGGGAGCCGGCATCTCTTGTATTGCTTTCACTTTTGTTGGATCGACCTCAATGCCTTTGTTGCTGACAATAAACCCTAGAAGTTTACCAGACCTAACTCCAAAAGTACACTTACTTGGATTCAGCCTGAGTTTGTACTCTTTCAACCTGGAAAACAGCTTTTCCAGGTGTTCAAGGTGTTCCTCCTTCGTTTGTGACCGAGCTATCATATCGTCTATGTAAACTTCGATCTCATGATGTATCATATCATGAAATAAAGCTACCATGGCGCGTTGATAAGTTGCCCCTGCGTTCTTCAGTCCGAACGGCATCACCTTGTAACAGAAAGTACCCTATTGTGTAACAAAGGTTGTTTTCTCCATGTCCTCGGGGGCCATTTTAATTTGGTTGTAGCCCGAGAATCCATCCATGAAGGAAAACACTTTGTGCTGAGCTGTGTTGTCAATCAGAATATTAATGTGCGGTAGCGGAAAATCATCTTTGGGGCTGGCCCTATTCAAATCCCGGTAATCTACACACATCCTGACTTTTCCATCTTTTTTAGGAACTGGCACGATGTTAGCAACCCATTGTGGATAGGATGTAACAGCCAGAAAGCCAGCGTTGAATTGTTTCATCACTTCTGCCTTAATCTTCTCAGACATGTCGGGCCTCATTCGGCGGACTTTTTGCTTGATCGGTGGACAATCCTCTCTTGTAGGGAGACGGTGAACCACGATGTTTGTGTCTAAACCTGGCATGTCTTCGTAAGACCAGGAGAAGATTTCAACGTACTCATTTAACAGCTGTATCAGGCGCTCCTTGACACTTGGTTCCAGATTGGCACCCACTTGCACTTCCTTCCGGTCTTCCTCTGTTCCTAAGTTGACCGTTTCCAACGACTCTTCGTGAGGTAAGATGGCCCTTTCCTCTTGCTGTAAAAGTATGGCTAGCTCTCCTGGTACTTCACAACCTTCGTCATCTTCATACTCAGCCTGATTGACCAGATCTTCAGAGTTATTGAAGGACATAGCAGAATAGTCACCCATAGAATCCAGAGTGGATGGGTACCTGCATTTGTGAGCGTGGGTGTGTGTAAGGGATAGTCATCTTTAAACAAAATGCAAAAAGGAAGGAAAATGAACACAATAGTTTATCGATGAAAAACGTCCAATGAATCATTAAACATGGCATATGGATATGAAGATAATCAAAACCCTTACAAATGGACCTACATGCCCCGGGCAAGGCATGAGGTGAAAAAGTAGTGTACGGATTGTTCAAAAGTAATTATTACAGACCAAAGGAAATGTTTGACAGATAATTACTGATTAATAAAAGTAATGGGGACAAAGTCCTTTGCCTCCCAGTTGCGTAGTCCCCCTTCGATGGTTGGGTAGATCCAATCTTCAATGCTGGCCTCTTCGTCTTCACCTTCCAAAGCATTATACCCATAAGGAGAGATCTTGATGGGTGCTCTTTCAACCTTTGAATAGCGCATAGCTTTCTGCCCCGCAGCAGTGAATCCTAAACCAAACTTGTCTGTTTTATGAGGAATGTCCGGCAACTTCCCCCATGTTGAGCTCTTCCCTTCCTTCATTGCGGCCTTCGCGTATTTTAGAGATGCCATCCTGGCCATCTGCTTTGGTACCTCAGCTACCACTTTTGCTACTTCCACTTCAGGAGAGACTTCCTCGAAGTGCTGGAATGGCGTCTCAATGAATTCACCTTCTACCTCTACATATTGGAAAGAGTTCAAGTGGCTAATCATATACTCCTCTTCACCGTGGACGGTTATGATCTTTCCTTTGATAGGGTACTTCAGCATTTGATGTAGGGAAGAGGTGACTGCCCCAGCATTGTGTATCCATGGTCTTCCCAATAAGCAAGAGTATGACGGACGGATGTCCATCACATAGAAAGTTGAGGGGAAAACCTTTGTGCCAACCTTAATGGGAATGTCTATCTCCCCATGTACCATTCTCTTTGACCCGTCAAATTCCCTTACAACGATATTACTTGGCCTTAACTCCAAGCCTTCACAGTCTAAACGGTCGCGGGCCTTCTTAGGCAGCACGTTCAGAGAAGAACCAGTGTCGACTAGAACGTGGGTCAGAGTAGTCCCTTGGCATTCTACTGACACATGTAACACGTCGTTGTGTTTTCTTCCTTTTGAGGTTAGGTCAGCATCAGAGAAACCTAACCCGTTGTCTGCTGTAAGACTGGCTACACAGTTTTGGAATTGGTCGGCAGAGGTTTCCTGGGGTACATGGGCTGTCTTCAGGAATTTTATCAATGCTTTGGCGTGCGCCTCTGAACAAAGTAGCAATGCTAACATGGAGATTTTCGAGGGGGTTTGCCCCAGCTGCTCTACCACGTCATAATCACTCTTTTTAATTATCTTCAAGATCTCCTCCATCTCTTTCTTAGAGGTTTCCGGGATGACCAAAGGTTGAGCCCTCATCCTGACGAGCTCATCTTGGATCCCTTTACCCTTATCAACAGAAGTAGGAGGGACAATAATAAGAACAACAACATCTTCAATCAATGGGGTTCTAGCGGAAAGTTTTATTGGCGCAGGAATAACTTTGGCGGCAGATGAGGGTCCAAAGATTGCCTTTGGGGGGCAATCTCTGGAGAAAATATTCTCCCACTTCGAGTGATCTTGCTTGTGTCGGCAATGTTTCCAATGCTGGCATCTTCTTCATCAGAGCTTCCTTCGGTTATTTCAACTTGTTTAATACCATGGTAGTAGATTTCTCCACCGTAATTCCATGGTATTGACTTTTCAGAACTGTAGGAGACAGGCCCTGGCATAGTTATCTTCAGAGGAACATACTTTGTAGCAGATGTAATCTTAACAGGCTTTCTGACGGCCTTGGAAAGATTGGCGTGAATGGTGATAATTGAAACATCTTCAGTAGGGGTTGGAATAGCAGGAACTTTTTCAAACAGAATTTGTTGACTGTCTATCAGGCCTTGGATGCCTTTCTTCAGTAACGAGCAGTCAATTGGCATAGAGTAACAACAGTAGCAGTCTTCTTTGCATCCCGGGAAGATCCCGACCTTTAACAGATTTAACTTGATGGTTAACAGCGGAGTTATCAGGTCATTGACATCAGAAACATATAAATCTTCCTTAATGGCATGGATATTTCGACCGTGCTTTGGCATCGGAGCAGATATCACGTTTGGTTTCTCTAGAGCATCGAATTCCACCTCTTTTGCATCTATCAAGTCTTGAATTTTATTTTTCAGCGCCCAACAATTGTTTGGGTCATGTCCGACGCTATCGAAATGGTAGGCGCACTTGGCATTGGCATTGTAAGATGGTGAGGTCGTATTCACATTTTTCGGCGCTTCTTTGATATTTGTGAGATTCAGCTTTAACAAGTGTGGAAGAACTTGCGCGGGCATCATATTAATGCGGGTGAACTGCTGTGGTGGTCGTTCCCCCCATTGCTGTTTAGGTCTAGACGGGTTATTGCGAGGCTGATCATTTGGTGGATTTTGGATCATTACGGCCCCCACAGTCGGCCTGTGCTCACTTCTTCCTGCTCCCCTTTGAGAATACACAACAGCTGTTTCTTTCTTCGCTGGAAATGATTTCTTAGCAATTGTAGATGCAGAGGCATCCTTCTGAATCTTCCCATTCTTGATACCGGCTTCTACCCGCTCGCCAGTCAGAATTAATTCAGTAAACCCCGAGGAAGAGATACAGATCAGATGATTAAAGAATGGACCAGACAGGGTCCCAAGGAACATATCAATAAGTTCTCTATCAGAAAGAGGTGGCTGCACTCTTCCAGCCAGATCGCGCCACTTCTGGGCGTATTCCTTAAATCCCTCACCTGAGGCCATTCCCATACTCTGCAGCTGAGTGCGGGTTGGTGCCAGGTCAGAGTTATACTGATATTGGCGATAAAAAGCAGCTGCCAGATCCTCCCAACTACGTATCTCCGACCTTTCCAGCTTGTAAAACCAGTCTAGCTGAGTGCTAGACAGGCTATCTTGAAAGAAATGTACCCAAAGGTTTCTGTCAGATGTGTGAGGTTGGATTCTTCGGAAATATGACCTTAGGGGCATTTTTGGGCAGGACAGCCCGTCATATCTTGCAAAAATAGGCACTTTGAACTTCGGGGGGATCACAACTCCAACAATTAATCCCAAATCTTCGAAATCTAAACCGGGAACTCTCTGCAGCTCCATAGCTGCTAACCTGTCCTCCAAACTCTTTTACTTGTCATCAGCCGGCGGGTATTGTTGTTCTGAGTAGTCTTCGTCTTCTTCAGCCTCTTCCTCTTCAGCTTCGGATTCGGAAGGTACCGCAACCCCTTTTCCTTTACTATTTTCTTCTTCGTATGCGGAAGGAAATTCAAGAACCTTTCTGGCTTCACCCTCAAACCTTCTCCCCAAGGTAGCCACCTCGACTCTCTTCTTCTTCTTTTTTACTTGGTCTTTGTTCCCCAGCAGGGCTTTCAGATCCTCCTGGCCCTTTGCCAAGGTCATCAGGAGTTGTTGAAACTGTGCGTTCTGAGACTGCAAGTCCTTGACCGTCTGTTCGAGCTCCATCTTACTGAAATAAACAACAGAAAGATAAGGAAACCTGGTATGGAGACCTGCTTATGCACATGATGAATGGTATGCTTATGTATGCAATGCATTCAAGGATTTATAAAATTCAAAATTGTTGCAAACAAAAAGAACGCACGTCATATTAATAAGAAGAAATTTTGTCAGTACATAAATGCCCCATGGGCCAAATATTACAAAAACTTCTCAAGGTAAAAAGACGTTGTGCATCCTCTTTGGTGCGATGTAGGTGTTGAGGGTCTCTTCCTCATGGAGTCGGCGGGTAAGCTCCAAAAACTTCTTCTCACTGGCGTAGAAGCTGGCCTCAAAAGTGTTCCGTTCCTCCATGAGTTGGATCCAACTCTTCTGCATCTCCTCCCACGATGTAGGCATGTCAGGATATAGGATGGTGTAGGGGACCTCTCCTTCCGTAACGGGCTCTTTAATCACAGGGAGAACATGAGGATAAGGCATCATCAGACTCTGGGCTAGGGTTCGTACCCACCTGAGATAAGGCTCAAGAGGGATGGAGTTCTTGTGCCCTAGTGTCTTGCTGTCAACCTTGTTAGGCATCCTCCAAGCTCTGATGAATCTTTGGCGAAGTCCTTGGGCATCGTTGTTGAAGTCAAAAACTAGGTCAGGAATCAACATGTCATGAGGGTCATCCCTTCGTGCATATCCAAATTGTCTCAAAGCTAGACAAGGGTTGTAGGTAATGCCTCCTCTAATGCCAAGTAATGGAACATTAGGGAACTCTCCACAACGATCGATGATGATGATATTTTCTCTGGACCGAGAACACCAATGTACATCAGAGTGAGTAAGGGTCATCAACTGTTGTGACCACCTTAGGCCTTGGTCATTCTTCAAGACAGATTGTGGAAGGTGCGAAATAAACCACCTTGCAAGGAGAGGAGTAAAGCACATGAGAACACCCCTCTTTCTCATTGTTCGAGTGTAAAATGAGTGAAGAATGTCCCCAAGCAAAGTTGGTATTGGATTTCTGGATAAGAAGATTTTGACGGCGTTGACATCTACAAGCTGGTCAGGATTTGGGAACAAGACAAACCCATAAATGCGGAGTGCCACAATTTCTTCAAAGGCTTGTAGATCCAATGAATTCCAACACTCTTGTGCCTTCTCAAACAAGAATTTTGCTAAGAAACCTTTGACACCGCTTCTAGTTTCCCAATTCCCCTTGATGTCAGATGGTTGCAAGTGTAGGGCTTGAGCAACATCTTCAGGCTTTGGTTCCTTTTCCGTACCGTTGAAAGGTAGTTGATTAAGGATAGGAATTCTCAGGAGTTGAGAAAATTCCTCCAAAGTGGGCACCAATTGATAGTCGGGGAATGTGAAACAGTGGTGAAGGGGGTCAAAGAACTGAAACAACACCTTTACCATGTCCTCTTCAATGTTGGTGCTGACTAAGCTGAGCAGTCTACCATGTCTTTCACTGAAGGGAGAGCTTTCCGGAATTCTTGATGTGAGCTCCTTGAGTTGAGGAGGGATTCTCACAAGGTTGACTTGGATGGTTTTCCTGCGAGGAATTTCCATGACCTACAAAACAAGAACAAAGATGAAGATCTAAACCCTTGAAATGGTTAGTGAATGCATATGATGCTTTATGATGTTTATGATGTATGTACAAACATATGTACAAGCAATTCACACAAAACCCTAGTTTCAGGCTTGCATGGGGTTTCATAGGTAAACACCCTCTTGAGTGTAGTTGGCTTAAAAACCTGTCCTATAAATAGTAACCGGGTTCTAAGGAGCTCAATATCACGTGATTGTTTTCATTGTTCATTGTTTTGGTTTAGCCACTTAACTAGCGACCAAAATATTAGAAGAAAACAACCCTCAATGAGTGTAGTATCGAGTATCTACCAACTTCGGACTGCACCAAACCGGTCATCTCACTACCCCTAATGAAAGGCCAAGATGGTCAAGTAAGGTTCTAGGTCATTAGTGCATAGTGACATCACTCAGCGGCCCCGTACTCTCCTTGATTGAACTCAAGGGTTACCGGTACTCGCAAATATGTCTCACTAATATAGTTATTGCTTCAACCGTGTCGGTATACCCCGCACAATTTCCACAATGTATTGCTATCTATGAATGTTTCCCCAAATCTGGGTGTAGGATTGCAAACCCAAACAAGAGAGCCAAGATGTAAAGCAATCAAAACAAACAATTAGTCATGCAAGAGGGTGATCTAAGCCCTAAGGTTACTCCACTTTTTATATTCTCCCCAGCAGAGTCGCCAGTTCTGTGATACGGTGGGAGAACTGACTTGGGTTTTGCGTTTGTTTTTGCAAAATGTTTCGGTTGAGCAAGAGTCGCTACCGACTTTTTATTTTATCCTAAGGAAAGGTTAAAAAGCACAGCAAAAACCTTTGAGATGTTTTCTTGGGTTCGGGGAGTAGATTATAGAAAGGGAAGGTATTAGCACCCTTTCTATCCATGGTTATCCATGGGCTCTTAGTTACTTTCTTAGATCAACTTGCCTTGATTTTCAATTGTTTGAAATGGTGCTTTCAATTGTTTGAAATGGTGCTTTGTGTGTGGGTTTTGAAAATGTCTTGAAAAGAGGCCAATGTGGTGGCAACCTTTGTAATGATCCATGTTGGGATGTATACAAAGATGTATGTCTTTTGAAAAGTTTTCAATGTTTTTGAAAGTTATTTTGAAAATGTGTTGTGGAGTGTGGTTTTGAAAAATAGGCAAGGGTTTTTTTGTTTTGCAAGTTGGCAAGTAACCAAGAGCTATCTACCCTAAATTTCTCAAAGATCTTTGCTATGTTTTAACCCTTTTAACAATTTTGTTCCACCATTGTATTTGGTGGACAATATTGCGTTAGGATGTTAACGGGACGGGCGCGGGTCATCGTTTAGACCATGATTGCAATGGTGCCAAGTATCTTTGGGCAATTTTTCCTTTAAGGGACTTGATCATTTTTAGGCAACTTTCGAAAGCGTCATCGAGGGACTATGATCATTTGATTGTTTTGTTTTTGCCAAAGATACCTAACATGCAATATGGCCCATTATTTGAAGGCAACAAGTGGAGTAACCCTAAGGGTGCAAGTGTGATTAGTGTTGTCCATTTTCATGCTTGTTTATCTTGAAATTAGGTCAAACTATTTGTTATTTTTGATTTGCATACAAAACCCTAATTCTAACATGGCATAATTAGAAAGCTTTTAAATGCGAAAAATAAAAGGTCCTAAGTTATTACAACACAAGATATGGGATGGGGGATACAAATGTTCAAATGGGGATATTTTGACAAGAAAATAAATTCTAACTATTACATCCAAATTGAAATTCTACAAGGGATTTAATTGCACAAGTATTAAATAAAATAAAAATAAATATGCAAAATGCAAAAATGGTTTTCATATATATGTAAAAAAAGGGATTTTTTATATATCAAATAAACAAAAATAAAATTAATTAATTTTTGGTATTTTTATGTATTTAGGGTAAAACCCTAATTTTATAAATAAAAGGTATTTATTATATAATATATGCAATATTTATTAATTATGTACAAAAAAATAAATAAAAGAAGGTATATTGTAAAAAAGGTATTTTTGAGGTCAAAATATTAATAAAAATAAAATGTATTAATTCTTTGTATTTTCCCTAAATATACTAATAAATATATAAATATTTTACATTATTTATTAAATATATATTATATGTACAAAAATAAAATATTTAATATTATAAAAAAATATATTTATTATAAAATGTTTTCAAGAGATAACATAAAATAAAAATCAGAAATAAAATATGTTTGTATTATTTTTTGTATTTTAAAATAAAAGTATACTTATGTTTATTTATATACAAAACTAAATAAAGCCAAATAAATATCAAATAAAATGCAAAAAATGTGGGAAAAATAAATTTAGTATTTTTTCATGCTTAAATAAAAATATGGAAACAAAATCAAAAGGAAAAAATGGAAAATGACAAGTAAAACTCAAAATGGGCCAGGGGGTGCATGTGAAATGCAATGGTGTGAAAAGGGAAAACAAATCTCAAGCCCAGCCCAAGACTCTGTCTTCTTCAACCTCCAGCATCCTTGAACAAAACACGCGCTTCTGCTATCTCAAGATTCTTGGACTTTTAGCACAAACTCACAACATAAAAAATGTTAAGCATCAAGCCACGATTCCATACATATAAAAAACTTAACCTAACTCTCAGAAATGAGAGAGAATTTCTCCATCCCTAATTCTTAACCTAAGTTTTTGTCAATGTTCAGGTCTCAAATTCTCTCAGCACATGCAACATAAATGGAAAGTAAAGATATGTATAGCTTCAGGGGCATGAGTAGAACATTTTTCATTCACAAACTTAGAGCTAACTCTTCCTATATTGAGAGATAGAAGTCCATGAACTTACCTGTTCAGCTTGGATCGTGTCTGACAATGGAGGCACTTTCAAGGCAAAATGAGGATTGGTACAGCTTGCTTGAAGTTCAGGGATGCTATTCCAACCTTTAGCTTACTTTGAAACCAACTGGATCAAGCTATGGCAATCAACCTGCAAAACAGAAAAAATGGAAATGGTGATGTTGGTTAGAGGTGTTACAGGTCGTGTCCAATGCCTGGGATAGCTTGCATATATGGTATGGAATGTGTATGAACTGGATTTAGCAAGAATGCACGAATGGATTGGCTTATGGAAGTCCAACTGCAGAGGTTACTCTGTTTTCTGCAGTGGGAGGGTGTTTTGAGGTTTGATGATGTTTGGAGAGTGTTTTGCTCGTGCCTTAGCTCTGTTATATTATTTGGAAGGTGTACAACAACTTTGCTTAAGCTTGTGTTGGCTGAAATGGGAGTTGGTGTAAGTTATGCCAAGTTACTTCTAACTTAAGCAAGAAATGGCAAGTTGGTTTTACAAGCTTGTGCAGGCCCCTCTAATGTGCTGCAACCATCCCCCTTGATCAGTGTGATATGCTTCTGAACTTGTGCCCAAAGATATGGCCTTGTACTTCTTGATTTTCAAACTTGACATAAAGTTCTACTTTATAAAAATGGATAAATCACTTTTTCCAATTATGGCTCAATCTTGTATGCAATGCTTAAACACACAAGATAAGACTTAAACATGAAGGATTGGCATTAAATTTATGAGTGTGGACGGGATAAAAGACCTGTAATCTAGTTTAGAGCATGCTGAATTCAAAAATGCAAAGTTATGAACATGTAAATTGGCCATGAACAAAGTGAGTTTTGCCCATATTGCCAAATTCGATTCTCCCTAACCATAAGGTTGTTTGATGAGTTCTTGGACATTTTGGAAAGCTTGGAATGTGTACTACAATCCATCTTTGTAATGCAAATTGAAATTCCAAGTGGAAGCATGTGAAAAGTGGCCATGAAGTTAGGCAAAAATCCTGCCTAAAATAGGTCAAAATTTCTCTAAGTTAAGAATGTTTTGCACCCTTGTTCCAAAAATCATAACTTGAGCTACAAGCTTCTTTTCAGGAAACTTTGTGAATCAAAGTTGTAGATTTGAAAATGGACTACAACTTTTATTTTTTGACTTTTGTTTTAATCCAAATGCATCTTGGTGAAAAAATGGGACAAAGTTAGGAAAAAATTAGGGATTTTCATAACTTAGAAAAATTCTAAGTTATGAAAATTCTTTATTTCAAACCCTAATTTGTGATTTTTGATTTCTTGGTGAACAAGTTTCACAATTTGACATGTTTTGATGAAAAATGAATCTTGACACTTGATTTTGACCAAAAAAGTCAAAGTTTGACTTTTCAGTATACAGTCAAAAATTGATCAATTGACTAGAAAATTCATCTGTCAATCTTGTGCATTTGGGATCTTTTGAATTTGTTGAACATGTCAAGACAATTCCATTGGGTCCTTGAGTCCATATATGAGCTTGGTTTGCCATTGGTTAGGCCAAACAGTCAAAAATTGCCTTTGTGCAGTCAAAACCCTAAAAATGACCATTTTGCCCTTTTGGTGATCTGATCAAATTTCTTGTGGAATTGTGATCCAAACTTGACCAAATGGTTTGTATGAGTTCATAATGTTGATGTGTGTCAAAAATCATGAGGTTTGACTATCAATTGACCACAGTTGACTTTTTCCCCAATATAGCTGATTTCTAGGTCAACTGTCCAATTGACTGGGCAAAGATTGGAATCAAGGCTTGAAACTTGGTATGGGTAAACTTGAGAGTCCAATATGAAACATGAAAGTCATTTTGGGAACTTTAGGTCAAAACATCTTTGTGCAAACTCAAACCCTAATTTGGGTCAACAGTGCAAGGAAGAGTCTTGAGCAGAGCAAACCCTAACTTGATCTTGAGCTCAAAGGGTCTTGTGATGAGAAAATGTTGAGGAAAAGGGAGGGAAAATTTTGGGGTACAACAAGGAGTACAACACATAAGGATACCTCTTTTCCTCATAGTGAGAGTGTGAAAAGAATGTAGGATGTCTCCAAGCAAGGTAGGCACCGAGTTACGAGACATGAAGATTTTGACGGTGTTTACATCTATGAGTTGGTCAAGATTTGGAAACAAAACCATCCCATATATGAAGAGAGCCACAATTTCCTCAAAATATTGCAAGTCCAAGGAATTCCAACAGCTTTGAGCTTTCTCAAACAAGAACTTGGCTAAGAAACCTCTGACACCACTCCTTGTTTCCCAATTAGTTGTGATATCAGATGGTTGCAAGTGTAGGGCTTGTGAAATCTCTTCTGGCTTTGGATCTCTTTCCGTACCGTTGAAAGGAAGTTGATTGAGAATAGTAATCTTCAAGAGTTGGGAGAATTCTTCCAAATTTGGCACAATTTGATAATCAGGAAATGTGAAGGAATGGTGTAGAGGATCAAAGAATTGGAAGAGCACCTTCATCATGTCCTCATCAGTGTGGGAGGTCACCAAGTTTAGGAGGCGACCATGTATTTCGGTAAATGGATAATTTTCAGGAACCCTTAATGCTAGCTCATTAAGTTGAGGAGGGATCCTTACAAGATTGACTTGAATGGTTTTTCTACGAATGGTATCCATGTCCTACAAAACAGAACAAAGATAAATCCCCAAAATTTTTGAAATGGTTAGTGAATATGAGTATGATGTTTATGATGTTATGTACAAGTAAATATATATAAACAAAACAAATAATTCCTTAGGTTTAGGCTTTCATGGAGTCTCATAGGTAAGTACCCTCTTGAATTTTAGTTGGCTCAAACCTGTCCTAGTAATAGTAACAGGGTTCTAAGGAGCTCAATATCACTGGTTTGTTTCCTTGGGCATTGTTTCAGCGTAAGCCTCTTTAATGGCGACCAAAATATCCCAAAAAACTAAACCTCAATGAGTGTAGTATCGAGTATCTCACTACGTCCTAATGGCCAAGTTGGTCAAGTAAAGGTTCTAGAAGTTAGTTAGTGCTTCATGACATCACTAAGCAGCCCCATATTCTCCTTGACTACTCAAGGGCTACCGGTACCCAAAAATATGTCACACTAACGTAGCTATTGCTTAGACCATATCAGTATACCCCACACAATTTCCACAACGTATTGCTACTTACCTATAAGGTATCCCAAATTCGTGTAGAGGATTCAAACCCAAACAAAGAACCAAAATGTAAAGCATACAAGTCAAACAATGAAAGCAAATAAATATGATCTAAACCTAAGGTATCCCCACTTTTAAAATATTCCCCAGCAGAGTCGCCAGTTTTGTAACACAATGGAAGAACTGACTTGGTTGTTTTGCATTTGATTGCAAATGTTGCGGTTTAGCAAGAGTCGCCACCGACTTTTCTTTTATCCAAAAGGAAAGACTGAAAAGAACAGGAAAGACCTTTGAGATGTTTTTTTGAGTTCGGGGGATAAATTATGAAAAGCGAAGGTCTAGCACCCTTTTCATCCATGGTTTTCCATGGCCTCCTAGTTACTTTCTAGATCACTTGCTTTTTGTTTGAAAATGTGCTTTGTGTGGTTTTTGAAAGTATTTTATAAAGATGCCATCGTTTAGGCAAACTTTGTAATGATTCTCGTTCGTAAGAATGTATACAAAGTGTTTGATCTTTTGAAAATATTTTCAAGTTTGAAATATGTTTTGAAAGTGTTGGTGTTTTGAAAATAGCAAAGATGTTTTAGTTTTGAAATTGAGCAAGTAACTAGGAACATTCTACCTACTCAAATGTCTTTCATGTTCATTTGCTCTTTCCTTTATCATTGTTATCTTACCATTGATTTGGTAAGTAACCCTATCTTTGGATGTAAAAGGGACGGGCATGGATCATCGTATAGCCATGACTAGCAATGTTGTAAGATATCTTAGCATTTTCTTTAGGGACTAAGATCATTTTGAAAGGCAACATGGATAGCGTCATCGAGGGACTATGATCTTGGATTTTCTTGTTTTTGCTAAGATACCTCACATGAATAATATGGCCATTTTTGTAAGGCAACAAAGTGGATTTACCCTAGTGGTGTATGTGTGCAAGTGTATTGATTTGCATGCTTGATTTGTCTTGATTAGGGTTTTCTATTTGTTGGTTTTAATCTTGCCATACAAAACCCTAATTACTAGAATTTGTATATAAAGCATTTAAATTGCGGAAAATAAAAATACTAAGCTATTACATCATTTAGGAGAGGGGTGTACAAATTACAAATGGGGAATTGCAAGAAATTAAATCTAAATAATTATTACAACCATATTGAATTTGAATAAATGTACAAAATTGAATAAGTAAAAATGCAAGAATGTAAATGTAAAAAGAAATGTAATTTTTGTTTGGTTCTTCATGAAAAGGGTTTTTGACTTAATTAATTAAAACAAAATAATTAACTAAAAATAAGAAAATTAAGATTAAGTTAGTAAAAAAAATTAATTTAAAGAAAGCAAGTTTTTTAGAGTTTTTTGTGAATTTAATTAAATTAGTAAATAAAAATAATTAAATAAAAGTCCTAAATTCTAAATTGATTTTAATTTACAAGAAAAATAAGATAATATAATAATGAAGACTAATTATCTAAGTGTTAAAAAAAGTAAATTAATTTATTAAAGGAAATACTTTTTTTGTTCTTTTAGATTTTATGAAGAAAATAAACTAAATAAAATATAAATAATAAAAATATAAATATTTTTGGATTTTTATTGATAAAAATAATAGTAATAATAAAAATAATATTAATAATAATAATAATAAAAGATGAAATAAAAATAATAAGTCAGGGAGGTTAAAATTGAATTTGGAGGTTTATTAGCAAAACAGTTTTCTGAATTTGGCCCAAAATGAAGTTTTTGTTTGGAAATCATAAAATAAAATGTATATGGGCTGCGTGGTATGAGTAAACAGGGGGGGATTAATGAGCAAAAATGCAAAGCCTAGGAGGGGAAAACCCAAGCGCTTCCTGTAACAAAAATGTCAAAAAAAAGTGAAAAATGCAACAGGCAGCGCGCTGAGGTTCGAACCCATGACCTCTTGATTACCAACGTGCTGCCTTACTACTGGGGTGGCTATACATCCGTTAATATAACTGAAATGATAAATATATAATGTAAAACAAGTCTTGAACACACTTCATCTTAAACCTCCAGCCAGACCACCTGTAACTTCACCATTTCTCAACAAAAATGGAAAATGCAAACATGAAAGTTGTTCCATTTTTTCATACGAATCCAACCATATAAATATCATAAATTATAAATCAAATATGAGTGGGAATTTTTAAAAGTACCAAATCCTGACCTAATCATTTTCAGAGGTTCAGATTCAAAATTCTAACTAATCAAGCAACAATAATGACATATAAGGGTATGGTTAGCTTCAGGACAATGATATCTACATTTCTTATTCACAAATAAACCATTAATGTTGCTTGTATGAAGAGTTCAAAATTCAGAAAACTCATCTTGCAAGAGGGTGTCGTGTTTTGAGTTTGAGCAGCTTTTGATGAGTTCCAGTGATTGAGTTAGCTTCCTCAAGTTCCCAGGAAGCTAATGTGATGCCTGGCTTGAATTGAAAGTGGCTGAGGAGTTCTGGAGAAGTCAAGGTGCAAGGTGTTGTTTTTGAAAATGGTGGATGATGATGGAGGTATTGCAGTCGTGTTGCAGGTTTTGGAATTGTTTGTGTATGTTATTTAGAAGCTTTTGAAAGTAAAATGCCAAGAAACGCATGAGCAAATTTAGAGATTTGATTCAAAACTCAGAAATGGCAAGTTTTAAGATGTTTTTGGTAGTTTTATGTTTTAGGAGGTTTCAGGACTTGAGCATGCGTGTGTTTTCTTGCAAATGACTTGTCTTTATGTATGGAAAAGGTTTGGATACTTGAGGTGGTCAGAAGTACAAGATCACATGTTTTGGCTTCTTGACTTGTTTTTGAAGTAAGGTTGACAAACATGGTTTCAATGCATAGTACAAAGGTATCTAGAGTGGTTACCAAATTTAAACATGCTTATCCGACTTTGTAGAGGAAGTTTATGTAGAAGGAACAAGTGCAAAGCTCAATGCAAGTTGACTTGCATAAAGCTTGCTTTATGTAAATGGCAATGGTGCCTTTGTGCCATTAATGGAAAATTAACTTGGATAAAGCTTGAATCAAGTGGATAATAGATCAAAATCAAGTGTAATCTTCTGATTATGGAGAGATATTGAGGTTTAGAGGCTTGCAAAGAAAGATTGTGCAACATAGGTTTGAGATTTGAATTTTGTTCATCACAAAATTTGCCTTGTAAAACAACTTAAAACCCCAACTTCTGACCTTCGATTCTCCTTGCTCACAAATGATATCAAGTAGTTCTTGGACATTTTGGAAAGATTGTAATGTGCTCTACAACCCCTCTTTGAATCACTTTTGCAAAATATAAAGTTAACTATGTGAAACTTGGGTCAGAAGTTAGGTCAAAATCCTGACCTAAAATGCTGAAAATTTCACTAAGTGTTTAGGTTCATGACCATGACTTCATGGATTAATAACTTGAGATTCAAGAATTTCTAGGAGAATTTGTGTAAAGAAATGTTGTAGATCTCATGGATATCTACAACTTTCATGTTGAAAGTTTCTTTTGAATCATCTTACATCATGGTGAAAAATTGCTCAAAGTTGTGAAAAAATATATGAAGTTTTCAACACAAAAAAAATTCTAAGTTTGAAAACTTTGACTTTTCAAAATGAAATCTTGACTTTTTGATTTCTTGATGAACAAGTTTCATATTTTGACATGTTTTTATGAATTGTGATCTTTGACACTTGATTTTGACCAAAAAGTCAAAGTTTGACTTTTCAGTATACAATTGACTTTTGATCAGTTGACTGAAAATCAACTATCAATCCAACTGATCTTGAGCAATGTTTTGATTCATTCCATTAGGTCAAAATTGTGCAATTGAACTCTTGAGATCATGCCTCAAACCAATTAACCATTTTCTAGGTCAAAAATCAGAAATTGCCCTTTTCTCAATCAAAACCCTAATTTTGACCATTTTGCCCTTTTGATGATCTGATCAAATTTCTTGAGGAATTATGGTCCAAACTTTATCAAATTATACATATGAGTTTATAATGTTGATATGGATTAAAAATTATGAAGTTTGACTGTAAATTGACCACAGTTGAATTTTTCCCCAATACAACTGATTTTTAGGTCAACTGCTTAATTGACTGAGCAAAAATGTGATCCAAGGCTTGAAACTTGACATGAGTAAACTTGGGGGTCCATAATGGTCCATGAAATTCATACGGGGCATTAAAAGTTTAATTATCCTTGTGCAATCTCAAACCCTAATTTCAGTCCTCAGTGCTTAAGGAGGTGTCTTGAGCTGATCAAACCTTGTGCAGTCTTGAACCAAAGGAGATCTTGTGAGAAAATATTTGATAAATGAGAGGGAAAATTTTGGGGTACAACAGATACCATCAAGACTTGTTGCTTATCCTTTTCTTCAACAGCCTTTGCAGCTTATGTAGCCAACCTGGCTTCCTCTGCATCCTTAGCTTCTTCTTCTGCTTTTAGTCTTGCTGCTTCAGCTTCCGCAAGGCGAGCTTTTTCTTTAGCTTCTCTTTTCTTAGCAGCAAGCAGTTGAAAATCTTGAAGTCGTTCCACCTTGTCCTGGACTATCTGAATTTCTGCATCCATCGTAGCCTCTGAAAAACTTTGCAGTTTTTCAAATTCTAATGACATCCATTTTTGAAACACCTTCTAGGAATTTTTTAGATCCTGAGGTTTACAACTGGTACATGCTTCATCTCGTAGCTTAGCTACTTTGTTCCTAACCTTTATTTTAAACATGTTAATGTATTCTTCAAAGGTTTTTGGAAAGGGTTGTTAATATATGATTATTGCACGTTCAAGTTTAGAATGAATAACTTCAGAGTTGATAGTTTAAAATGGTAGTTCAGACAGATCATCAAGACCAGAAAAGGTATATTATTCAGAAACTGGTATAACAAATGGTTTGGGTGAAAGAGTACCAGAGGGTGTGTTGCACCCCAAAATTTTCTCTCCTAATTTCTTTTATTTGGCTTAGACCTTTGCGTTCATTCGCATTCGCATTTTTAGGTCACTAACATGGCATACATTTCATTCAATATAGCTCTTTGGTTCAAAGTTCAATGGTTGTGAAATATAAGGGTTTTACACTGGTCAAGGCGTTCGTATCCAATAAAGGCTTATTTCTTTTTCAAACATTGAGCAGTGGAATTAGGGTTGTGGTATGTGGCATTAAGAATCTCTTCTTCACGAACCCATAAGGCCAATCTCCACCCAGTTTTGTCAATTCCAGAAATTAGGGTTTTTGTCATATGGACGTCTTGCTATGCTTCCAGTTTCATCTTAGTCAAGGAATTTCCTCAACGAAGGGTCTGGATCCAACTCAAGGCTTAAAGACTCAAAGATAATGGAATTAGGGCTTATTTCTCTAATCATGTGGTAGTAAAAATATTTCTTTATAAAGTTTGGGTTCATCAATGAATCTCATCATTCAATGGATATTGTTCATTGCTCGAGTGGATTTTAGGGTCTTATGGGCTGACTATTACCATCATGCTAGTTCGTCTCATTAGGATTTCCTTTAGACTTTCTACCATTAATTGAGGTTTGGTTTACCTTTACTCGAGTTACAAGATTTGTATTGTGGATTTCGTGCAAAGAGTGAATATGAGTTCACATGGTGTTATTATAGAATCATCTCAAATTTGAAAGATTGGTCAAAATCAACCATGGAAGTTTGACTTTTGACAAATTCCTTTTTAAATATTTTTGAGGCCTGCATCTAATGGTTCATTCAATTATAGCAAGATTGAAGAAAAATTGGAGAATTCACAAGAAATACAAATTGAAAATGGTTGATATTCAGTATTTAAAAGATACAAAGGAGGGAAACTATTTTATCAAATTCATTTGGAAAAGCTTCATTAGAAAAAATCAACATGCAAAGTACAATGGTCAAGATTTACTTAAATTATCATATATAATTTCAAAAGTTACATTCCATGCTTCGCATTAGTCATCAAAATACAATTGCATCATAAGATTCTACATTCAAGATTCAATTAACAAGGATTACTACATCCCGTTCACTCAAGATTTGAGGAAAGACTTTGAAAATTCAAATAAGGAGATATCATCCGCAAGAAAGGATAAAAGCTTGATACACAGGTTATAGAAAATGGAGGAAATTGGAGTGTAGGACGACAGTAACTTGTTTCTCTTGGTTGAGTTCTTTCGAAGAAGTTAAAAATACTTGTACTTGATGAAGCAATAGTATCTGTCGACACCGCCACTGATAATCTTATCCAGAAGATTATTCAAACAGAGTTCAAAGCCTGCATTGTGCTCACCATTGCACATCGTATCCTTATAGTTATTGACAGCGATCAAGTTCGGGTGTTCAGTGATGGTTGATTTGCTGAGTTTGACACTCCTTTACAGCTATTAGAAGATGAGTCATCCACTCCTTTACCTTTAGATTTATTTTCTTCACCGCCGATTGAAGAGGCGCCGTACTTCTCTCCAATAGGTAAGCCATAAATCCCTCCAATCTTTAATATGTTCCTCTTTCTTGCATCGTCTATAAGGATTGAAGTGGGGATATCCAACTGCGAACTCGTTTGCATTTGCAATTCATGGTCTCCGTGCTGTTTAAACAGTAGTTGATGTTGAACTAGGATTGATGAGGAGCTGAATCGAAGAGAAGGCTGAGGTTTAGTTGGCTGTTTGATTTGCGATATTTGAAGAGGATCCGCAGAAATAGGATGATGAAGTATGGAAAGAATATGAACACAGAGGAGAAGTGAGCGAGGGTGATGATGTCGCTCCCTTCATTGTGAATACTGAAGTCGCCGCGAAGAATCAGGAAGGAAGACGATGAGCGGAGTGTGGGCGGAGATTGTCGGAGGAGTTGAGGGACAACAGTGGAGTTGTTGATCGTGCCATTGCGATTTTAAAGAAGAAGAAGAGAGAAAGCCTCTGAGCATGAAGTCTGGGTCATATAACATTGAACCCTAAATCCTCTTTCAGGCCGATAGGGTTATGTTTTTAATGCTTAAGCCGAACCAGGTTACCCTTAGGCCTATGGATATCTTCTCTTTAGTACAAGTGGGCTGCCAAAGATGGCTTATTTTTGAATCCATTTTGCAAACAAAAAAAAGATGGTTTGTTGTATGATTATTGGACCGGATTGTATTACCTTAAGCCCAATATACTCCTTTTTTGGCATTTTGAATGGTGTGCAACAAAAACAGTATGGTGGACTACTGTTTTCGTTGGTCTTCGGGTTGCACACCCTTACTAAGCCAATTTACGGTTTTTCTTTGTTGATGGCCTATTACATTGCAACAAAAACAATGCCATGGACTTTGTTTGGATGAGCTTAGCGCCCAGATTACTACTATACCCCTGGATTTTGGCTTTCACCCATGAGTTCTTTCTTTTAATATTTTCTTTTTGATAATTGTCTAGTTTTGTTGAACTTTTTTTCTTTACACGGTAAAAACAATAAAATCAATAAAAACTTGTAGATTTTTTATTTTAGTTTTAGGAAATTAAATCCCGATTATCCGATTATATTTGAGATTGGTAATTCACCTTTGCTTGTTAAGATTTGTGTCTTACACAGGTTTATTGTGCGATATGCGAATGCGCTTGATATTTCGATTGTGATTTATTTTCACATCGTTGATGCTTCGATACTTATTCCGAGCATTCGATTTCTGACTCTTTTCTTTGATTGGTGAAGCTTTTCGCGAAGATCGCCGAGTTTCTTTGTTTTGATACGCTTCCTTACAAATCGATATATGTTTGGTATTTTCTCTTGTTTATCTCATTTCTCACTTTATTGCTTTCTAGATACCATGAGAAGTAGGAAATAAAGAGTGTGCACTCGAAGTCGCTGTTTAAAGACCTGTAGCAGGCATTCCACACTTCAGTTTCTATATATGTTGTGTTTGTGTTTATTTCTTTGGTTGTTGATCGATGAGCCACTCAATTTAGAAATTGAGATCACGACTTCTCTCTCAGTGCATGATCCCTATAGGACTTTATCGCTTTCCTTTATTTCTGGTTGATCGATGAGTCACTCAATTTAGAAATTGAGATCACGACTTCGCTCTCATTGCATGTCCCCATAGGATAGTTTTTGTTAAACTTTCTTTGGCATGCTAACCTAGATAGGATATCTTTAGGTGTGCTCTCTTGAGCTAACTCTCTTGATATTATTGATTTGCTTGTTTGATTTCATCTTCGTGTGCATGTTTTGAGATGATATACCCTCGGCATGTTCCCTTAGGAGCTCTCGATTCAACTATAGATGATGATTCAAGATAGACATGGTTTTAGGTGATAGACCCTTGCTATGCTCCTTTAGGACTTCTTGATTCATCTATAGATGATGATTTGAGATAGACATTAGGATAGGAATCCATGCATGGTAACATAGGTTAGAGATTTCCCTTTCAAAACTAAACCTTAGGATTAATCGTTGTATGATAACATTAGGGATATATCTATGCTAGTCTCCCTTAGATGATTTTTCTTTCTTTTGCATCCATGCATTAAGACTAAAACTTCCTTATTCTTAAAAAAAAGCATAAAACATCTAACAACTTTCAAATCCTTCTTTAAGGTAAAAAATACCAATCAATGCAAACTCTTTTGTGCCTTTGGGATTTTATTTCAAACTTTTTTCAGAGAGGACATGTTAATTCACTTTTGTGCTGACGCGTGAGTCTCCAAAGGTTGAGCTGGGGAAGAATGCGAAATTAATATTGTTAATTAAAAACTAAAAACCAATAAAAACATGTGAGCCAAACTACGGCTGCTCTGATTCCTTAAAAGGGATACATAGGCATTGGGATAGGGCCCGAGCGAGCACAACATTTATTTTCCCTTCATTATTTTCTCTTTTCTTTTGCATGCATTCCCTCTTTTCATTTTCTTTTAGCCCTTAAGCCTAGATATAAATTCTTACACACCCTTTGATTAGAACAACAAGAGTGGATATCGTAGAGTACTACGGGCGTGTGGGTTTCTAATAGCTTCCCCTCGCATAACAGACTCCCTTACCCGATCTCTCGGTTGCAAGACCGTGACTTCACCATTCTCAGGTTTACTCGATGTTTACCTTTCCATTCCCATGGGATAAAAAATGTTTGATGGCGACTTCATTGATTTCATTATTAGTTAATTGTTCAGCCGGTTGTTTCAGGGTGCATTAGATATAACGATTTGTATGGGTGTATGGTGAGAATCAGATGGACTAGTGATAGATTCATTTATGTTTGAGTTTTTGTTTGTGAATGAAAATTGAAACAGTGTTTGGAATGGCGGTATTTCATTTGATGATTCTAATGTAGATTTGTTCAAATTGGTAGTAGTTGTTGAAATCGATGAGAATAGTGGGGCAGAGACAAAGTTTGAAAATGACTTATGAATTGGACATGTTTATTCAGAGAAATGTGTCATTATAATTGTTAAAGATGCATTAACATATTCATGAGCATTATTGGAAACAGTAGTAGGAAGGACAAAAGACTTACTTGATTTTCCAGATTCAGAAGGTAGACCCTGAGATTCAGCGGATTCAGTTCTTTGTCTCTTCTTTCCCTTTTTCTTTGGCTCAGAAGCCTCCAATAACTAGATGTCTTACTAGATGTCTCAGATGTTGTAGTTCCCAAAATTGTTTCTTGAAAAAATATAGCTTTCTTCTTCTTCTTATTTGGTTCAGAAGTGTTTCATCTTTTCTTTCCTTTTCTTACACCACAATCAACTTCTTCAGCATGAAGTTTAGTGTAATCAAAATTGGACATATCATGTCCTTCTTCTTCCATTATCCAAACATATATAGCAATCTATCTTTGAAAAAAGAGGATAATCAGTAATTGGAATCCTTCTCTGAGTAATGACTTCAAACGGTTCACCTAGAGGTTTAACTTTAATCTTTTCAATTATTTGCATGTTCCTTAAGTTTTGTGTAGTAAATAATTCTCCAATGCTGGGAGACAAATCTTCTATGTAATTTGCTTCTTCCACCAGATATTTTAGTAATCCACTTTCCACAAGAATGTTAGTCAGAAGACATCCACAAGGGACATAGGTAGGAACATTATTCTTAGGATTTACAGTGGTTCTCGTCTTCTTAACAATATCCTTCAGATAATTGAATAAAACATAGGGAAGCTTGATCTTCTACTTGGTTAGCAAGTAGTACATCATGAACTTCTTATTAAAATTGAAGTAATCAGAAAAGTTTGAAGCAGGTCTAGGGTTTATACATCCCAGAATGATCTTATGCGAAACTCTGAGATTTGGATGAAGATCCTTTCTCTTGTATTTTGTCTTCTCATCAGAGTAATTCTTAAACAGTAGTCGATTGAGTGACTTCGTTGCAAACTTCAATTTACTATTTTTAGTTTTAAACTTCTTCTCCATTTTATATGTACATTTTCCTTCCATAAACTTCAAACCTAGAAGATCAACAATTTATTTTCAGTTATGACAATCCTTAATCCGATGACATCGGAGGCAATATGCAGATCATCACAATTAGAATTCTTACATAATTCTTTTGATAAATCTCCATAAATAGGATCATGAAGCATATTAAAGTAGTTTTTTCCATCCCTGAGCTTCTAATTCTTCTTTTAGGTCAACCTCATTATTAACTAAATTGTCGAAATCATTTTAAAATTCCCGAAGAACATCTAGTTCTTGAGAAGGAAGGATGCAGTGAACTTGAGAGGTTTATTGAGTAATGTGGTTCTCATTAACTTCTGTAGAAGAAGCAGTAAGAACCGTTGTCTTTACAGGAGGAATTGGTGAAGATGATGGAGCGAAGGTAGATGATGATGAAGAACCAGAAGTAACTGGTGGTTTTTATGCTTGATCAAATTCCTTTGCGAACTTAACATCTTCTTTTTGAGAATTGGTCATCATGAATTTGATTTGAAGAAAAATATGAATGAATGTTGAAGGTTGTTGACGGAGAACCCAGAAAAGCGATTGAAGGAGAAGAGGGGTTTAGGGTTTATAATTTGTGAGGAAGTGAGAGTGAGCGTGTGATAGTGTGAGAAAGTGAGTTATATAGAGGGTTAATGAAATTTTGAATTATAGCATTTACATGTTAAATAAAACAAAGAATAACAATTTTTAAAGACACAATATTGGAGGTGATAAATGAAGGCAATCATGAAAGAATCAATTCTAAGAAATTGCACATTGTTCATGATCTAGCTTAGGTAGCGTGTGATGATTAAGAATAACCAATGGTTACATGCGTTAATTACTACATCTAACTAAGTGACATGATTAATATTCTCAGGGTCTGGATAACCAAAGGCTTCCATCTGATCATAGATATTTCTGACCGAAACATCTTCTGGTAACTGAGTCTATAAAATAAAATTAGCATAAGTATAATAAGTAAAGAGAAGGAGAGAAATGATATTGTCATATTCTTGAAGATCTTCCATCTGTCTTTAACTTTAGCTTTCTCCAAGATACAACTTCTGATCAGCTTCTTTCTTCTTATGCTTTCTTCAAAGTGGTCTTTCAGAGGTTCTAAATTATCTTCATATTGATTCCTCTTACTTCTTTGAATATTCTTAGATTTCTGATTTGAGAAAAATAACCTTCTTCTAAATTCTGATTTCGTTCTTCTTGAGAGAAATATTCCTTAGTATCTTCATAAATTGTTCCAATACAAGTATTATCAAACTACAAATAGTTTAAATGGCAGTCTTATTCTTGCAATGTTGACCTAACTTGTTTAGAGTCAGTCTTGATCATACTTCTGATGAATCAATGAGCATTCTTTCCTCAGAAATGTATGGTCTTCTACAAAGCCTTTTTCAATAGAACCAATGTTTAAATATTCTGCATAAGATCTTCTATCTGTTTGAATAGACAGCTTTATCATGAGGTTCTGATGTATCATAAGACAACATTCTTTGTTCTTTTGAAATATTCCTAATGAGATCTTATGAAAAAGTCAAGGGTGGACTAATCCATTTCTTGAAAACATCTCATACTCTCAAGGAACTTATTCAAAAGCATTCAACATATATAACTTTTTATCTGATGAATCTTTTCTTGTTAGCTTGTTCTTCAATTTTCTGATTTTAGACACTAGTTGAAAATTGAATAACTATCACCTCAGAGTATTTCTTCACACAACATATGGATCTTTATTTGACACCGTTAGGTGTTTCATATCCATTAATAACAGAACCAGGCTCTGATACCAATTTAAGGTGTGAAGAAAATGCAAGAAAATGGGGGGGGGGGTGAATTGAGTTTTCCTTTCTTGACAAACTTTTGCTTCTAAGCATTATTCGATGAATAATGTTTCTGAGTGTTCCTTCTAAGTAATGCTTCTAATTAAGTTAAGAAAACATAAACTCTAAAGCATAAGGAAAATTAAAGAACACGTGATATATCCTGGTTCACTTGAGAAACCCCCAAGCTAGTCCAATTCACCCTACCAAGGTGATTTCGCCTTGAACTCAAGGACTTAATCCACTATAACCAATCTGATTACAATCGCACGAGCAACCGCCAGTGACTAACGTCCAATGACACGTTCAGCAATCTAGACTGAATATAACGTTCATTGACCCAATAGAATCCGATCCCTCAGAATCTCCTACCAGGATTTCCTTCCAATGATATCCATTAGTGATCTCACAAGGCTGACCTTCACTTACCCCCCTTTGAGATATGAATACCATTGACCCAATAGAATCCACTACCATGATTTGATCTACGATGACCACGGACAAAGTCTTCTCAAGTCTTCTTATCTTCACTCGATCACTTGAGGAACCAACCAATTCTAAACATGATTGTTTTTATGGAGATTACATGAGTGCTTCTTATCAAGCTGATTACTCTTAATTTAAATACACATTGATTGACACAATTCTGAGCAACAACTCTTGTGTACAAACAATTTACACGAAAATCTTAAGAAATAACACAATATGAGCAACAACTATTTTGTTTTACATATTTCTACTAAGATGAATATAATCTAAGTTAAGTGCAGTATCTTGTAGTCTTCTTGTCTTCATCTTCATTGTTGAGTAAGCTATGAAAAAAAACTCCTTTCTTATTCATAATTCTGTCAAGATGTATATGATTGATGGTTTGAATGACATCTTGTAGAACTCTTCATCTTCATCTTCTTTCTTAATTAAGCAAGATATGAGCAACAACTCCTTGCTTTTTTATAATTATGCCAAGATGTATATGATTAGTAGTTTGAAATAATATCTTGTAGAATTACTCATCTTTATATTATTTGGTTAGCTTCAACATGTTCAACATAATTTTTGTTCTAGTTGTTTTTATAGTGGTTGATAGCTTTTTGGTTGTGTTCCAATAATGACAACTTTCACTTTTTTTAACATTGAACACCAACAACCAACAAAATTTTAAGCACACGATTCTTTTATTATATACCCAAGCAAAATAGAGTCGTTAGCTATTCGAAAAAGAGTCGTTACAAATAGTACTGCTACATCCTTTTCTCTTCCACAATTCAAGCTAGTGGAGAGGTAGTGGAATAAGTACTTTTCATAATGTGTACTATTGTACTATGTTAACCTTATATTCTTTCCTTCTACACTTAAGAGGCTTCTGCGAGCATGAGTTTATAAGTGGGAACATAACATAACGTCTTCAGAACTTCAAGCCTTCAGAGTCTTCAGAAATGCGTCTTCAGAGTGTCGTGAGAACCCGTTGTAGAGAACCTTAGATCATAAGAGCTTCAATTATTAAGAGTCTTAAGAACTACATCTTTAGAGTCTTCAGCACTTGGTCTAGAGAACCCACTGTATAGAACCTTGGATCTTTAGAAATTCAAGTCTTTAGAATCTTTCAGAACTTCTGTCTTTAGAATCTTTAGCACTTGGTTCTTTAAGAATCCTTTGAGAACCTTGTTATTAGAAACACAAAGTCTCCAGCATCACGACTTGAGTAGAAACGTTGTCTTCAGATCTTTTAACTTTGTTTTCTTTTGAAATAAGTTATCTTTTAGAAACTAAGTTTTTAGCATCTGGACTTAAGTAGAAACTTTTTCTTTAGATCTTCTAACTTTGTTTCTTTGGAACACACTGTCTTTAGAAACTTAAGTCTTTAGCATCTGGACTTTAGTAGATACTTGAGTCTTCAGATCTTCTGACTGTTTCCTTAGAACATATTGTCTTTAGAAGTTTGAGTATTTAGCATCTAGACTTGAGTATAAACTTCTGCCTTCAGATCTTCTAACTGGTTTCTTTAGAAAAACAATAGAGCCTACACTTCAGAGCCTTCTGGAGTGTCTTGCTACTGTTCAACAGAACTTGTGTAGTACAGAAGCGGAACTAATTCTCTTCTAATGTCTTGGCCACGCCATCCATCAGAAGTAGAACCTGTTTGTTAAGTACTCAACAATAAGAAACATTAGAGTATCAAAATTGTTCATAAAAAACATACTCATTTGTTATCATCAGAACTCAGATAATATTTCATAACCAAATCTTGTTCTTACAAGTGTGTCATTGTGGAATCTTGTTAAGAGACCGGGATTGGTCAATTCTTATAGGGTCAATGATCGTTATATCTCTTAGGGGACCCAAAAGGTTATAACTCTTAAGAGATCACTAGTAGAGGATCATTGTGGATTATTGTTTGGTAGTTAGTCACTGACAGGTATCCCGTGCATTTATAATCAGTTTGGTTATAGTGGATTAAGTCCTTGTCTATGGAAAAATCACTTGAGGAGGGTGAACAAGATGTAACCTTGTTGAAGGTGAACTTGGATAAACTGAATGTGTCTCTTTATATTTCTAGCATTCTATACTCTTTCATAGTTTTATCAAATAGATTTTCAAAAGGGAAAAAGTTTTTGAAAAACCAATTCAAACCCCATTTTCTTGTGTTTTCTCTACCTTTACAAGTCAAGATCCAGAATCAAAGTTTTATTTTTTTCAGCATTATTGTAGATAAGTATCTTTAAATAGTTTTCAAACTAATGGAATTATGCAGGTACTTTCAAAAGTTCACATAGACTCATGCGAGGATGACATAGTCGAAGCACTATAAATTACAGTGTCTTCTCTCTACCTTTTACTCTTGTATTTTCATTTCATAGTTTATTGCATGCCTAGGTTTTTCATTCTTAGAGTAGTTTATCATTTGATAGTGATATTTTTCTTAAAGATTAGGTTTTGTTGGAATTAGGACCTAATCGAGCTTTAGTTGTGATTAAAATATGAGAAACTTGTTGAGTTTAGAAATCACGAATTGAATCATTGTATAATCATCTCTCATGAATTATAATTTGGTATCGATTGAATACCTTGTGTATCGTCACTAATTCAATTTTTGATTGTTGTACATTGAATACATGTTTTCATGTTTTAGTTTCTATTCAAGCATAATTCTCTATTTTCACTATAAAACTTCTGCGTGCATACTCTAAAAAACCTATAATATTTTGTTTATAAAAAATCAGTTGGTTTGATTTTGAAAAGTCTATTCACCCCCCTCTATACTATTTTCTTACAACATATTCTCACCCAACATTATACTTATCCCATCAAGGACAAAAATGAACTCAAGAGAGTAGGCAATATAGTGGAGAGTTTCACTCCCCTGAACACTTGGCATGAACAGATCTGGCATAAGGTTATCCACCTACATAACATCCCTACACATCAATTCTAAAAGCTGATGTTATAGGATCCAAGCCAAGAAGATAGTGTAAGTTCCATAAATTTAAAGGGAACTAAACAGATGACTACTATCAACTCAAGAATAAGATCGAGTTGTTGATCCATGAGGAACACCTCAAGAATTATGTTAAAGGAGACTCATCCCAATGGTTAGGCAGATCCAAATCCTGCAAGCAAGATGATGCAGGGATCTCCAGACCCCATAGGGAAAAAGATCCATCCAAAAGGGAGGACATCAAATTTGTGTGTTGCACGCTCAATACTATCATAAGAGGGTTCGCCAAGGTCGGGGAGACTAGTTTCACCCATTGAAGGTATGAACGCCATATTTTAAACATTGAAGACTTTTCCAAAGAGCAATATGAAGGCGACCCGAAGAAGCCAGAAGTCTAAATCTTCTTCTTTGACAAAGACACAACTGATTTCCACCCACTTAATTACGATCCCATGGCCATCACTGTTAGGGGATATAAATGGGAGATCATAAGGGTTCTATTAGACCATGGAAGCTCCACATATATCATATACTGGGACACATTTTGGAGGCTTTACCTTAACCCATATGACTTAAAACCCTTCAAGGGATCACTAGTTGGATTCTCTAAGAAGCAAGTGAAAGTGAAAATCTATATAACACTAAGAACCACCTTAGGGGAGCATGTGCCAAAGAGATTAAGGTTAGGTATCTGGTTATTTATGCTCCTCTTCTTGCAATATAAATATAGGGCGTCTGACTTTTAATTAGTCGGATGTTTCCCTGTCCACTTTATATTTGCGTATTAAATACCCATTCTCTAACAGGTGGGTGGTAGTTATCTAAGGATATCAAGAAGTCACCAATAACTTTTATGTAGAGAGACTTAAGTTAAAAAGGGTCTAGAATTTGGGTGCTACAACCAAAAAAGTTGGTTCGGGAATAAAGCCACCAAGTTAAGCTCGCAGAGACAAGGTACTGATGTTTCTGAGCTATTTTATTGAGAGACGTTCTTTTAGTAATGAGTAACTTTAAGATTAAGATCAAGGATGTGTTCATTGAGAAAGGTATTGATGTTCAACCAGATATTGGAACATCATCTCAGCAAGTTTTTTACTCCACCATTTGGAAGATTCTAAAGGGCTAGAAGACACTGAATGAGGAATGTAATACGGTGGGAGAACTGATTTGTTTTGTGTTTTATCACAAATGTTGCGGATAGCAAGTGTCGCCACCGAATTTTCTTTTATCTAATATGAAAAGGGTGAAAATAACAGGAAAGACCTTGAATATTTTGAGTGCGGGGGGTAGGTTATGAAAAGGAAAGGTGTTAGCACCCTTTTTATCCGTAGTTATCTACGAGCTCTTAATCTCTTAGCTCACTTTGAAAATTTTCTTTTTTGTGTAAGTGTTTGAAAATATTTTGAAAAAAATGCCATTGTGAGGCAGACTTTGTAATGATTCTTGTATTAGTCCTCAAGAATGCACACAAAGTGTTTTCAAAATATTCGTTGTTTTGAAAGTCTGATGTGAGAAATGTTTCATTTTGAAAAGTTTGTGAACAAGCGATTAAAAGTATCCTAACCACTCAAAGTCGTTCTTGTTATTTTCCTCCTCCTTTAGATATAGTATTATCTGTATCATTAGTTGATAGGTAGCCCTATCAGTTGGATGTGAATGGACAATCAAAGGGTCATCGTACGGCCATCGAAGGCAACTTGTAAGGATGCTTTAGCAGTTTCGTAAGGGACTAGATCATGTTATTCATAGGAAACATTAAAGGGTCATCGAGGGTCTATGATCTTTTGTATCATGGATCTTTTGCTAAAGCATCCCTATTTTCGAGGGACATAATCATTATTCTGAAAGGCAAGGAAGAGAGGTTACCCTAAAGGGGTGAGTGTGAAAATGTGTTTAATTCAGTTATTTAGTCTTGCAATTAGGATTTTCTATCGTTCATTTTTATCTTGCCATACAAACCCTAATTACTAACAATTGCATAAAATATAGTAGCAGAAGGTAAAGGAGGAAATGTAAACTTAGGCTATTACAGAGTTTGGAGACAGTTACGTAATAGTGAAGTGCGGAAAATAAAAACCTATAACTATTACATACTAGGAGCATTTACATAATAGAAAAATGTGGAAAAAATAAAGCTATGCTATTACAGTTGAACACGCCTTATACACTTTATCTAGGAAAATAAAAATAAGATGAAAATAGCAAAGAAAATGTTTTGTTGAGTTTTTATGAAAACAAATGATTTATGATAATTAATTAAATAAAACTAAAAAAACCTAATTAATTTTAATTAATAAAAAAAAGGTTAATTTTGAAGAAAAAAAAGTTAATTAAAAAACCTAAAACTAATTAATTTTAATTAAAAAAAGGTTAACTTTGAAAAAAAAGTTCAAAAAAGTTAAAACCTAATTAATTTTAATTAATAAAAAAAGGTTCATTTTGAAAAGAAAAAAAAGGTTAATTAAAAAACCTAAAACCTAATTAATTTTAATTAATAAAAAAAGGTTAATTTTGAAGAAAAAAAGGTTAATTAAAAAACCTAAAATCTAATTAATTTTAATTAATAAAAAAAAGGTTAATTTTGTTTAATGATAAATAAAAAACCTAAACCATAATTAATTTTAATTAATAAAAAAAGGTTTATGTTTAATGATAAAAAAAAGAATAAGTTTGCCAAAAAAAGATAGGGGAAGAAGCATCAATGGAAAATAGGGTTAGAAAACAAAAATAGTGCAAATGTCAGGGGTGGGTGTTGAACCCACGCCCTTTGCCTTCATAGCAGCATGGCTTATCAAAAAATAGATAGGGGAGGAAGCATCAATAGAAAATAGGGTTTATGTTGCAAAACATGGAAAATTATGAAAAAATATCAAAATGCCAAAAGCAGGGATCGAAGTTGGGCCCTTGCATAGTAGAGCCTTTAGCGTTTGCGTTTTAACCACTGGGGTGGTGATACATCCATTGTCTAAAATAAAACAAATTAAATATAATACAAAATCAATGCCTGAACCAGAGAGGCGTCGGAGCCCTAGCTCCAGTCGTCTTCTCCGACGACTCCCTTTCTCCAAACCTGTGAATCAAACGTTGTTAGAAATCCAAGGGTGTCATACCCCCCTAAATCCAACCCTGTGAATCCAATGGGACAGTTAGTTTGGGCTAAAGCGCACTGGTTTGGGAGCTATGCCAAAAATATCTCAAATAGGTGTGAACATGGTAATTTATGATTATGATAACATGGGATTCATACGATTGATTATTCCTGCACTGGGACATGTTAGAAACATATTAGTGGAGTTAGCACATGTTAAAACACAATAAAAGCAGAGATATGAAAAATCATGCATGAACCAAAACGGTAAGGCGTGCATGAGCGTTTGAGGCCCTTTGGACCTTCAAAGATGTTCCATCCTTACCCTACAGTGTGGCTGGAAGTGAATTGGGTGGTTGGATTGCCTGGAAAGGAACTGTAAATTAAGGTTTACAAATTGCCCTAGTTTTGGAAAATTTGTGGTTTTTGGGATGACTTTGGCTGTAAGTTTTTTCGTAGGCTTCATGTATGAATTGAATGGGATTATATAGTTTGAATTTAGGTAAAACAAAATGGGCTTGGACTTGTATGAAAAAGCCTTGTTTTTATCTTATTTATTTTGAATTAATAATGAATAAAAAATAAAAATAAATAGAATAAAAGGTCAAGGGGGTGAATGAGTAATATATGAGGTCCTTTATAGGCTATAAAACACATTTGGACTTTGAAACAATAGCCCATTAGCCCAAAATTTTAAGTTTGGTCACTTTTGTTTTCAAGCATTTGCTCAAAATTTCTCAACCTGCATTAGTCATAACTCTCTCAATTTTTGTCATTTGAAGGTGATCTAAGACTTTTTGGAAATCTTAATATGTCCTCTACAATCCCTATTTTGATAATTTTTGCATTTGAAGATTTTATCTTGATGTAAGTTGCCTTGACAAAAAGTGTCTTTTTGTTGAGTTTTGAAATGACCTATAATGTATTGACCCATATCTCTCAAATGAAGCATTTTCTGGACTTGAGCTTAGAGAGAAAAAATTATAGAGAATTGAATTTACTTAACAATAATATTTGGTTGAGTAAAATATGATTAAGCATGTGAAAGTTATGCTTGGTCAATGTTCAGTTGACTTCTCCTTAGGAAACTCTAATTTGGCAACTTTTGACTTTTGATGATTTGAGAGTTTTCCTTGATGAATCATGATCAACCCTTGATCAAATGATGAATATGACTTCAAAATATAGATGTTGACAAAAAATCTTAAAGTTTGACTGTATGTTAATCACATTTTACTTTTTTGACCAATATAGTTGATTTTCAGTCATTTGAGCCATTGACTGAGCAAACTTGTGATGCAAAGCATGAAACTTGATATGAGCATTCTTGGAGACATATAAGAGACAATGAAACCACTTGAGACCTTAGATACCCAATCTTCCTTGAGAAACATAAAACCCTAGTTGTAGGTCAATTGTTTAGGAGGAGAATTTGTCTGAACAATTCTTGAGCAACCTTGATGTAATTGATGTGATTGTTGATGACAAGTTATGGTGAAGAGAGTCATATCTATAGAATTAGAAATTAGGTTAAAAACACCAAAAAGGGAATTATCCAACATAAAAAGCTCAAGTTTTGTGTATTCTATCTTGGTTAGCAAGTCTACAAACTCTGACCAATGAGAAATCAATTTTGTCAACATGTGACCAATCAGAACGTAACAAATCGTGATTTTGTAGTTTTTATATTTTATATGATTTTTTGGTTACTTTTTAATTAAAAATTGAAAAAAAGTGAAAAGAAAAAAAAACTAGTTTTGAAAATTTATTAATTAAAAAATACGAAAATAATAATTTAATAATAAAAATGAGTTTTTGAGAAACTTTATACCAATTGAGACTTGATTGAAATTTGGAGGACAAGATTATGAACCTAGACACTTTTGTGATTTTTTCTTAATATTGTGATTGATTTAAAAAATTGATTTTGAAAGATTTCAATTATTTTTAACATCTTGACTATTAAGTGTATAAAATCAAAGATTTAAAAAAATGAAAAAATAATTTTAAAATACCCTTAAAATAGAAAACGAAATAATAATAAAATAATTGAAAAATGATTTTATTATCTTTTTTTTTAAAAACACACAAAAGAATATAAATACCAGAAAGTAGTGTAATGAAACTTGAACTTAAGACCTTCCATTTGCAAGCCTGACTCTCTTACCAACTGTGTTATGTCATTCTATTCGAGACAAAAAGGCACATAGAAGCATATGAAGGTGAGAAAATATTTTGCTATTTTAAAATGCAAATAATTTAAAATAAATTATTATATATTTTAAATAAGAAAAAATAAATTATTGTTAAACCAAATGTGAGTAATACCCAAAAAATTTATGAGACCAAGTTTAGAAATAATTTGAATATTTTAAAAATGGTGCGGGAAAATTTGGGCTATGACAACTTCCCCTATTTAATTACTCTTCGATTGAATAGTGCGAGAGTATGATGGTCTCGCACATTCGGATCGAAGGGTTATTAAATAATGGAGAACCCCAAAATTTTACCAAAAGATTATAAGGATACACTGTAAAGCATACCCAAGAGAAAAGATAAGGATAAACTATAAAGTATACCCAAAAGTACAGAAAAATATGCAGGGATGATGTCGTCATCCTACCAAGATTAGAGTAAAGAGTATGATTGACCTAGATACGATGATGCTGATAACTCTCCAATATTTAGAAAAGTAGTCGTAGATTTTTGCGTATTCACCATAACCTAGGAGGTAAACACAAGTTTGAAAATTGACTTACTAATGCTTCGAGACTAACATAGTAAGCTATAACGCAGATTTTATATACTCATCGCAACCTAGGGGATGAAAAAACAATGTTTGATAATCCATTTCTGCATGGAGACTAACACAATGAATTATATCACATAGGGATATATAACTTATTGCTTCTACGAGACTAACACAATGAGTTATATCACAGATTTCATACATCTACTACAACCCAAGGAGTAAACGATACGGGTTGGAAATATCTTACTAACGCATATAGACTAACATAGTAAGGTATTGCTAGTGTACTTATCACGATCTAGAGGATAAATACCACAAATTTTTATAAACGTTGACGCTTAGAGACTAACATAACATATTACATTGCATTTATTGCATATTCACCGCAACCTAGGGGGCAAATAACACAATTTTGATAATTCACTGATGCTTCGAGACTAACACAATAAACTATATTGCTGATTCACATACCTATCACAACCTAGGGGATAGATAATATAAATATAGGTTTGTGTATTTTTCACGACTTAGAGGATAAATTACACAGACTTGATAATTCATTGCCGCTTAGAGACTGACACAATGAACTATATCGTAAATTTTCGCATACCTACCACAACCTAGGGGGTAGATAACATGAGTACAGGCTTTGGTATTTATCACGACCTAGAGGATAAATAACACAAACTTGATAATTCATTGTTGCTTCGAGACTGACATAATAAACTATATCATAGATTTTTGCATACGTACCACAACCTAGAGGGTAGATAACATGAGTATAAGTTTGTGTATTTATCACGACCTAGAGGATAAATAACACAAACTTGATAATTCATTGTTGCTTCGAAACTGACACAATGAACTATATCACATATTTTTGCATACCTACCACAACCTAGAGAGTAGATAACACGAGTATAAGCTTGCGTATTTGTCACGACCTAGAGGATAAATAACACAAACTTGATAATTCATTGTTGCTTCGAGACTGACATAATGAACTATATCGTGGATTCATATACCTATCACATCCTATAGGATAGATAATATAGATCTTGAAAAAGAACTTACTAACGCCTTGAAACTAACATAGTAAACTATCACATATTTTACCTATCTACCGCAACCTAGGGGGTAGATAATGTAAGTTTGAGATTCGAACTTGAAATTAACAGTTTTTAAATCTGAAAGATTTGTATTTGAAAAAATTGATGTTTGAAACATTTGACCAAAAATGTTTGAATTTGATAATCGCAGAGTTTGAACTTGACTGAAAAAAGTTGAGTTTGACCATTTGAAAATTTTGAATTTGAATTTAGACTTGACCTCTGAAAATTTTGAACTTGAAAGTTCAAAAACAATTAGAATCTGAAAAATTGAATTTCCCAACTTTGAAATTTGAATTCGAAAAATTTGATTTTTACAATTTTGAAATAAAAGTTTGAAAATCCTTGAAGTTGTACGTATACCTCCTTAGGTAATCTGGTTTGTAACACCTCTAATTGTTATGTCTGCTCATAACCGAGGTTGCTCTTTGTACTAGTGTGAAAGCTAAGATTTGAATTTGTAATTTACGCAGGTGACTTAGCTTATCTTAGTAAATAGGCCCAGAGGTTCTATCAAAGTATCCCTCGGCCCAGGTCATGATTAAAATGCTTAACGAAAATGTTATGAATATGTAAATGCACCAAGTGTTATAAATATTTTTTCTTCTGTAATGCGTGTTTTCACTTGCTTCAAAGTTAGTTGTCTTGAGATTGTTCTTTTGAAAATTTTGAAATTAACTCGAATGCTTTTTGACTGGTGCCCCTATGACGGGTCGTAGATGGTTAAGGTGCAACGAAGTTTCTCATGTAACAAGGTTGCTTGTCACATGAGGTAGGGTGTTATGCTGACATGATTTCCCAATACTCGTTTTGAACTTGCAGATTGTTGACGTAGGAGAAGGATCCACTAGGGATTGTGAAAGTACACAGAGAGCTTGCCCCTTTGTGAAATGTCTTTCCCCAATTTGCTGGTAAGTTCTTTGAAAAGACTCTTCTTGATATAATTTCGAAAGCAGTTTGACCATAGTATGAATGGCCACACTATCTTGAATTATGCCCCTGATTAATGGTCTCTTGAAGATATTCTCCCTTAAAGAACCATTTTGAATTAAATCCTTTTGATCGAGCCTTGTAGTTATCTTCCCCTATATTCGAGTTTTTGAAAGGTATCCCCCACAATCTCCAGGATCTGGAGGAAGTACCCTTAGAAAAAACTTGGATCTCAATATGATGTGATATAAATTTGATATGGATTGCCCCAAGTATTTGAATCTTGAAGAGTTCATCCTTGAAATGGTTTAAGAGAGAACTTGGACCCTACGGTCGTAAGATGAACTTGGTATAAACTTCCATCAAAATTTAAATATTGGAAGGTTTCCCCTGATCATCAGGGCCTTGAGAAGTTGCAGAAAGAGGGACCCGAGTCCTACCGTGTTGTGATATGAACTTGATTAAAGAATTCCCCTTCTAAAGGTATGTCATTGACTAAATGACGCTTTGAAATATGATCCAAGTTGATTGAATCTCGGAATGATCATCCCTTGTTAATAGGATTCCCCTATGATCACTAGTATTGCCTCTGATCATAGAGATCCTCTTAGATGTTTTGCCCCTAGTCAATAAGATCTTCATGTGATATACCCATACGATCATTAGTCTTGCTTATGATTATAGGGTTCTTCTTTATATTCTTTTCCCCTAGTTAGGAGTTTCTTGGAAAGGATATTTTTGACTAAACCAAATCTTTTTTAAATCTCTTTGATGCTAAATATTGATCCGCATATAAAATTGTACATTTTGAAAAGTAATTCTTAGTGATGCACATGCAAGTTTTGAAATCGAATTTTGTTATGAAATGGATGATTAGAGATGAAGATTCGAAGAAGAATAGTGGTTAGCAATAATTTTAACAAACATAGGAGTCAGTTTAACACAACTTTTCCGAGTATGCTTTCATAGTTAACCTTGCTTCAATTAGGACTTTTGAATGTTGTAACGTGGAAATGGTTTGTGGTTTAAGAAATTAAGGATATAAGGCTCAAAAATTTATTTATCCCACCCCCATTCTCCTTGATGTTCTCCAATCCTAAGTTCAATTAATCCAACGGATGCGTTCAGTCTACAAGAGAATTCTCGCAGTTGTAGTGATGATGATAATCATTGACAAGGTTCAAGCACTTGATGAGATGATTTTTGAGGTGGCAACCACCTACTTTCATTTACAAGCTTGTTTCCATTTTTGCTTCTAATCCCTTATTTTTGCATGAACCAATTCATTTTGAACTTTCTGGTCCATCGGGATGCCCTAACTTTTGCCTAAGTCAAATTTTATTACAATTTTTATTTTTGACTTAGCCGACTCTTTTTTAGAGTAATTCTTGAGAGTTCACTTTTGATTTAGAACTTTTGGGACAGCCATGTTGACTTTGGTGAAATTCATCTTTATTACTTCCTCGATCTTGGATGATGTATGTCAGGAAGAAGATCTTGATAGTTTTATCTTCATTGCTTCCTCGATCTTGAATGATGAATGCGAGGAAGAAAATATGTTTCAACCTCTTGCTTAGATAGACTGATTCTCTTGATATTAGAATGCATCGTTGAATTAATTGAAGTCTACCCTGCCCCTGGTTATGATTAACGATTTTTGAAAATAGAAAGAACTCCAACTTCTGGGTCGAGGGGGTTGACTACGAATTAACTCCTTATTTCTCCATTATTTAGAAAGTGAAATAATGTCTTACATTGTCAACTAAGTCTTACTATTAAAAAGCATACGTCAACAAAAATTGTTTAATTTTATATACATCATTCTCCCTCAAAGTTTGTTAAAGGGGAAAATAGAAATACAAAGTTGATATTAATGGAAAGTGATGATACATAAAAGAGTGAAACAAATGGATTGATTTCGAAAACATGCATGCTCATTTTATTTGAATTACTAATCAAAAGATACAAAGTCATAACAAATAAAATTTAGCAACTAAGAAATTAAAAATTGAAATGATAAAGGCCTAATGATCTAGGGATAAGCTTCCTTATTGATCCAATCACCAATGGGGTGACTGTTCACCAATGGGATTCTTTCTTCAAAAGCAAACTGCTTATTGTCGATCAAATATTGGACCTTGTATTTAAAAGCCCAACAGTCTTCAAGGGTATGACCTGGGGAATCAACATGATATTCACATATTCTACTTGCATCATATTTTGGTAGGAGTGTCCCAATTGGAGGAGCGAGTGGCTTGAGCTCTATCAGGGATACTCTAAGTAGATGTTGTAGTGGCTGACAATTAGGCATAGGAAGCGGGTCAAACCTCCTTGGTGGTGACTTTTGTCTTCTCTTCTGTTGGTCATACCCATTCTGTTGATAGGGTTGTTGTTGTTATTGTTGTTGTTGAGGTGCGGGAACCACCCATGGTTCTGGTATCTGTGGCGCTGAGTAAGCCTGTGGATGGTATGGAGAACGGTTACCTTCCCTCCTTAATAATACTTGTATGATAAAGATCATTTAAGTATTCAACTGGTGGACCTCCTCCTTCAACAGTTCTTGGCCTCTCTTGAGTTCGTACATGGCTTCTTGAGACATGCTTTGAGTTCACTTATGAGTATCGAGAAACTTGCTAGCTGGATTATAGTTGGATAAGGGTGGAAGTGTAAATGATATGAATTTTGTGCAAATATATGTATGAGATGTATGAAAATGCATGGGTATGTAAAAATATTTTTTATTTTTAAGGGTATGCTAAAAATTTCATGGAGACGCAATGACATGCAGGCGTATGATAAGGATAGACCTAAGCACACCCTATACGAGTTTAGGGATAGAAAGCCCCTACAAGCTATGGACTATGACACAAACGGAAGCCCTACGAGTGACATTTTAAATAAAACCCCTACAGGCTAGGGATTATGACTTACAGAGAGACACCCTACTAGCTAGAGATTATGATATACAAATGAAAAATCCTACAGGCTAAGGATTGTAACAGATAGAAGGTAACCCTTATGGATTTAAGGATAGTGACAAGATATTCTTAGTAGGTAGGTTCCTAGTTTAGTCTTACGTATATTCTACCCTCCCTATAAGGTGACTTCCTTAAGGATATCATTGATAACACCAAAGAGAAAAGGCACAAGGGCCTCCCTTAGGCGGAGCCTCATTGTAGACCGGAACTTTTATCTCTTATATCGTACAAGGTCTCACCATTAAATTTTGTTGGTTTAATTGCAACTTTGGTCCCTCTATTTTATATTTTTTCCGATTTTGGTCCCCCCCCCCCATTTTAAAAACCACGATTTTGGTCCCCCTTTTGAGTTTTCTGTTGAAAAGTGAACAAAAATAGGGACTAAAATTGTAGAAAAAAGAAAAATATGAGGACAAAAATTGCACAGTTACTAAAAAGGGGACTAAAATAGTGGTTTTTAAAATGGGAGGATCAAAATCGGAAAGAAATACAAAATAGAGGGACCAAAATTGCAATTAAGCCAATTTTGTTTTAGGGTTATACAAAGAGTCATAAGCTTCATTCCAAAGTCCTATCCCCCAAAAGGCTAGCTCTTGAGACATATTCACTTTTCGGAATTCCACCGGCTCTAGGCGAAGTCGTCACAAAAACTCATAGAGATGATGTATCCCCTTCACTAATAGACGATCCTTCTTTCTAAGGTTTTAAATTTTTTTCGAATTTAAAATCCCACCAACAATGATTATAAAGATAATGTAAACAAATAATATAACAAATGAATAAACAAAAAATAACAGATATAGAAACAAAAGAATAGCAAAATAGAAAAGAAACCCTAGAAAAACCCTAAACCTAAAAAGAGAGAAGTTTCTAAACCATAGGGTTGTATCCCTAGCAGAGTCGCCAGTTGTCATAACTGACAAAAAATAACAAGTCGCCACCACTATTTTTTGTCCTAATGACGGGTAAATAATGGAATAACCTAAATCGATACAGAGATTCTAAGTTCTTGATTCACTTTAGACGAAGGGAAGGTATTAGGCACCCTTTATCTACCTTGTTCTCAAGGAAGTCCTAGGGTTTTAATTTTTTAATTAGGGAACTCGCCACGGTTTTTAAGTCTTATGCCTACCTATCCTCTTATAAGAAATCAGAGTCTCAATTCATAGTTCGTAGTGTTTGGTTGTTTTTTTTATAGATTGTGGAAATATTTTGAATTAACCCTTGAACCAAGTCTAGGTTGAAAATAGCGGAATTGTAGACGCAATTCGCAGTTAATATAAAATAGATTGGCAATCTTTTTTGAAAATATCCTGATTTTTATATGTTAACCGAAAAAAATGTTAGTAATTAATTGGTTAGCTGTTTTAAAATATGTTATGCAATATGTAAAAAAATAAATTTGAATGAGAAAAAGATTTATTGCAATTAGAAAAATAGGGTTAATGTTTTAAGTTTAGTTTGATTAATAAATAACTATTCTATAATTTATTAAAAAATATGTTAAATATTTTTAATAAAAATATTTAATAATTATGCAAAAATTATTTAATGCAAAAATGTAAAAAAAATGATATTTAAATAAAAATAAGAAAATAAGATCAATTAGAACAAAAAAAATATAATTAAACAAATTAATTGATTAATTTAATTAAAGGATGTGCAAGACTAAAATCTGAGGATATACTAGAAAAATATTTGGACCCAAACAAATTTTGAGCTCAAATGGGTGGGAGTGCATTTTATAACTAGAAAGTAATTTACAGGGGCGTGGAAGTAAGGGCCCAAATTCAGAAATTGAACTTCATCCAATTTGCGCAGGAGAGAGTGTATATTGTTTAGGGTAGTAATTTCCGGGGTCTGAATATCAATGAATTTGAGGTCCAATTTATTTTTAAATGATTCTAATTAACTTCTATAAGGCAAGTAATTAAATAAATATAATTAAGTTCCATAATAATAATGTAAATAGAACAAACAAAAACTAAAATTGAAAATAACTTATAAAGTGAGGGGAAACCACTTACTACACGAATGTCTGAAAGAAGCTGATCTTTCAGTTATCTCTCTGGAGAGACAATTGAAAAAAAGAGATCATGTGTGTTTGTTCTTAGGCCATTGCCTCTTCAAGACAACGACCCAAATATTGTTGACAATTGTAGATTCTCCAAATGATTGTTAATTCTCCAAATGACTGTTGATAGACAAAATTTAGGTGTTCTGTTCAAAACCTTAAAATAAATCAAAAAAATTGCATAGAAAGAATGTTTGTGAGAGAGATAGAAAATTTTTGATGACAGATTATGATGAAGATAACCTTATTTATAGAATTAGAAATTAGGTTAAAAACACCAAAAAAGAAATTATCCAACATAAAAAGTCCAAGTTTTGTACATTATATCTTGGTCAGCAAGTCTACAAACTCTGACCAATGAAAAATCAGTTTTGTTAATATGTGACCAACCAGAAAGTGACAAATCATGTGATTTTGTTGTTTTTTTATTTTATATGATTTTTTTATTATTTTTAATTAAAATTTTAAAAAAGTGAAGAAAAAAATTATTTTTGAAAATTTATTAATTAAAAAATACGAAAATAATAAATTAATAATAAAAAAAGTGATATTTGAGAAGATTTATTCCAATTGATACTTGATTGAAAATTGAAGGACAAGATTATGAACCTAAACACTTTTGTAATTTTTTCTCAATATTGTGATTGATTTGGTGATTAACAAAAATTGATTTTGAAAGATTTCAATTATTTTTAACATCTTGACTATTAAGTGTATAAAATCAAAGATTTAAAAAAATAATTTAAAATACCTTTAAAATGGAAAACGTAAAATAATAATAAAATTATTGAAAAATGACTTTTTTTTAATCTTTTTTATTAAAAAACCCATAAAAGAATATTAATACTAAAAAGTAGTGTAATGAAACTTGAACTCAAGACCTTCAACTTGCAAGCCTTACTCTCTTACCAACTGTGTTATATCATTCTATTCGAGATAAAAAGGCACATAGAAGCATATGAAGGTGGAAAAATATTTTGCTATTTTAAAAATACAAATAATTTAAAGTAAATTATTATATATTTTAAATAAGCAAAAATAAATTATTGTTAAGTCAGATGTGAGTAATGCCCAAAAAATTTATGAAACTAGGTTTAAAAATAATTTGAATATTTTAAAAATGTGACGGACAAATTTAGGGTATGACACTTATAATTCTGGCACTTATAATACAGATGTCAAGACTAATATCCTAACACTAACACAATGTCAAGACAAATGTTATGACATCATCTGTTGACAGAAAACACTTGCTAAAACAGGAGATTATGCAGAAAATAAATTACAGAAAAATTAACAACACAATCAATTGTTAACCTAGTTCGGTGCAATGTCACCTACTCTGGAGGCTACAAAGTCAGAAAGAAAAATCACTATGATAATACTAGTTCAAAGCCTAAAAAAATCTATTTTACAGCTTGTCTCTTAACTACTACCTTGTGCAGCTTCTACCTAGAAACCTTCTAGATATGAGACCCCCCTTTCACTTCCTACCAATCACCTCAGTGATAAATACAGTCACAAACCAGTGACTATAATCAAAAGAACCAAATAAAAGATTACACTTCAAATACAATACTCAACTCTTTGCTTAAAAGCTCATGAGTGAGAACAATCTTAGTTTTGCTTAAAGCTTTAATCTAAGAACAATCAGTCAGCCTCAATGTATCAAAGATACATGAGTGACATACAAAGAAAACACGTAAACTCTAAAAGACTCCCAAAATCCTAAACTCTTATGCATCCACAGTTTCTTCAATGTGAATGCTTTCTATTTTAAGTTTAGCGAGTCTCTATTTATAGGCTCTTACAGAATGATCTTCGACTCTTCAAATAAAAACCAATCTTCTAATTTAAATCAGCTACAAGATCTTCAAAAAAAATAGAAATCAATCTTCAAAGTTTCCTAAAAAGTATAAAAGATCCTTTTTAATGAAACTAAATCAAATATGCATTGTTCCTAATAAAATCTTCTTGACTTGCGAAAATCAATGAGATATATCCAATAGGATCTCACAAAATCAAATAAAATATGTCAAGAATAATAACAACGTCACATGTTGCACAATTGGTCAAGATGTCAAGACATTTGACTTAACATCTGTCTGGTATACATGACAACAGAACATGTCACGACAATTGGTCAACATATTGTGACATCTTGCTCAACATCAGTTAAGAACCATTATTTAGTAAAATTTATGCCAACTATAAAATCATGGATCTAACAATACTTGTCACCTCTGAGGCAATAAAACCACCCGACAATGGTATCTATATAGTAATTTTAATAAGAAACTATAGTTGCCTCCCAGTTGGCGGTCGGTGGCCCAGGGTCTCATATAGCAAGTCATTTCGCCCAGATATGAGTCGAGAATAGAATTCAAACATAAAAAGAATCTATAGAAATTAAAGTAACATTTAAAGATAGTAAACAACTAAGGTATTGAAAAAAGGGGATATTTCAAAGATGTTAAAATACGAGGAGCTACTCGCCCCCACCAACCGACCATCTAAAACCACCTTAAATAGGTTCATCTGACTCAAGTCCAGATTCAGGTAAAAGATGGTTGATTGTCCTCCCGTCCTTTCGAAATGCTGGGCAGAGGCGGCCCGAACCTCAACCTTGAGCAATGATGCCGCCTCCTTCAGAGTTTTCACAAAGCTAAGAGCTTCCTTGAGAAAATTCTCTAGACGTTTTCCCTCCTCAACAGGAGTCAGTGCCATAATAGCCACTTCTTTGACTCACACATTCAAGAAGTCTCACTCTTGTTTCTGTGTCTCAATTGTCTTCTGACGTTCTTGAACATTTTTATGACGAGGTTCTTCCTAGACTATAACTCTCGAATAGGACGAGAATGCTTCTCCCCCGGGTTCTCCCTACTAGAAGACACCACAACATTTGGATCTCTAACAAATTTGCGAAATCGACAAAAGACTTTCTAAGAAGTGACTGGTAGTCGCCAGAAAAATTCTCCAAAAGAGAGAGGTGGCACTGGAGAACTCCACTACGTTAAAGGTAGCATTATTTCACAACGAAGGTCCATGAGCTCTAACCAAAGGGACAAGTTCACCACCTTCCTTTTCTCCCTCGTCTACAATCTGGCTGTTTCCCGACAATCCAAAAGAATCCTCCTCTAACCTATGAAGTGGCTTAACAGGACAATTTTTCCGAAATTTGCTCTTGAAAAATCAACATTTTTCTTATTCTTATAGTGTTTAAGATATCCGTTGAGTCATATTTTTCAACACAAGTTCAAGCTCAATAGGATATAATCTTTACAATATAATACTGGTACATATTCATCTTGTTTGTGCCTCAACTGCTAATATCTTTGCTAAAAACATATTAGAAACACAACCCAACACAACATCCACTTTGGTCAGCAAAGATAAAAAAGTGTTTGTTGTCAAAAGAGATAATATTAAACTTTTGAAAAGGAAATCGATATGAAAAGAATATTTTGGATTATAGCATTACATGGAATGAAGAGGTAGCAATCATTCACTCACTCACTCACACAATCATAGGTGTTATTGTGTTGTGTGGTATACGTAGTGTATCTGGTGAAACTTATCAACGATGTAATGGATAATTAGTGTAGAGACCAATGAAAAGCATATTTCACACTAGACATGTTATCATTCTAGTAACCACCACTTTCTGCCGTTTCCTTATTGATAAGCAAAGAAACTAAATTTGCCCCCAACAAGTTACCAATGTCACTTCTATGTCAGGGCCTGGATATAGCTAACCATGCTCTATAATACAGCATTACTTTGTTAAGTATAATCCAACTTATTTTACTCTCTCTAATCTTATTTATAGGAGAAAATTTATTTTTTAGATTTATCCCATAATAAATATATTTAGTTAAATAATAGTCAAAAATATTAATTTTTTAATTAATTTAAAAAACAATTTGTTTCTTACAAATCGGACAGAAGAAAGTAATTTTTTGGGTTTCACTCACATCAGATGACACCCTTTGTAGTATCTTTTGTTTTTGATAGAGTAATGATTAAGAGAGCATCTCCAAAGCACTATAATTTTAGTACTACTAATAATTAGCTACAAAAGTAGACGACGAAAAAACGGTACTACATGTAAATAATAGTTGAATAAAGACAGAGAAAAACAGACTAAAGAATTTTAGAGTTAAATCATATCATTTTTAGTCCTTTAAATTTTTTTTTAAAGAATAATTTTTTTAAAATTTTATATATTTCTCCTGTAATTTAACGACAACTTTTACAATTTAGTGACATAATTAGTGACTGTTTTAGCGATAATTTTTATTTATCGACTGAATTAATAATTGTTTTAGTAGAAGAAATCAAAAATGTGAATGTAATTTTTTAGAAGAATAATTATTCAAAGAAAATTTTTCTAAGAGTTAAAATCGAATTTAAATTATTTATAAGAATAAAAAATATATTTAATCCTAAATTTTAAGTGAAAATCTCACAATAATAAATTTTCTAATTTTCTAATGCATGGGTACTTCCTTTTGTGAAAACTTAGACAATTTTGTTATCTCAGCATAAATAATTTTAAACAGAATTAACAAACACGATTAGCAGATGACGACTATAAATAAAATATGTATAGATATAAACAAAATATTTAAAATGATAAAAACTAACGTAAAATCTTTAAAAATTAACGATACTCTCCAATAATAATACAATTTTGTTGTAGTGTTTGTGGTAAGCAAGTGCAAAATATTATTGTTATCATAGAGATTGGTTGTGCTTAACGACAAATTCAACAATTTTTATGATTCTAAATAAGTGTTTAAAGTTATTTGGTTGCGGAAAAGTAAATAATAGAAAATAAATGGAGATTTATGTTTTATCAGTGAAAAACTTTTAAGGGGTAGATTTGTCATTAATATACTTATGTCTAATCATGTCAATAACATGCTCCTTTACTCTACTATTCATATTTGTTTTTGCTCTCATCTTATCTCATTTATGACTCAACGACATGATATCATTTGTTTTACCTAATGTCTCACAATACAACAACATTAAGTTATAATAGTGGTATAAAGATATTGATTACCAATTATCAGTATTCTGTGAAGCCTAAATCTAATCTAATATATATATATATATATATATATATATATATATATATATATATATATATATATATATATATAGGTATTAACATTCAATAGATGGATACTTTGATCTAGTAACATTCAACACCTCTCGTATGTCAAGTCATACCATGAAAATAATTTTTAGACAAATAATCCAAAATAAGCATTAAGAACGAAGAATCGTTAATATTAAAGCTCAAATATAATTACATAAAACATCATGACTGAAAGAAACATGAATACATAATGACTACATCTAACTCCAACAAAGATATTTCTAACTACACTTCGTCATCGTAGTTGTATAGGTAATCCTGAAAAGATAAATTCAGAGAGCCATTGCAACTCACTACAAGTAGCGCTTCCGCCTTTAATCGCCCTCTCTTATTCTCCCGTTGAGACGAGGATGCACTTCTCTTGAATCCACCAAATCTCCATGAGAACTGAAGTCAAATATTATATTTAAAGGCTAGAGAAAGGTGTGTTTGTTAGGCGCACCACTCATCCTCGCCTAACACGCCTACTTTCTTCTAGGCTAAGAAATTCCAGCTCACCCTGCAACTAGCCATAATCACCCTGACTCACTAGGAGAACCACACATATTCTCTTAGCACACAAACCCTTTATTCACCATAACACTACTTATCCGAGAAGTCTTCTCTCGCATGTGCTCGCCTAGCGCGCCCACGAACATGGCTTAACGAGCCTTGTTTGTAGAAAGTGGGCCTTTGCAAGGTCTATGTATGGTGCTTGGTGTTTTTTCAGTCATTTTCACATGTTGATAAATATGCAAGTACAAAGTTTAAACTGTTTTTTTAAACACTTTTCATTGAAAAATGGGGGTGATTGCTTGTGAATTAAGCCAATAAGTGGTTATGTATTTTACATAATTTTGATACTTTAAACCCTATTAATCAAAGTGATAAAAAGAATATGACATTTACCCTTCCTTGTGGAATGTTTCCCTACAGGAAAATGCCTTTTAGACTGTGTAATACGTTTGCTACTTTTCAGCGCTACATGATGTTGATCTTTTCTGGCTTACTAGAGGACATTACAAAAGTCTTCATGGATGACTTTATATTTTATGGATCTAGTTTTGAAAACTGTTTAGAAAGCCCATAGAGAGTTATGGAAAGATGTGCTAAGGTCAACCTAGTTTTGAATTAGGAGAAATGCTAGTTCATGGTGAAGGAAGACATGATACTTGGATATCTAGTGTCTGAATGAGGGATCTAGGTAAATAAGGCAAAAATAGAGGTTACAGAAAAGTTGACACTTCTCACCTCTATTAGAAAATTAAGAAGTGTCTTAGGTCATGCCATATTTTACCGTTATTTTATAAAAGATTTCTTCGAAATTTCCAAACCTCTAACCAGACTTGTTGTGAAATAGGTTAAAATTTAATTTCGATAATCATTTCTTATAATCCTTCCAAAAACTCTAACAAACACTGACCTCTTCAACGATAGTGCAACCTCCATTAGTATCCTGTTTGAAATCATGTGTGATGCCAACAGCTAAGTTGTAAACATGATACTAGGATAAATGAGGAATAAAACGATACATGTCATCTACTATGCAAAGAGGACTCTACATGAGGCGTAAGTTAATTTTGCGACCATAAAAAATGAGCTTTTGGTTGTAATTTTTGCAATTGACAAGTTTCATTCTTATCTAGTAGGTTTGAAGATAATTATTTATGCCAACATGCGACTATTAATTATCTTATGAGAAAGAAAGATGCTAGTCCCAGACTAATCCGTTGAATTTTTCTGTTTCAAGAGTTTGATTTTGAAATTAGGGACAAAAAAGGTACCAAGAATGTGCTCGTGAATCACTTATCTAGGTTGACTGATGTGAGAAAAGAGGAGTTTTCTCTAGACGACTCTTTTCATGATGACAAGCTCTTTGCATTGATTCAGAATGTAATTTCTTGATATGTTGACTTTGTCAACAACCTTGCAACCAGAGTCATACCTCTGTATTTTAATTATCAACGAAAGAAAAGGTTCTTTTCACACCTTAAATAGTAGTAATGGGAAAAACCATAGCTATTTAAGAGAGGCGCTGACTGTCATACTCCAAATTTCCCTATCAATTTGATAGTCGTATTATTACTGTGTTTCTAATTATTAGTCACAAGTATTTTCTAATCAGAAAGGCCAGGAGTAATTCGTTTTAAGGCATGTTTTAATAAAAAGGGGGAGGGGGTTATTTTGTTTTGATCAGATTGGCCCATAAGCAACTTTTTTTTCCAGGAAGGCCCAATATAATTATGTCAAGGAGGTACAGAAAACAAGTCATTCTTGTTGAGGCCCAATAATGATAAGAGATACGGCTTGTAACGCCTGTTAATTTAATTAATTATTTAATTAAATTATTTTCGGATTATTGGTTAAAGTTGTGAGATGTTGAGAATTATTGGTATAAGTTGTTAGATTATTATTAATTAATTAATTAGTTGATTAATAATAATAATGTTGGAATTAATGGAATAATATAAGATTAAGTTGTCGGGCTTATTTATATGGTGGTATGTAGTATTAAGGAGGTGTGAGAGTTAGGCCCAATGACAATACTATTATTATTAAGTTTGGTTATAATAATAGAAATTAGAAGTGACAATAAGGAAAATAGGTTTTGTCAAGTAGAATAGGAATAAGGGTTGGAAGAAAGAAAAGAACGTAGAAGTTACAGAGAAGAGAAAAAGAGGCAAAGCGGGATTCGATAGAAAAATTGTAGAGTAGCCTTCAATCTAAGGTAAGGGTGGAGTTCTGACTCTATAATAGGGCATGTGATGAGTGGTATGTGGGATTGGGTTTGTAGAATTTCTTTTGTTTGTGTTGGAAATTCTATATATTCTTGTTTGATGAGGCACCAATGAATTAGAGATGAACAATGACACCCAAATGATGTATAATTGATGTAGAAATATAGGATGATAGTAGATGATGATTGCCTATGATTTGGTGATGTTCTAAGACCCCTAGTATAGTGAAATCGTAGAAAATCGTAGTAAAATGCAGAAAAACCATGTTTTTGGAGTTTGAGTCGACTCAAATTGAAAGGGGGGGCGGCGCGATACAACCCACCCGGAAAGGAAGTGTTTTCACGCATTTTTACATCAACTCATAGTCATTTTTGCGTCGACTCATACAACAAGTTTTCTGGCAGATTTTGTAACGACCATAACTTTTGAACCGTAACTCCGTTTGATGCGCTGTTCGAAGCGTTGGAAAGATAACGAGATGAACTAAATTTATACAGAATAAAATGAGGGATAAGAAGGATAATTCTAGTACCAAAGTTATGATAGAGTTAGTTTCTCGTGTTGAATCGCCATGATGTTTTGTGGTGATGAAGTATGATGATGACATGACGATCTAATGATAATGCTTGGTTCAAAATAATAATATCAATGATAATGATGATGTAGTATTATAGTATAACAATTTTTAGAAGTTTTGTAATTAGAAATAAGCATTTAGATAAGTAATTAACCGGTATAGTCGAGAATTTTCCAAATGATTATGGGCAATATTATGTTGTAGGCCTATGACCAATGTCGAATGGTTGTTGACCTATTGTTGTGGTTGAGTTGTTATAGGATTATTGTTGATGATATGTTGATGTCGAAATGCTTCTATTTATTGGCAAGATAAAGTGGTGGGCTTATGGCCAATGTTGTTTTCCTATTGATGTTGTTGTTGGATTACTATTGTTGATATGTTATTGTTGTTGTGACGTACTAAGTTGTAGGCTTATGCCAATGTTGCGCTAATTGTTGTTGTTGAAATATCAAGTTGTACGCTTATGGCCAGTGTTGAATTATTATTAAGTTGTAGGATTATGCCAATGTTGAATTATGTTGAGTTGTTGTGTTGTTGTGATTGTCACTGTGAATTCTTGTTGGTAATGCAAAGTGGAAGGGGATTTTAAATGATGATGAATTACCTCTATTTACTAGTAATAATAGTGATGTGGGCTTATGCATTGCGATGGATGATGGTTGTTCTAAGTATATGTTAGTGCATTTATTGAGTCATATACATTTGCATACTCTGTGATGGCCTGGATTATGAAACTACAAAGAAGGCTTATGCCTTGTTGATGCCTCTATTTATTGGCAAATTTTTAAGATGGGAGTTCTGCTCCAATGGTACCACATGCATGTGCATTGTAATTGAGTTGTAGTTGATGTTGCATCTTGAGTTGTGGTGATGATATATTTGTGGTTGCTTTATGTTGTTGACTTGTTGTGACAAGTATTATCTAAAAGCGGTGAATTAGTAGTTATGTCGTGTTGATGTTTTGTTGTGATTAAAGTTGTTTGTAAGTTGTGAATTGGTAATTTTATATGATCTGATTTAACATATTATTTATCATACGACTTATTATATTGTCTGATATCTCACCCCTTCTGTTTGAATCTTACCCTTTGTTGGTAACGTGCAGGTAATCAAGAAGGACAGTTGTTACCTTTGTTAGTTCGAGTCGGTATTGTCGCTCTGACATGTAGCACTCGGGGGGATGAACGCTTGATGTTTAGTTATTGATTATCATTTCAGTTGCTGAATTTTTTGGTTGATTACATGAAATAATTGTTGTCTTGAAGTTGTTTTAGTTGAATAAGAGATTTTAAGTGAATTGAAGCTGAGTATGTATATTCCACTGCTTATCAATATAAAGTTGTTTGATTTTGAAGAATAAATCAGGTTGTTATCGTTTCATCCGATTTAAGTGTTTTATATCTGTTTTATATGTGATTAAATGAAGTTTGATTTTAAGTTATAAATGTAGCATCCTATTTGTGTTGAACTCTGATTTTATTATTATCCGCTGGATAGAATTGGGGTGTTACAATAGTGGTATCAGAGTAGGTCCGTCCGGCCGGCCAAGTTGTCTAATGTTGTTTGTTCCTAGTACGCGACAAGTGTGTGGAACACTGTCGGTGTTTCTTGCTTTTCTAATCAGTTGTATGCAGGAGTAGGTTTGAAGATAAGTGGGGGAGAAGCTTTAATTCTCAGATATGTTTCGGTTGTAAGATGTTGGTTCAGTATGGCGACAGTGCAATTATTGTTGAAGTTTTGTGTTTCTTGAATCTGAAGGTGACATGGATTAAAGACTTTGTTTGTTAATCAAGTTGGAACATCTTAAGGGAGGATGATCAGACATTGCTGATGTTTACTTCTCGAAGGATGAGGAGAATTGTAACAGTTGTTGATATATGAGTAGAGTGTAAATCCCTGATGTTTCTGAAGGTGGTTGTTAAATAACAAGGATAATTTTTAGAAGATGGAAATTTAGAAAGTTGCGATGTTTTAGCACTGTTGGTGGATTGTGAAGTTGTCGGTTTGAGTAGCCTTGCATAAGATTTCGACGTTTGAACGGTGATAGAGTGACAAATTTCTATATACCTTGTCGTGGGATCCTTGTGAGTGATTGAAAAGGGTGTTGAAGTAGTTGGAATATTTTGAATCGCGAGTCAGAGTCAGAAACGTGAGGAGATTAGTATGACTTCCAGGATGGTAAGTGTTGGTACTGGTACAAAGAAATTTTGTTCTGATGTTATCGTAAGGTGTGTATTAGTATGTCGTTGCATGACGCCAATGTTTGCATTTTTGGATAGCTTTGGAAATTCATATCTTGTGTTTCGAGTATCAGATTGGTGTTTCGTTTGAACCTATGAGGAGATAGAAATATATTCTATCATATGAAAGTGTTTTCAAATATGGTTGATGCATTCGCATATGGAGGAACTCTGAAGTCGTTTACAGAACTAGAGGCTTTTTGGGCATAAATGATTATTATCGCAATTTTTCGAGACGAGGTCAAGCATAATATGTTGTTGGCGAATAAGTTGAGAAATGAGATTTTCGACATTAAAAAGGATAGTCGTTCATCATTTCAAGTATGGGATGTTGTATGTGAAGAAAGTTTTATAGAACAAAAGAAAAAAAAACTGATGACTGCTCCGATTTTGGTTTTGCCTAATCGAGTGAGTAATTTGTAGTGTATTATGAGTGCGTCTAACATGGGACTTAGTGGTGTGCTAATGCTGAATGGATAAGTTGTTGCTTGTGCTTCTAGATGACTCATAGTTCATGAGAGGAGTTATCCTACGCGTGACTTAGAGTTAGCAGCAGTGGTGGTTATGTTGAAGATTTAGAGACATTATCTTTTTGGTTCTAGATTTGAAGTATTTAGCGACCATAAGAGTTTAAAGTATTTATTTGATCAGAAGGAATTGAATAGGAGACAACGAAGTTGGTTGGAGTTGTTGGAAGATTATGATTTCGGTTTGAATTATCATCCAAGGTAAAGCAAATGTGGTGGCTGATGCGTTAAGTCAAAGAACTTTACATATGTCGGTAATGATGGTTAAAGAATTGGAGTTAATTGAACAGTTCAGAGATATGAGCTTAGTTTACAAAGTGACACCGAAGAGTGTTATGTTAGGGATGTTGAAGATTAACAATGATTTTCTAGACAGTATCAAAAAAGCTCAGAAGTTAGATGTGAAATTGGTAGATTTGATGGTTGGACTCGATCAGTCTGAGAATGATAATTTTGGGTTTGATGCGCAGGGTGTGTTGAGATTTCGTAATTGAATTTGTATTTCTGATGATGCGAGGATGAAGAAAGTAATTCTTGAGTTGGATGATAATTAACCTTCGTGTGAGGCTAAGTGAGTGTAATATGGACCGTGTAATATGTTGAGCGTTGGATTCTCATTGACAAAATCTAATGAGAGGGAAATTGTCGAAGTATTTGTAAACCTCATTGGAAATTATTGAATTGTGGTGATTTAGGTGACTGAAGTACAAGTTCAAAAGGAACATAATTATAGTTTGGTAACGATGGTTTATACTCCATTATGGTTGTCAGCTATCTATTGACAAATTGAGGAACTGATCACCCTTAATCTCTTGTTGATAGTAGACGAGATCGTGTTGGATGGTATAAACTTGTCTTGCCATCTTAATGGTGAGTGAAGTGGTTGATTCTATATCATGAGATAGTCGCTCACCAATTTGTGTGAAGAGTGGATAAGAAAGAGTTGAGGTTTATTGAACAACTCAGAGTAGCGAGTTTATATGCGAGCTAACGTCGTAATGTGAAAGATTGAGAATATCATGTGAACAATGGTTTTATGGTGGATGTTAAAGAATGTCTGAAACTAGAACGAGATTTGTAAACTATATAGTTGGCAGAAACTTTAATGAGGACGGTGACTTAAGATGGATTATCAGAGTTGTGCAGCTGAAGCGTATGTGGCACAAATGCTATGGGTATACGACTTTACATGCTTGATTTGGTAGATTGTTGATGTAGGGATGATATGCCAATGTGTTGTGATATCTCAGAGATATTTGTTGATCCTATAAGGAAATTATTATGGTTGTTAGTTGATGGTGAGTTGTGTGTATATTTGTTGAATTATATTGTTAAGTTGATGTTATAATAATTTTGTTCCCGTTGTTATGATGTTGTTGTTAGTTACTATAAATGATGGATAGTACTCCATAATATGACGAAGTTGATTATGTTGGATATGTTGATGTCACTATAAGGGTGATATGACGATATGAATAGAGTTGTTGAAATTGTGTTGATAATTGACATACACATGTATATATGGGAATGAAATTGCGTATGTGTTTTGGTATTGAAAATGTTGTTAGGATGATAATGTGATGTTGTATATTCAGGTATAAGTGTGTTATGGTTGTTACTAATTTAAATGTTGATATGTCAAGATATTGTTGAAGTGATTAATAAGTTATTAACGATTGTGTCGCGAAGGTGTTGAATGATTAGCACGTATGAATTTGATTTAAATCGTGTTGAGTTATTATTATGTAGAGAAAGTAGTGGTCAAAGTGTTGCCAGACGCGACTTGGAGATCAGAGAGTGTGATGCGAAATTCATATTAAGAGTGGTAGTATCGAGTAGATTTTCGAGGACGAAAATATTCTAAGTGGGGGAGAGTTGTAACGCCCGTTAATTTAATTAATTATTTAATTAAATTATTTTTGGATTATTGATTGAAGTTGTGAGATGTTGAGAATTGTTGGTATAAGTTGTTAGATTATTATTAATTAATTAATTAGTTGACTAATAATAATAATGTTGGAATTAATGGAATAATATAATATTAAGTTGTCGGGCTTATTTGTATGGTGGTATGTAGTATTAAGGAGGTGTGAGAATTAGGCCCAATGACAATACTATTATTATTAAGTTTGGTTATAATAATAGAAATTAGAAGTGACAGTAAGGAAAATAGGTTTTGTCAAGTAGAAGAGGAATAAGGGTTGGAAGAAAGAAAAGAACGTAAAAGTTACAGAGAAGAGAAAAAGAGGCAAAGCGGGATTCGATTAGAAAATTGTAGAGCAACCTTCAATCCAAGGTAAGGGTGGGGTTCTGACTCTATAATAGGGTATGTGATGAGTGGTATGTGGGATTGGGTTTGTAGAATTGCTTTTGTTTGTGTTGGAAATTCTATATATTCTTGTTTGATGAGGCATCAATGAATTAGAGATGAACAATGACACCCAAATGATGTATAATTGATGTAGAAACATAGGATGATAGTAGATGATGATTACCTATGATTTGGTGATGTTCTAAGACCCTTAGTATAGTGAAATCATAGAAAATCGCAGTAAAATGCAGAAAAAACCATATTTTTGGAGTTTGAGTCGACTCAAACTGAAAGGGGGGTCGGCGCGATACAACCCACCCAGAAAGGAAGTGTTTTCGCGCAGTTTTACATCGACTCATAGTCATTTTTGCGTCGACTCATACAACAAGTTTTTTGGCAGATTTTGTAACGGCCATAACTTTTGAACCGTAACTCCATTTGATGCGCCGTTCGAAGTGTTGGAAAGATAACGCGATGAACTACATTTATACGGAGTAAATGAGGGGTAAGAAGGATAATTTTAGTACCAAAGTTATGATAGAGTTAGTTTCCCGTGTTGAATCGCCATAATGTTTTGTGGTGATGAAGTATGGTGATGACATGACGATCTTATGATAATGCTTGGTTCATAATAATAATATCAATGATAATGATGATGTAGTATTATAGTATAAAAATTTGTAGAAGTTTTGTAATTAGAAATAAGCATTTAGATAAGTAATTAACCGGTATATTCGAGAATTTTTCAAATAATTATGGGCAATATTATGTTGTAGGCCTATGGCCAATATCGAATGGTTGTTGACCTGTTGTTGTGGTTGAGTTGTTATGGGATTATTGTGGATGATATGTTGATGTCTAAATGCTTCTATTTATTGGCAAGATAAAGTGGTGGACTTATGGCCAATGTTGTTTTCCTATTGATGTTGTTGTTGGATTACTATTGTTGTATGTTATTGTTGTTGTGACGTACTAAGTTGTAGGCTTATGCCAATGTTGCGATGATTGTTATTGTTGAAATATCAAGTTGTAGGCTTATGGCTAGTGTTGAATTATTATTAAGTTGCAGGCTTATGCCAATGTTGAATTATGTTGAGTTGTTGTGTTATTGTAATTGTCCCTATGAATTCTTGTTGGTAATGCGAAGTTGTAGGGAATTTTAAATGATGATGAATTACCTCCATTTACTGGTAATAATAATAATGTGTGCTTATGCCTTGCGATGGATGATGATTGTTGTGAGTATGTGTTAGTGCATTCATTGAGTCATATACATTTGCATACTCAGTGATGGCCTGGATTAGAAAACTGCGAAGAAGGCTTATGCCTTGTTGATGCCTCTATTTATTAGCAGATTTTTAAGATGGGAGTTCTGCTCCAATGGTACCACATGAATGTGAATTGTAATTGAGTCGCAGTTGATGTTGCATCTTAAGTTGTGGTGGTGATATATTTTTGGTTGTTGTATGTTATTGACTTGTTGTGACAAGTATTATCTAAAAGCGGTGAATTAGTAGTTATGTCGTGTTGATGTTTTGTTGTGATTAAAGTTGTTTGTAAGTTGTGAAGTGGTGATTTTATATGATGTGATTTAATATATTATTTATCATACGACTTATTATATTATCTGATATCTCACCGCTTTTGTTTGAACATTTCCCTCTGGTTGTAACGTGCAGGTAATCAAGAAGGACAATTGTTACCTTTGTTTGTTCGAGTCGGTGTTGTCGCTCTGATACGTAGCAGTCGGGGGGATGAACGCTTGATGTTTAGTTGTTGATTATCATTTCAGTTGCTGAATTTTTAGGTTGATTACATGAAATAATTGTTGTCTTGAAGTTGTTTTAGTTGAATAAGAGATGTTAAGTGAATTGAAGCTGAGTATGTATATTCCGCTACTTATCAATATAAAGTTGTTTGATTTTGAAGAATAAATCAGGTTGCTATCGGTTCATCCGAGTTAAGTGTTTTGTATTTTTTTTATATGCGATTAAATGAAGTTTTATTTTAAGTTGTAAACGTAGAATCCATTTTGTGTTAAACTCTGATTTTATTATTATCTGCCTGGTAGAATTGGGGTGTTACACGGCCCGTTCGGCTTTGGTTTTGTTTTGAAAAAAATTGTTGTTTTGTTTTAATTATAACAATATTATTAACAGTACTATTATTTTATTATAGATTTAATATTTATTATAATTAAATATTATATATATTTAAACTCAACTTAGTTATTCTGTTTTATTAATAAAAAAAGGGGTTGAAATTTTTGTTACACGGTTCAATGTCCAAACCATTACAAGGCCCAAGCCCAATCAATAAATGTTCACTGTGTGGATTAAACAAAAGATAACATATTCTTTAGTAAGGAAACAGAGATTGTACGAATTCAAGATGGAAATAACGCATGTTACTGTTTTCATCAAACAATATCTATACATTCAATTCTCCAGAAACAAGACAAATAAAGAACAGAAACAGGATCAAGCCTAAAGCGAAAACAATTTCAAAACAGAAACAAAAACAAATTAAGATGGTACAAAAATTACAGACATAATCTTTTGTTCTTTCCTAAAATCCCTAATTCCTTAATCAAACAGAATAATGACCATAACTATATTTCCTAAAACATGAACCCTAATTTTCTATAAAACCTAAAGCTAAAAAACAGAGAGGAGGGAAAGAATTTACAAAAAAAAATCACTACAGAGATAGAATTGGAGAGGAATTTTCACGAAGAAATTTGGGCACGAAAAAGAATTTATAGAGAAGGGAATTTTTGAAGTTTTGTCTTCATCGCCGCTGTAGAATCTCTTCTTTCACTGCTTCAGCTTAGGGTTTCAATATCTGAAACTCTAGCTCTTCAAAGTGTTATCGAGCCTTCGTCATCACCATCACCTCATACCTGCGAAATAAGGAAAGAGAGATTAGCGAAAGGGCCAGAATTAGGACAAACGTGAAATTGCATCAAGGGTAACTGTTATACCCCAAAATTTTACCTCCCATTTTTCAAAGACAAATTGATTCAAGGTGCTCAAGTACTTAAGACTACTCAAGAATTGATCAGATGAACCCTCCTCCTAAGCAATGGCCTACAACTAGGGTTTCATTTTTCTCAAGGAAGATTGGGTTTTTAAGGTCTCAAGTGGATTTCATGGTCTCTCATATGTCTCAAGGAACGCTCATGCCAAATTTCAAGCCTTGCATCACAAGTTTTCTCAATCAATTGCTCAAATGACTAAAAATCAATTGTATTGGATAAAAAGTCAAATGTGGTAAACATACAGTCAAACTTCAAGATTTTTGACCAACATCAATATTTTGAAGTCACATTAATCATTTGATCAAGGTGACCATGATTCATCAAGAAAACTCTCAATTCATCAAAAGTCAAAAGTTACCAAATTAGGGCTTTCTCAAGGAGAAGTCAACTGAACTTTGACCAAGCATAACTTTTACATTTTACATCAGATTTGCCTCAACCAAATATCATTTGAAGGAAATTCAATTCCCTATAACTTTGAATCTCTAATCTCGAGTCCAAAAAATGATTCATTTGAGAGATATGGGCCAATACATTATAGGTCATTTCAAAAGTCAACAAAAAGACCCTTTTTGACAAGGCAACTTACATCATGATAAAGTCCTCAAATAAAAAAAAATGGTCAACATAGAGATTGTAGGGGACATCTTGAACTTTCCAAAAAGTCCTAGATTTCCTTCAAATGAAAAAAATTGAGAGAGTCATGACTAGTTCAAGTTGGGAAATTTTGAGCAAATGCATGAAGTTCAAATTGAGCAAACTTGAAATTTTGGGCTATTGGGATATTGATTCAAAATCCAAACATGTTCTACACTCCATATTCACATCAAGACTTGTTCATACACCTCCCTTTGGTTTATTATATTTATTTTTTTATTTTTATTTGTTTAAAATTCAAAATAAAATAAGACAAGGTTTTTTTTACAAGTCCAAGCCCATGTTATTTAACCTAAAAAGAAAGCTATATATTCTTCCTCATTCAGACAAACAAGACACGAAAACCTTGTGCTAAAAATCACTTCCAAAAATCACAAAATTATCAAACCAGGGAAACCTTCAAACCCTAGCTTGCAGTCATCTTCCAAGCATTCTTGCATTCCCAATCAATTCCTGAAGAGGTACGGAGTAAGAATGGATCCAACATAGTGATCCAAACCCTCCAAAACCTGCACGCATACATGGCTTATTCATGTTTTTTTTTTTGCAAAATTCATATCTTGATTTCATTCATGTTTCATTGCACACTAATTGTATCAATATGTTTCTGAGGTATGTTAGTGCAGGGAAAATAGACCGCATGGCCTTCATAATACTCAAATTGTGAGTTGTAAAAACCACGCCGATCCATCTAAATTTCACTATAGCTCTTAAAATAGCGTTATTCAGCCCAAGATAACCATCCCATTAAATTCGCAGGGTTGGATTTAGGGGGATAGGGTATCATTGATTTCCTAACTATGTCTATTGTGCAGGTTTAAAGAAGAAGCTCACCGTAGAAGACGACCAGAGCTAGGTCTCTGGCGCCTCTCCGGTCCAGTTCATTATGTTTACTATTTGATTTTTTGTTTGTATTTTAAAAAACGGATGTATCACCACCCCAATGGTTAAAATGCACGCTAAGGAATTACTCTATCAAGGTGTGGGTTCAATCCCTGTCTTTTGATATTTTTCCATAATTTCTGATTTTTTATAAGATTGTATACAAAGTGTGTTGGTTTCCCTTCTCAAACACAGACGTGCGTCTGGCCTGGTGATGAGAGTGTTGGTTGAAAGGGTTAAGGGCGTGGGTTTAACAACCAGCCCTGGTAATTATTTTTTAAAGCCTTGTTTTCTTATCACTATTACCTTACAAACCCTAAATTCACCAAACCAAAAACCTTTTCACAAACCCTAATAAAAATTAAGTTTTAGTTTTTTTATTTAATTAATAAATTGTTTTTTTAAATTAAAATTAACTAGGTTTTTTAGGGTTAATCATCATTAAAACCTTTTTATCGAAAAACCACCAAAAAAACCCTTTGGCTTTCCTTTTTTATTTTTATATTTTTGCGTGGTTTATTATTCTCGCAATTTTTCCAATTTATTGTAACTGGTCACAATTTGTAATATTAATTAGGGTTTATTTTCCGCCTTTTCTATTATGCACCTCTCCCAAAGTCGTGTAATAGCTTAGGGTTTATTTTCCGCACTTATTTTTTGCACTTTACTGTTTTTTCATTATTGTTATATTATTACTGTTAGTAGTTAGTTCTGTATGGAAAGATTAAAAATAAACGACAGCTAACCCTAATCAAAGATAAGCATAACTGAAAATAAATCACTCACACTACACCTCTAGGGTAACCTCCCTTGTTTCCTCGGAAAAACAGTCATGTCCCTCGAACGTGGGGTCGCTTTAGTACAGTCCCTCGAGAACAAAGATCGTAGTCACTCAATGACGCTTTCAATGTTGCCTTTGGTAAATCATTTAGTCCCTTAATGATGATTGCTAAAACGTCCTTACCCGTTGCCTTTGATGACTGTACGATGACCCACAAATTTTCCCTTCACATCCAACGATAGGATTTCCTACTAACTAATGGTAGGATAGAACTATCTAAAGGAGAAGGAAATTACAAGAAAGAATTTGAGTAGGTAGACCGCTTTTAATCGCTTGCTCACAAACATTTCAAAACAAAAACATCTTTTCACAAACACTCTTCAAAAATATTTTCAAACAAAAAGACTTTGTACGCATTCTCGAGGACAGATACGAGAATCATTACAAAGTCTTGCCTTACAATTGGCATTTTAAAATATTTTTCAAACACACAACACAAAGCATTTTCTAAACAAAGTGAGCTAGCGATTAAGAGCCCGTAAAATAACTACGAATGAAAAGGGTGCTAACACCTTCCATTTTCATAACCTACCCCCCGAACTCAAACTTGAAAAGGGTCTTTTCTGCTTTTTTCCCCCTTTCCTTATTGGATAAAAGAAAAGTAGGTGGCAACTCTTGCTATCCGCAACATCTGCAATAAAATTCAAAACCAAGAAAGTTCTCCCACCGTATTACAGTAAAGAATCACTTATCCTTTTTTTTTGTTTTTATTTGTAATAGCTATTGACGTGTCTGGTTTTGGGGGGTAGATAAGAGCGATCGCCGCCGGATTAGATTTGGAAGCGGCGACAATTTTTAGGGTTTGATGTTGCAGTGAGAGAAGAAAGGTGTGAGGGAGAGAATGAGACAAAGAGAGGGTAAAAATGAATTGGGATGAAAACAAAACAAACTTGTATTATATCCACCAATCGTGTGTGTGCGACCCCATAACTGTTACCATGCTCCCCTAATTATCACCGCATGATCATCATCACACGCCACGAGCATGCGCGCCCATGATAACCACCACGCGCTCACCTACACCCAGTCCAAGCAGACTCAAACCCTTAGGCCGAGCCCATAACTATCCCCACCCCCTTTTTGTTTTTATTCTGCTAACTGCATGAAAAATATACTCTGGCTTATTGGGCCAAATCCAAAATCTGGACTTGGGCCCCTACTGCTTTACACACCCCTTAGCCTTGCTAACACACTCAAAAAACGTACCCCCTACCGTTTGGGCCTGAATTCAATATCTGAATTCAGGCCTATGTTGTTAATACCCCCCATTTTACTAGCCTAACCTAATTTGCACCCCTTGCGTTTTTAAATTATTTTCTTTTTATTTTATTTTATCATGATTATTTTTAATTTTTTTATTTTAATATATTTAATATATTTAATTTTATTCAATATTATTATTATTATCAAAAAATATTTTTCTAAACTCATTCAAATATATTTTATTTATTGCATTAAATTATTTTTTAATCATGCCTTTAAATAAGATATTTTCTACAATTAATATTCTAAAAAATATTCAACCAACAATAAACCATTTTGATGACTAAATTAATTCAAACATTTAATTTTAGAAAAGGGGTACGAAGCATAGTTTAACTAACTGCGCACTTGATCCAAAATCTCTGCTATTCATACACCCGGACTAAGTACAAAGGGAATTAAAATATATGTGTAGTCCATAAAAAACACGAACCAACCGCAAACTATGAAATGGGACTCTGATTCCTCATAAGAGGATACATAGGCATACGAATAAAATCTTGGCGAGTTCCCCTAATAAAACATTAAAACCCTATTTCCTAAAATCGCGCTTCTAACCCTAGTATCCTTGTGAACAAGGTAGATGGGGGTGCCTAACACCTTCCCTTTGTCTAGAACCGAGTAAACAACCTAAAATCTCTAACTTTTAGGGTTATTACTTTATATTCCCTTCCTTAGGATAAAAATTAAGGGTGGCGACTCTGTATTTATAACTAGTTGCAATAGCTAGCGACTCTGTTGGGGACTCAACCTTAGGTTTATAAGCCTTGTCCTTTGGTTTTAGGGTTTTTAGGGTTTCTTATTTTTTTGGATTTTTTTATATTAGTTTAATTATTATTTATATATTTTATTCATTTATTTATTGTTATTTTTGTTATATTATTATATTTATGGTGGGATTTAAATTTTGCAAAATTATTTTCCAAGAAACCTTAGAAAGAAGGTTCGTCTATTAGCCAAGGGAATATATCACCCCTATGAGTTTATGTGGTGACTTCGCCTAGAGTCGGTGGAATTCTGTAGAATGAGTACCTCTCAAGAGACATCCTCTTGGGAAGTAGGACTCTTGAATGACATCTATGACTCTTTGTACGACCTTTAAACAAAAAACTCATGATGAGACCTTTCATGACCTAGAGATGAGTTTCAGTATGTAAAGAGGATCCGCTTAAGGGAGGCCCTTATGTCTTTCCCTTTAGTGTTATTCATGATACCCTTAAGGAAACCACCTTATAGGGAGGGTAAAATATATGTAGGATAAAACTAGGAGCCTACCTTCTAACGGTATCTTTCATAAAATCCCATCACTAAGCCCTACATCCATGCATTCGTACATTTTGGCATTTCATATATTTAACCTCAATTTCTTTTTGTTTATCTTATTCACAGGGTTAAAGAAAATTAATAACAAAAGGTTTTGGGGAGTATCTTGAAAATGAGTACCAAAGGGAAACAACTTGTCCGCCTCAATACCATCAAGCCGGATATGTCAAAAATCAAGGCCATAAAAGGGAAATTATCTAAAAGAGCTTTGAAGATGTTCATTCATCGCTATGGGGATATCCTAGACTTAACCAAAGTAGAGGTATAACTGGATGTTGTTTCTTATCTAATTCAGTTCTACGACCCTCCACTGAGATGCTTCACATTTCAAGACTTCCAGCTAGCACTGACTCCGAAATAATTTGAATGAATTCTGAACTTTTCTAAAGAGAAGGCTTATGTATGGATTGGGAAAACTATCAACGTCAAAATATTGGCAGAAGGACTAGGGATCCCTTATCTTGAATTATCTCTTAATTACAATAAAGAAGGAGACATACGAGGGATCAAGAGATGCTACTGTTGGAGCGGTAAAACGCCAAGCAAAAAGTAAGTTATTAATTCACCGGGTGATATAGGTTATATCATATCATGTCCATAGAGATTGGTGAATTGAAATGTCAGTCGAAAAATCTCTCGTTAATGAGTTTGAATTGAATTGGTAAAACATAAAAACATAAAAGTAAATATGAAGATGAAAGAATTCATTCTCTACATAGAAGAAACTTATCAAGCATGCATATAATCTGCTTCTCACAAAATTAAACTTATCGACCAATTACACTCAACCTACAATACTCCTCGGAGTCATCTAGAATCGATCACTCCCTAAGTTATTTCTAACCCAAAGTAGAGAGAACTACTATATCATCTCGGCGACGATCTCTCAGCCAACCTTAACAACACAGCAGACATCCATATTACTCGTATCAACGACCTCTCAACCGACACAACCAACACGGAAGCATTAAGCTTCGACACCCATAAATATTGTTAGCTATAAATCTATCTCTAGAATCCAGAAACTAACAGATAATCATCCTAGATAAGGATTTGAGCAGTATATATCTATAATAACCCAAACCCGAGAACAGAGCAAAAATCTAAGATAACAAACGACACAGATTTGTAAAGTAAATTAAGTATAATGCCATGGGAAACAAATATACACGAGTTCAAAGTAAAATCATATACAAAACCTAACCAAAGAGAAATACACAAAGAGGAAGAGAAATGAACCAAAAACCTATCAGTTTGTCAGCGCCGATTGATGATCAATCCACCCCAGATCATCCGTATGAAAGCTCCAAAGTTGTTTTCTAAGCTCTCTCTACCAAAAATTAAAGGTTTGATGAGTTTGGAACAAATACCCTAAAACATCCCTAAAAATGAGCTGAAATGACAATTATAAAACAAATCTCACAAGACCGCGCTAAGCGGGCCTGGTGCACTAAGCGCGACTTACTTATTTTACACATCAAACCGAACTAAATCGCGCTAAGCGCATTATCCGTGCTAAGAGGGATTCAAAACATTGGTTCTGACAAATTGTCAAATGCAAGCAGCGCTCTACAAAATGCGATGAGCGGCACTCGCGCTTAGTGGCCTCTGCGCACTAAGCAGGCACTCATGGACAGAATGTCCCAAAACTGGTCTTTTATTCCAAAAATGCACATCTGGAGTCGTGCCTTTGACACTTTATTCCTCAATGCTCCAAAATGTAACAAATACCAACAAAACGAATGGAAAAACATCAAACGATTCACTATGTACATATAAACACAAATAAACACAAACTAAACGTATTTACATAAAAGTCGTGTTTATTCAATGATATTAATAACAAAAAGACGATAAGTGCAACAAAAAGTATATACAAAAATAAATACAATTTTCACTTATCAAACTCTCCCCAACTTGAACTTGTTTGTCCTCAAACCAGGCCAAACAACTTAAAGAATCAAAATTAATCAACTAAAATATCATGAATCAACAAGTTTTGAAAACGAAAAACAAATGCAATGGCTCAAATGAAAAATTGGACATATGAAGAAACATACTTACCACTAAACTACGATGATAACATAAACATGAAACAAATGCTATATAAAAAAATTATGCCAAATATTCTAAAACAATACTGGTTCACAAGTGAATCACACCTAGAAAACACAATCATCGGTAGATGAAAAACACACAAAAATGGGGGTATTTTCACTCATCCAACATCTTGCAAACAATGGACTAAATTATGAATTCATCCAAAAGTTTACATTGAAAATATAAAGGCAAGAATCTCAAGAGCTTTTCAAGGTTGTACCGTGGTCGGGTGAACAAATAAGGGATAATTCCTAAGGCTAATCGAAATAAAAATTTGCCTAAACCTAAGGGAGTGATCAATTCACCAAAGTTTCAAACAATAGAATTTCAATCAAACTCCTTCTTCATCCCAAGTATTACACCAAACACACAACATTATTCCACTCTTTTTGTTTTTGTTTTTCAAAACTTTTCTCTTTTTTTTTCTTTCTTTTTCTTTCTTTCTCAGCCTCATAGCAATCAACCAATAAATACACAATCATTTTTCTTCCAAACTTGAATTCAACCATACATTAAAGTGAATACTCCCTACTTTCTAAGGCAAGGTAAAAATTCAAACCAAAACAATGGTTGAGGGTTAAAGAAAACAACGAATCAACATTCTTGAAAAAAAGGAAAATAAACACTCATAGACAAGCATTTAGCAAATACAACATGGATATCGACAAAAAGCTCAAAGGGGTTACTAATGATCACACACTCACAAGGTGAATTGACTATTTTGCCAAGGTAGTTGTGCTCAAAATGGAACATAAAATGCCTTGATCATGTTCAAACTTTCATAAAATCAATACAAACAAAAGATTAAGCATAAAGAAATCCAGTTAAAACAAGAGTTGTGGCCTCCAGCATATTTGAACAATGGAAAGCTACATCACAAAAAGGGTAGGAACTAAAGTGATTCACAAATGAACAAGTATACAAAAGAATGAATGGTATAAAAATTGTAAAAAGTCTAAGTATCATGAATATGCTAAAATATATAAAGCGATAAACACATACCTCAAACGTGTAAAAAACTTTAACAAAATCATTACCACGCATTCACAAGTTGAAACACTCAAACTTGGAAAATCACCAAAAGTGACTTCAAGCTATCGAACAAAAATTTGAGTCCAAACAACAACAAAAGAATTAATTATACTAATATTATTTACTATTTAAAGCCTAGGTGGAAGTAAGAAAAGAAAAACTAAGCGAAAAATTAAAAAGAGTTCACTGGTTGTGCACAACAGAGCGCACTATTCCAGTTGCAGAAAAACAAGACAACAACTGGTGCAGCTGCTATGCAAGCTCCACAATCACATTACACACTTAATGTACAAAATATTCATAACATATAAGCTTCCTCAAGCTAAACATGACAAGCTTGCCGAAACACACAAATATACATAACGAAACAAACGATTGAAAGTGAATTAACAAGTTGAAAAAAGAAAATTTGAAAATTTAAAACAAGTCCAATTTGAACTTGTTAAAACACAAGTCACATATAACAAAAACGAATACAACCAAAACGTGCTTGTTTTACGTTGTAAACTTGACGACTTTATTGTGCGAGCTAGTAACCTCTTCTCGTCATGCCATGGTATTGTCACACCGCACAAACCTTAAGAAAGTGTCCTAACATTCACACACCAAAACATTACGAAAACAAGACAATTTACAACAATACGTGAAAACAAAGAAAAAACACATATATGCACAAATATAATATACAAGTTAATGTACAATTTCTGTACAACATATACATTAATTACAAAACTCAAAAACAAAATAATTATCGCAATGCAAAAATAATATAACCAATCCCCGACAATGGTGCCATTTTGTTGGAGCAGTAACGCGGCAAGCAAAAAGTAAGTTATTAATTTACCAGGTGATATAGGTTATATCGTGTCCACAAATATTGGTGAATTGAAATGTCGTTCTACAAATCTCTCGTTAAAGAATTTGGATTGAATTGGTAAAACATAAAAATATAAAAGTAAATATGAACATGAAATAATTCATTCTCTAGACAGAAGAAACTTATCAAGCATGCATATAATCTTCTTCTCACAAACTTAAACTTATCGACCAATTAAATTAAACCTACAATACTTCTAAGAGTCATCTAGCATTTCTCACTCCCTAAGTTATTTCTAACCCAAAGTAGAGATAACTACTATATCATCTCGGCGATGATCTCTCAGCCAACCTCAACAACACAGCTGACATCCATATTACTTGTATCGACAATATCTCAACCGACACAACCAACACAGAAGCATTAAGCTTCGACACTAATAAAGATTGTTAGCTCTAAATTTATCTCTAGAATCCAGAAACTAACAGATAATGATCCTAGATAAGGATTTGAGCAGTATATAACTATAAAAACCCAAACCCCGAGCACATAGAAAAAATCTAAGATAACAATCGACACAGATTTGTAAAGAAAATTAAATATAACGTCATGAGAAACAAATATACATGAGTTCAAATTAAAGTCCCAAAACATAGGTTCTACCAAATTGTCAAATTCAAGCAGCACACTACAAAATGCATTGAGCGACACTCGCGCTTAGCGGCCTTTGCGTGCTAAGTGGGCTCTCCTGGACAGAATGTCCCAAAATTGGTCTTTTATTCTGAAAATGCGCATCCGGAGCCATGAGTTTGACACTTTATTCCTTAATGCTCCAAAATGCAACAAATACCTACAAAATTAATGGAAAAACATCAAACAATACTATAATACGGTGGGAGAATTGACTTGGTTTAGCACTTTATTGCAAATGTTGCAGATAGCAAGAGTCGCCATCAACTTTTCTTTTATCCAATAAAGGAAAGGGTAAAAAGAACAGGAAAGACCTTTTGAGAATTTTTCTTGAGTTCGGGGGGTAGGTTATGAAAAGGGAAGGTGTTAGCACCCTTTTCATCCGTAGTTATCTACGGGCTCTTAGTTTCTAGATCAATTTGAAATGCTTTGTAAATGTGTTTGTGTTATGAAAGTATTTTTGAAAAGTGCCTTTGTTTAGGCAAGCTTCGCAATGATTCTCGTCTCTATAAGAATATATACAAATTGTTGACTTTTGAAAATATTTTATTGAAAGTGTTAGTGTTTGAAAAATGTTTTGTTTTGAAACTGTTGTACCCCAAAATTTTCCCTCCCATATTTCTCAAAACATTGCAAGAAAAATCTCCAAATTGCTCAAGGTAGTCCAAGAGTTGGTCAGACAAGCTCTCTCCTAAGGCAGTCTACCCCAAATTAGGGTTTTGTGTTGCATCAAGATCCTTGATTCCAAATGACCTCAAATGCTAACCATTGTCCTAATATGTTCTCAAGGTCATCCATGTCAAGTTTCAAGCCTTGCAGAGGAATTTTGCTCATTCAATTGCTCAAAAGGTCAAAAAATCGATTGTGTTAGGGCAAAAGTCAACTGTGACCCAAATACAGTCAAACTTCAAGATTTTTTGTGAACATTCTCATTTTTAAGTGTATTTCATCATTTTATCAAGGGTTGATCATGATTCATCAAGGATTTCTCAAGATTCATCAAGATTCAAAAGTTGCTAAATTAGGGTTTTGTAGGAAAAGTCAACTCAACTTTGACCAAGCATACCTTTCTCATACTTTATGATAAATGACCCATCCAAAGCTAATTTTTAATAGGATGAAATTCCCTACAATCCATATTCATACCCCAAGATCAAAATATGCACTCACAAGAAATTATGAATTTTGACATTATAGGTCATTTTTGAAAGTCAACAAAAACACCTTTTTTGTCAAAGATTCTAACTTGAGTATGGAATATCAAAATGAGATGATACTAAAAGGGTTGATTAGAGGACATCTCAAACTTTCTAAAAAGTCCAAGAACACCTCCAAAAGTTCAAAATTGAGGAAGTTATGCATTGTTGAAGATGGACTTTTTTACAAAATTGCCAAAAGTCAACTATCCCCAAAACTTCAAATTTTGCCAAATGGGCCCATTCTTTTTCACTTGTTTTGAGTTTTCATTATTGCCCACGTGCTCTAGCCTTGCCCATGTGTCTATATCATGATTTTATTAATTATTTTGATTTTTATTTGAATTAATTTGAATTAAATCAAAATAAATCAAATAAAATAAAAAACATTGAAAATTAAAGATCTTGTGATCATTTCAGGTTTTGTTACACAACTAGCATCCTTCCAAACTCGTATCAAGCCATGTGAGTACAAAAAGATGTGATTTGGATCAAATTTGGAAAGTTTTAATGGAGGATCAAATCAAATATTCAAGCATCAATGGAGGAAGATTTGGACAGCAAATTCTAACCTAATGTATTGTACAATACATAAGGAAGCGAAGGGGACAAGAATAAGGGTTGGAGATCAGTTCTAGAGGCAGAACAAAGTTTGCAAAAACACCAAAAAAGTGTGACTTTGAAATCAATCATAGAGGCGTCCTCCAAGTTTGGCAAGTATCTCAATCTTTTCCTGGCCATCTCCACAAGCTAAAGCGACCAAGACCACGTTTTTTCAGACCTCCCAGGGCGCTGTAAGTCATCCACGGATTCACTATGTTCTTGAAATCGAAAATCTCTATTCTTGCATCCATTGTATAAAATAATTGCATCTTTGTGATCACCATGCCATTTGCAAGCTTTTGGCATTAATCAATTTCATTTATCTAACCTATATCACAGATCACCATTGCTAGGGTTTTTTGTTCGTTTTTAGGGCTTTTCGTTTCAGGGAAAATTAGCTTTAGTAATGGCCATGGCTATGATCAGAAGAGGATGACGAGTTCAACCATGGGCCTAGAACTCATTTATATGGCTTGAGGAAGATTTTAGAATGAAGCTACGCTTTTAGCTGCGGATAAAAATCCGAAGGTAAAATTTGCAAGACTTAGAGGACAGGGACGATGCGTTGCCACTCCCTCACTCGTCCGTTCAAATAATCGCGTGCTTTTTTTTATTTTCTGGCCATTGACTTTGTTTTTATATAACATATTTTGTTTGTATTATAATAACAAAAACAACAACGCAGCCCAGTGGTGGACACCTCAGCGCATAAGGACTCAAAGGTTGGAGGTCAGTGGTTCTATCCCAGCCTCCAGCAAATTGCATTTTCTTGTTATTTTTCAGAAAATCATGTGCATATTCAAGCTGGAGGTTTGCCATGGACACTCACCATCAAAGCGCCAGATGGCCAGATGGCCAGATCTGATGGCCAGGCCTCAAAGGCACACCATAAGCCAGTCAATGCGTGTGCACAGGATCACAAAAGTCAATTGGACCAGCATCAATTGGGCCAACAAACTGCTTTCAACACCTCCCAAAATCAGGCCCAATTTCTCTTTTTTTATTTTGTTCATTTAATTTAGTTATTTTATTTTATTTAATTAATTTACTAACCAATAACAAATTTTCTTTTTTTATCAAAAATCACTAAAATACTTTTCATCCAATTAAAATTCAGAATTTTATTTTTTTATTAATAAATACTAACTAATTAATTAGGTTTAACTCTAGAATAACTTTAATTTATTTTTTTGTAAATATTTAAAATCAATTAGAATTAATTTGGTTTTAACTTTAGTTTAATTATTTTTATTTTCTTTCTTAAAATAAAAAATCCAAAAATATGTCATTTATTATTTTTTATCAATTAATTTATTTTATAATTAATTTAGTATTTAATTTAGGATTTAATTTCTTTTTCTTCAAATAAAAACAACAAAAAACCACTTTCTTTAAAAAAGGGTCAAAACCCTAATTCACATTCGATTTAATTCCCCGTGCGCTTTATTTTTCTTTATCCAATTAATGTATCTGCTTCCGGTATGTAATAATTAATTAGGACGTTTACTTTTTACCGCTTTATTTTATTGTCAAATGGTTGTTTTTGGTGATGTAAATACCCGACGCCTTGTAATAATTTAATTTAAATTCCGCCTTTAATTTCGATAAATTATACAACTGTTAGATGTTTGGTAATAGAGTTTGCATGACAAGAATGAATGTTTTAATCTAAAATCAATTAGATCACCCTAAACATGTGCAAAGATAAAAATAACTAAAAACAACACACTCGCACATGCGCACTCCTAGGGTACACCCCACTTGGTTGCCTTTGTAAACGGTCATTGAGTATAGGTCGTTTTAGAGGTCGTCCTCTTGTCTAAAAGATCATAGTTGCCTCGAAACGGTTGCCTCGAATATTGTTGCCTCAAACAAATGATCTAAGACATTAGGGTTACCGCTAAGATGTCCTAACATTGCTTTAGTTACCGTATGTCCCTCATTCGAATTGACCCTCAAACTCCAACGCCGGTGCTACCTACTCACTAATAGTGGGATAGCATTGTCTAAAGGAAATTAGCATAGAATGATTCCTTTTTTGAGTAGGTAGATAGTTCTTAGATACTTGCTCATTCCAAACAAAATTTTCACACTTACACTCTTTCAAACAAAGTTTTCAAAAACACTTCATTACACTCTTGAAGAAAGAAGCAAGAGTTAAATCGAAGTTAAAACAAAAACTTTTCAAAGCCTACAAACACAAAGAAAACAATTTTGAAAATGATGAGCAAGTACCTAAGAGCCCGTAGATAACTACAGATGGAAAGGGTGATAATACCTTACCTTTCTATAAATCTACCCCCCGTACTCAGAAATATCTCGAAAAAGGAATTTTTCTGTGCTTTTTTTCTTTCCTTGTTAGATAAAATAAAAGTCGGTGGAGACTCTTGCTTACCACGACATTTTGCGAAAACAAATGCAAAACGCAAACCAGCATTCCCAAAACAGTCAGTTCTTCCCACTGTATGACATAACTGGGGACTCTGCTAGGGAAATAATAAGTGGGGTGTACCTTAGGATTAGTTCATCATAATGTTTTCAATTGCTTGATTTGTATGCTTTATCTTTATGGGTTTGAATAGGAGTTACTATAGATCCTAACCCGGATCTGGGGATACCTTTTAGGTAAGTAGCAATAGACTGTGAGGGAACTGTATGGCGTAGACTGATACGGTTGAAGCAGTAGCTACGTTGATGTGGCACATTAGTTGGTACCGATATCCCTTGTGGAGCAACAAAGAGAGTATGGGGCGGCTAATGGGTCATTAAGCATCAACTGACCTTAGAACCTATAATTGACCCACTTGACCATAGAAAAGTAGCAGTATGCTACACTCATTGAGACCATACTCTCGCGATGATTCCGGCCGCAAGAAAAGGTTGATAAACTTGCATTATGACCGATCGAGGATGGTCAGTGATATTAAGAACCTCTAGAACCCGGTTACTATTACTAGGACAGGTTGAACCAACTAAACTGAAAGAGGGTAATACCTAAACTCCATGCCAACCTGAAATTTAAGGGCTATTGTGTGACTTGTGTGCTTTCAACTTGAACTACTTGCACATGTTTGTTACCTAACAACTAGAGTTCCTTGCAGGTTTTGTTTACAGTCCTTATCCAATACCTTGGATTTCTTGCCGGATTTACTTGTTTACATTACCTCGTACTTTTTCTTAAATGCATAACATACACATCATAACATCATGCCTTAACATTTACTTAACCATTTCAAGGATCTCAAAGGTTTGTGATGCAGGTTATGGTAAATCCAACGTTTAGCAAGGGGCAAAGGGGATTTATTTTCCTCTAGCCAATGTCATCTAAAGATCAAAACACGATGATTTGAGTCGGTGGCTATGACCCACTGGATATGGTGAGCTTGACACTTGAAGAAGGACTCTTGATGACACGAAGTTTCTTCAATCAAAGCTGCAAAATTCAAATTCTAACAGTTTCTTGTTTACCCCGTGAGATCCTTGAAAACATTGCATACATATATCATACATATCATTGCATAACAGGTCTCCTAGTACAGGTCTCTCATGTTCTCGCTGTTTATTTTAGCAATGGCTCTCCAACAAGACAACCAAGATCTTCAAACTCAAGAAGCTCAGTTCAGAGACGTATTCCTAAACCTATCCAAGGGGCAGGAAGAATTGAAAACACTCATTGCCGGGAACTTGGTCAAGAAAAGTCCTGAAGACAATAAGGACGAACGACTGGAACAACTGCAAGCTGAGGTAGATGCAATAAGAACCCAGATGCTAGGACAGATGGCCTTTATCCAAGGCTTAGCCCGGGAACAAGAAGAGCTGAGAACCATTATCAACCAGCTTCATCAAGATAGATACAACGGCATGAAGCAAACATTCGAGGTCGGGGACCAAGTCATTAATCAGCCTCCAAGAAGGCAAAGATTTGGTTTGGTAAAGAATGGACCTCTCCAGGTTTCTACTACCTCACGGGTCCAACAACAACCTTGCCATAAACAACTGGTTAATCAGAGTAAGCCAGATAGGCCTAAGAAGCAGTTTACCAAGCTCAACATGCCGGTGTCCCAAGCTTTGCGACACCTATTGAGAATTGAGTCTGGTGATGTTGGTAGGACCTCATCCAAATCCTAAGACTTATTCACCCAACTAAAATCCTGATGCAAGGTGCGCATACCATTCCAACAGCCCAGGGCATGATACTGACGACTGTTGGAAGTTGAAATACAAAATTCAAAACCTGATTGATGAATGAGCATTGGAATTCACACAAGATGGTCAACTGGAATGTTTTTGTCAATCCTCCAAGGCTCACCATTTGAAGTGACAAATCCCGAGACGAGAAGACTTTTTGTTCATTAGAATTTTCAATTTGTGATTTTCTTTTGATTGTTCAAACATTTAGTCATGTTAAAAATTTATTACTTTATCAATGCATTGCATATGTCTATTTTGAATCAATCCATTCGTATTCACTATATTCAAATTGCTTTCATTTTTGTGATGTCCAACTCTCGATTAAAAAAAACTCTAAGCCTTTAGAGGGAGGATGACGAAAATGATATCAAAATCTCTACAGTACGCTTTTGAACAGACCCCGCTGACGATGTACAGGCATTGTTTCAAATACTAAATAGTGGAGTTATAAGAAAGATAATCCCTAGTCAACCCCTTTGAGCCAAAGAAGTTGGAGTTTTTATTTTCACACAAATTTAAACCCTTACTCACAACCTGGGGCAGGGTAGTTCCTCAGTTAATTCGGGTGCGCAATGAATGGCATCAAAGAGGTCCTTCCAAAATAAAAGACGGTGATGGTTCCCTATAAGCGTAAAGACAGGCAGTCATTATCTCTCAAAATAAAAAGCCCTTTAAGTCAAAACCTATGAAGGAGACTTAAGAAAAAAACGGGGGCATCCCGCTGACTGTAATCACAAAAGAAACAGTTCAGGCAAAAGATAGGGATAATAAAATCAAAAAAGAAAGAGGCCCTAAAAACTCTTAACAAAAATGACTGCCTGTTCAAAATAAACTATCAGTATCCGAACCATCACGGGAATATCAGAGCAAAGACTCAAACGAGATCTAAATGCACGATTAGCTGAGTTTAGGATCGAAGAACATCACGAAGAACGGGTGGGTACAAATACATTTTGAGCCTTTATCCTTTGTTTCTTGAACCGTGAACCAGGCCACGTTATAACCCTTAAAAGTCCTAGCTGAAGCATGGGTTAGTTTGAAAGCATACTGTTACAAAAGGTATCCTGACTCCTGTAGGGCTTGTTGTAAATCCTGAGTTGACATCACATTTTACAAAAATTCGCTTGTTTTCTTGAAAACTGCATTTTCAAAAACTTCAAGATAGACATAAGATTTGCATTCTTAAAATAACATTGTTTGCATATGACTATTTGTTCAAATAGGAGAGAAATTCGCACGACGAATATCTAGTGAACAAAAAACCTTCTCAATAAAAAAGATCACCTCAAGTGGAAAAACACTTCCAACCAAGGGGCACGACATGATCATTATCCATCATCTAGGGCAGTCAAGTCAAGATTCAGAGAATCTCTCAAAGATGCCAAATAGCCAGGGGAAAATCTCCATCTGAATCACTTAGGGCTTTGGACATGAATTCCAGCAGTGAATCTTGCATGATCAAACGAACATCTTCTGGTAGTATGGCATTACAACACTACCGACAGTGACAACTCCCTACACCCTGAGAGCATGGACATAGTCAGAAAATACTGCACTTTAGCAAAGACCCGCTAGGTTGACTGGCCTAGGCAAAAATAAGGGCATCCTGATGTACCAAAAGCGTTCAGGCAAAATTAGGGATAAAAAAAGATTTGTACACCCGGCAAGCCGAAAACCTGAAAAGGCGGCTTGGGAAAAAAAGGGTATCCCGGTGGACTGAAAACCCGAAAGGGCGGTCCAGGCAAAAATTAGGGATCAAAGCGCATGACTATGTCCCGTCATCTCGTCACTTGCCTACCAGAAGAAGATTTGTCATTTCAATCGGCAATTACCAAGCACCTCATAGGTTGGAATAATACTCGATCCACAAGGCCTCTGCAGGCACCTTCTCCCGCACATACAGGGGCAGAAAAGTCTAGATGCAAAGTAATTGTCATATCCTTAGCATACGTCCCAGTAACATTCATTCCCCACAGAGTAAAGAAAAGGCAGCAATGGTAGCTCTCCCCAGCTGAGACTCACAACCATGAATGAATCGGTAATATTCTCTCCAATCAGAGTTTATTTATCATCAGCACTGAAAAGCCTTGTCATCCCCGGCGGAGTATAAAATATCCCTAGTGGAGTTTGGAAAGTTTCTCCAGCACAGTCTGAAAAAGTTTCCCTAGTGAAGTTTGGAGAATCATCCCCAGTAGACACTGGCAGATTGTCCCCAGTAGAGCCTAAAAGGTCATCCCCAGTAAAGTCTCTATTGGAAAATCATCCCCAGCGGATTTCATTCCTTTCACAATCAGAAACACGAATCCCCAACAGGATTCAGTATCACCAATAACGGTAATTTTATCCCCAGCTGAATTTATCAGCAGAATCCTCTATAGAGCATCTCCTCCCCACAGAGTAATCTCCTCATCAGTTTATTTCCCAGCGAAGTTATCCTCTCCTGCAGGTTTATTCTCACAAACATCTTCATTCGCTATCCCCGGCGGAAACGAAGAATTCAACTCTTTTCTCCAGCGGCTATCTGTGATTTATTTTCCCCAGCTAAAAACATTACATTTCCATACATCATGACATGCATATACGCATCATACAACACAATCTCATTTATTTTGAGAACATCATTGCTTGATACATATCATGCATTACATACAACTAACCTTTACCTTTCAGGAAGGATGCGGTTAAATTCTCACAAAATTCAAAGCTATGAAGCTTTTTCCTCCGTTGAATTACAGACGAGTTCCTAAATCTCAGCAGAGAAGTTTTCTCAGTTGAATTACGGGCAAGTTCTTAAATCTCGACGAAGATGTTTCCCCAATTGAATTACGGACGAGTTCTTAAAACTCAGCAGAGATGTTTTCTCAGTTGAAGTACAGACGAGTTCCTAAATCTCGACAAAGTGTTCCTCCGTTGAATTACAGACAAGTTCCTAAATCTCAGCAGAGAAGTTTTCTAAGTTGAATTACGGGCGAGTTCTTAAATCTCGACGAAGATGTTTCCCCAGTTGAATTACGGACAAGTTCTTAAAACTCAGTAGAGATGTTTTCTCAGTTGAAGTATAGGCAAGTTCCTAAATCTCGACAAAAGTGTTCCTCCGTTGAATTACAGACGAGTTCCTAAATCTCAGCAGAGAAGTTTTCCCCGTTGAATTACGGGCGAGTTCTTAAATCTTGACGAAGATGTTTCCCCAGTTGAATTACGGACGAGTTCTTAAAACTCATCAAAGATGTTTTCTCGGTTGAAGTACAAGCAAGTTCCTAAATCTCGACAAAAGTATTCCTCCGTTAAATTACAGACAAGTTCCTAAATCTCAGCAGAGAAGTTTTCTCAGTTGAATTACGGGCAAGTTCTTAAATCTCGACGAAGATGTTTCCCTCCAATTGAATTATGGACGATTTCTTAAAACTCAGCAGAGATGTTTTCTCAGTTGAAGTAAAGGCAAGTTCCTAAATCTCGACATAGATATTCCTCCGTTGAATTACAGACGGGTTCCTAAATCTCAGAAGAGAAGTTTTCTCAGTTAAATTACGGGCAAGCTCTTAAATCTCGACGAAGATGTTTCCCCAGTTGAATTACGGACGAGTTCTTAAAACTCAGCAGAGATGTTTTCTCAGTTGAAGTACAAACGAGTTCCTAAATCTCGACAAAAGTGTATCTCCGTTGAATTACAGACAAGTTCCTAAATCTCAGCAGAGAAGTTTTCTCAGTTGAATTACAGACAAGTTCTTAAATCTTGACGAAGATATTTCCCCCTAGTTGAATTACGGGCAAGTTCCTAAATCTCGACACCTCAGTTGAATTACGGGCGAGCTCCTTTCCCTCAACAAAGATCAGACTTCCCCAGCAGAATCTTCCTTAACAGCAGGTATGCAAGCTCTCTCTAAGGAATCTATTATACGATCGACAATCTTCCAGATGGCATCTGTAAGCCCATTCCCGGCATCACAAGACAATTACCACTTCATGCGAGTGCAAATTTCTGGGCACTCTAGTGTTCAATCCTCTTCCACCTTCGGATCACGAAAGGCACGAAAGCCAATCTACATCCTCAGGTTTAAGAAGATTGAACAGGGGAAGCTGTTGTACCCCAAAATTTGCCCTCCCATATTTCTCAAAACATTGCAAGAAAAATCTCCAAATTGCTCAAAGTAGTCCAAGAGTTTGTCAGACAAGCTCTCTCCTAAGGTAGTCTACCCCAAATTAGGGTTTTGTGTTACATCAAGATCCTTGAGTCCAAATGACCTAAAATTCTCACCATTGTACTAATATGTTCTCAAGGTCATCCATGTCAAATTTCAAGCCTTGCAGAGGAATTTTGCTCATTCAATTGCTCAAAAGGTCCAAAAATCGACTGTGTTAGGGAAAAAGTCAACTGTGACCCAAATACAGTCAAACTTCAATGTTTTTTTGTCAACATTATCATTTTTAAGTGTATTTCATCATTTGATAAAGGGTTGATCATGATTCATCAAGGATTTCTCAAGATTCATCAAGATTCAAAAGTTGCTAAATTAGGGTTTTGTAGGAAAAGTCAACTCAACTTTGACCAAGCATAACTTTCTCATACTTTATGAGAAATGACCCATCAAAAGCTCATTTTGAAGAGGATGCAATTCCCTAAAATCCATATTCATACCCCAAGATCAAAATATGCACTCACAAGAAATTATGAATTTTGACATTATTGGTCATTTTTGAAAGTCAACAAAAACACCTTTTTTCTCAAAGCTTCTAACTTGAATATGGAATATCAAAATGAGATGAGACCAAAAGGGTTGATTATAGGACATCTCAAAATTTCTAAAAAGTCCAAGAACACCTCCAAAAGTTCAAAATTGAGGAAGTTGTGCATTGTTGAAGTTGGACATTTTTGCAAAATTGCCAAAAGTCAACTATCCCCAAAACTTCAAATTTTGCCAAATGGGCCCATTCTTTTTCACTTGTTTTGAGTTTGCATTATTGCCCATGTTCTCTAGCCTTGCCCATGTGTCTATATCATGATTTTATTAATTATTTTGATTTTTATTTGAATTAATTTGAATTAAATCAAAATAAATTAAAAAAAATAAAAAACAATGAAAACTAAAGGTCTTGTGATCATTTCAGGTTTTGTTACACAGCTAGCATCCTTCCAAACTCGTATCAAGCCATGTGGGTTCAAAAATATGTGATTTGGATAAAATTTGGAAAGTTTTAATGGAGGATCAAATCAAATATTCAAGCATCAATGGAGGAAGATTTGGACAGCAAATTCTAACCTAATGTATTGTACAATACATAAGGAAGCGAGGGAGACAAGAATAAGGGTTGGAGATCAGTTCTAGAGGCAGAACAAAGTTTGCAAAAACACCAAAAAAGTGTGACTTCGAAATCAATCATAGAGGCATCCTCCAAGCTTGGCAAGTATCTCAATCTCTTCCTGTCCATGTCCACAAGCTAAAGCAACCAAGACCACGCGTTTTCAGACCTCCCAGTGCACTGTAAGTCATCCACGGATTCACTATGTTGTTGAAATCGAAAATCTTTATTCTTGCATCCATTGTATAAAATAATTGCATATTTCTGATCACCATGCCATTTGCAAGCTTTTGGCATTAATCAATTTCATTTATCTAACCTATATCACATATCACCATTGCTAGGGTTTTTTGTTTGTTTTTAGGGCTTTTCGTTTCAGGGAAAATTAGCTTTAGTAATGGCCATGGCTATAATCAGAAGAGGATGAAGAGTTCAACCATGGTCATAGAACTCATTTATATGGCCTGAGGAAGATTTTAGAATGAAGCTACGCTTTTAGCCGAGGATAAAAATCTACAGGTAAAATTTGCAGGACTTAGAGGACAGGGACGATGCGTTGGCACTCCCTCACTCGTCCGTTCAAATAATCGCGCGCTTTTTTTTTATTTTCTGGCCATTGAATTTGTTTTTATATAATATATTTTGTTTGTATTATAATAACAAAAACAACAACGCAGCCCAGTGGTGGACACCTCAGCGCATAAGGACCCAAAGGCTGGAGGTCAGGGGTTCGATCCCTGCCTCGAGCAAATTGCATTTTCTTGTTATTTTTCAGGAAATCATGTGCATATTCAAGCTGGAGGTTCACCATGGACACTCACCATCAAAGCGCCATATGGCCAGATCTGGTGGCCAGGCCTCAAAGGCACACCATAAGCCAGTCAATGCGTGTGCACAGGATCGTAAAAGTCAATTGGACCAACATCAATTGGGCCAACAAACTGCTTTCAACACCTCCCAAAATCAGGCCCAATTTCTCTTTTTTTATTTTGTTCATTTAATTTAGTTATTTTATTTTATTTAATTAATTTACTAACCAATAATAAATTTTCTTTTTTTATCAAAAATCACCAAAATACTTTTCATCCAATTAAAATTCAGAATTTTATTTTTTATTAATAAATACTAACTAATTAATTAGGTTTAATTCTAGAATAACTTTAATTTATTTTTTTGTAAATATTTAAAATCAATTAGAATTAATTAGGTTTTAACTTTAGTTTAATTATTTTTATTTTCTTTCTTAAAATAAAAAATCCAAAAATATGTCATTTATTATTTTTTATCAATTAATTTATTTTATAATTAATTTAGTATTTAATTTAGGAATTAATTTATTTTTCTTAAAATAAAAACAACAATAAACCACTTTCTTTAAAAAAGGGTCAAAACCCTAATTCGCATTCGATTTAATTCCCCGCGCGTTTTATTTTTCTTTATCCAATTGATGTATCTGCTTCTGGTATGTAATAATTAATTAGGACATTTACTTTTTACCGCTTTATTTTATTGTCAAAGGGTTGTTTTTGGCGACGTAAATACCTGATGCCTTGTAATAATTTAGTTTAAATTCCGCCTTTAATTTCCGTAAATTATACAACTGTTAGATGTTTGGTAATAGGGTTTGCATGACAAGAATGAATGTTTTAATCTAAAATCAATTAGATCACCCTAAACATGTGCAAAGATAAAAATAACTGAAAACAACACACTCGCACATGCGCACTTCTAGGGTACACCCCACTTGGTTGCCTTCGTAAACGGTCATTGAGTATAGGTCGTTTTAGAGGTCGTCCTCTTGTCTAAAAGATCATAGCTGCCTCGTAACGGTTGCCTCGAATATTGTTGCCTCAAACAAATGATCTAAGACATTAGGGTTACCGCTAAGATGTCCTAACATTGCTTTAGTGACCGTATGTCCCTCGTTCGAATTGACCCTTAAACTCCAACGCCGGTGCTACCTACTCACTAATAGTGGGATAGCATTGTCTAAAGGAAATTAGCATAGAACGATTCCTTTTTCGAGTAGGTAGATAGTTCTTAGATACTTGCTCATTCCAAACAAATTTTTCACACTTACACTCTTTCAAACAAAGTTTTCAAAAACACTTCATTACACTCTTGAAGACAGAAGCAAGAGTTAAATCGAAGTTAAAACAAAAACTTTTCAAAGCCTACAAACACAAAGAAAATAATTTTGAAAATGATGAGCAAGTACCTAAGAGCCCGTAGATAACTACGGATAGAAAGGGTGCTAATACCTTCCCTTTCTATAAATCTACCCCCCGTACTCAGAAATATCTCGAAAAAGGAATTTTTCTGTGCTTTTTTCCTTTTCTTGTTGGATAAAATAAAAGTCGGTGGCGACTCTTGCTTACCGCGATATTTTGCGAAAACAAACGCAAAACACAAACCAACATTCCCAAAACAGTCAGATCTTCCCACCGTATCACAGAAACGTTTGTGAGCAAGCAACTACGAGCGCTCTACCTACTCAAAAGAAAGTTTTTGTTCTTTTCCTCCTCCTTTAGATAGTGTTGTCTTACCATTAGTTAGTAAGAAACCATATCATTGGATTTGAAGGGACAGGCGTGGGTCATCGTACAGTCATTGAAGGCAACATTGTAGGATACCTTAGAAATTTGTCGTGATGGTCTAAAATCATTTACCGAAGGAAACATTAAAGGGTCATCGAGGGACTACGATCTTGTAATCGAGGGTCTTTGCTAAAGCATCCCACGTTCGAGGGACATAAATGTTTATTCTAAGGCAACAAGTGTGGGTTAACCCTAGATGTGCAAGTGTGCAAAGTGTTTTGATTTCATGCATTTTGTCTTGAATTAGGGTTATCTACTTGTTGATTTTAAGCCTTTCCATACAAACCCTAATTACTAGCAATAATATTGAAAATGATAAATTGCGGAAATTTAAAGACCTACGCTATTACAATATTTTAGGGGATGGGGATACAAATTACAAAAGGGGAAATAAAGGTAATGAAACCCTAATTTACTATTACAACTATATTGAATATTGCAAGATAAGATGTACAAGAATATAAAGGCAATGTGAAAGGAAAAGAAAATTATGTTTGTTTGAGTTTTTGTATTGAAAATGTTCTAATAAAGAGGAGGAAAATAAATAATTAGTCTAAATTGATTGAATAAAACTAAAACCTAAATTAATTTGAGAAAAGAAATTAAATTAATTAAGAAAACAATTTTTATGGTTTTTTATGAAAAGGTTTTAAAGTTAACCTATTTAATTAAACAAAAATAATTGGAAAAAGTTAATTAATTAAACTCCTAAGTTCTAAATTAAATTAACTTAGAAATGAAATTTGTTAAGAAAAATATTTTTTTGGTCTTTTGTAAAAATAATAATTATTCAGTCTAAATAAAATATTTTTTTGGTATTTTTCATTAATAAAAATAATAATAATAATAATAATAATAATAATAATAATAATGATAATAATAAAATAAATAAATAAAATAAAATAAAATAAAATAAAATAAAATGAAAATATAAATTTTAAGTTAGGAGGGTGTAAAAGTGAAATGAGTGGTTAAAAGTAAGACAATTTTTATTTGTTTTAGGCCCAAACCTTATTTGTAGTCAAAAATAAAAATAAAAAATATAAAATGGGTTGCGTCTTATGTAGTGATCAGGGGGTATTTATTAGTTAAAAAAAAAAAGCAAATGGCCCAATGGGAGAGGCCCAAGCGCTGACTACCAAAAAATGAAACAAGGAAAATGTCAGAAAACAAAAAAAAAGGTCCCTGGGGTTCGAACCCAGGAACTTATAGGGTAATGTCTTACGCGCGTGCTCTCTACCACTTGGGTGACTATACATCCGTTCATTTATACACAACCAACATATTATATTACAAACTCAATCCTGAATGTGTAATCTTCTTCTTCCTCGCGCCAACTTCCATGGACAAGCTTTTTGTATTTGTAACTTCTTCATCTCTCAACCATTTGAAAAAGTACAAACATGAAACTTACTCCATTTTTTACCATGATTCTAACCATATAAATTTCATCAACTATAAATCAAAGATGATTGCAAATTTTGTTTGGCCCCAAAATAAAACCTAACTTTTCTGGATTTTAAGTTCCAAAATTCTCAATACATGGTTAATAAAAATGATAAGTAAGCATATGGTTAGCTTCAGGGCAATGCTATCTACATTTTATCTTCAATAATGAACAACTTATGATGCTTGTATGAAGATTTCAAACTCAAGAAAACTTACCTTGAAACTGAAATTCGTGTTTTGAGTTTGAGCTTGCTTCAAGATGTTGCAATGACCTAGTTAGCTTCCTTGGACCTCTAGGAAGTTAATTTAATGCTTAGCTTGAGTTAAGAGTGGCTGAAATGTTCTGTAGAAGTCAATGTGCAAAGAGGTGATTTTGAAAATGGAAGATGGTGAAGATGAGGTTACAGTTGTGTAACAGGTGTTGGGATCGTGTTTATATGTATTATAGATGATGTTTGAAAGCTTATAATGGAAAATGCACGAGTGGTTTGTGAGATGGCTATCAAAAATCAGAAATGGCACAAAAGTGAGGTTTGAGAGCAATTCTGAGTTTGACGGAGTTTGAGGAAGTTTTCAAGCTTGCAAAATCGTGTCTTAGGTTGTAAATGATCTCTCTATTTATAGAGGAAAGGTTTGAGGGTTTGAAATAATCAGAAACAAGAAATCACATGTTATGGTATTGAAACTTGTATTTGAAGCAAAGGTAAAATTCATGGTTTCAATGTGAAGTACAAGAGCTTGTAGGGTGGTTAACAAGTTGTAGATATGTCGTTTCTTGATTTGAAGTGTTTTGGAGTCAGAAGCAACAATGTATGGGCTCAAGAAGGGTTAACATTGTGATTAAAGTCACTTTTCCAAAATGGAAGTGGTGACTTTGTGCCAAAAATGGAAAATCAACTTGGACAAAGCTTCAAACACTTGGATAATGGCTCCAACAGTTGTGTAAACATTTAATTATTGAGTGATTAAAGAGTTTGAAGCCCTCAAAGTAATATTTATGCAACATGGTTTGAGATTTGCTCAAGTGTTCATCAAGAAAATGACATATATTTCAAGTTTATGAGGCCATCTTCATCTCTTCGAAACTTCTATCTCAAGCATGATCTCTTCAAGTTCTTGAACATTTAGGAAAGCTTGAAACTTCCTCTAAAACCTTCATGTTGACCATTTTGAAAAAATCATCTTGGAGCTTGGTGAAAATTGGCCAAGAAGTTAGGTCAAAAATTTGCCTAAACTGGGTCAAATTTTCACCAAGTGTTTTTAGAAAAAGTGCATGACTTCATGAATTCATAATTGAAAATCCAAGCATTTCTAGGACTTTATCAGTAAATAAAAGTTGTAGATATCATCAAGATCTACAACTTTCATGTTGAAAGTTTTCTTTGAATTATTTTGCATCTTGGTAAAAAAATGTTATGAAGTTATGAAATTATCATGTTTAAAACACTTATTTCTAAGTCTTGAAAAGTTTGACTTTTCAAATTGACTTTTGACTTTCTTTATTTCTTGATGATCAAGCTTCATATTTTTGAATGTATTGATGAATTGTAATCTTTGAAACTGTAATTTGATCAAAAGGTCAAAGTTTGACTTTTTATGCAATAGTTGACTTTTCATTGCTCAAATTTCAACTATCAATCCATTGATCTTGAGGAATATTTTGAACCATGAAATTAGGTCAACATATTGTATTTGAATCCTTGAGATTATGCTTCAAACCATTAGATCATGCTGTTGTACCTTAAAATTTGCCCTCTCTTTTCTCAAGACATTTTTCTAAAAGATCTTCAAAAGCTCAAGCTTGCACAAGGACTGACTTGGTCAAGCCATCTCCTAAACACTGATGCCTCAAATTAGGGTTTGGATTTGAACAAGGATAATTGGACTTTTAATGCCTCAAGAATTTCATGGATCATTATGGACCCTCAAGAATGCTCATGTCAAGTTTCAAGTCTTGCAGCTCAGAATTGCTCACTCAATTGGCCAGATGACCTAAAATCAATTGTATTGGGTAAAAAGTCAATTATGGTCAACCTAAAGTCAAACTTCAAGATTTTGGACCAATATCAACATTTTGAAGTCATATTTATCAATTTATCAAGTTTGGATCACAATTCCCCAAGAAAAAAATGTTCAATTCATCAAAAGGGCAAAATGGTCAAAATTAGGGCTTTGACTGTATTTGACTGATCAAGGGTTTTTGTCCTAATACATGATATAATGACTTAAAGCACAATATCAAGGATTAAAATACATAATCTTGACCTAATTGCATGGTTCTATTCATTTCTCAAGATCAATTGATTGATAGATGATTTTTGATCAACTGATGAAAAATCAATTGTACACTGAAAAGTCAAACTTTGACTTTTTGACCAAAATTGAGTTTTAAAGTTCATATTTCATCAATAAATTTAAAAATATGAAACTTGATCATCAAGAAATCAATAAAGTCAAAAGTCAAGTTGAAAAGTCAAACTTTTTAAGACTTAGAAATTTTCTAAGTGTTTTATACATGTTTATTTCATAACTTCATACCAATTTTTCACCATGATGCAAAATGATTCAAAGAAAACTTCCAACATGAAAGTTGTATATCTTAATTAATTATAAAACTTTGTATTAGAGGGTTGATGTCCAAATAATGCTTAAATTTGAAGATATAAGCCCGTGAGGTCATGACATTTTCATCTAACACTTAGAGAAATTTTCAGCAGGATTGGTCAGGTTGTTATCCCAACTTCTTGGCCAATTTTCATCAAGTTCTAGTTTGATTTAACAAAAGTGGAAAACATAAAAGTTGTATAGGATGTTTCAAGCTTTCCAAAACATCCAAGCGCATGAATTTATCATACTTGAGCTAGGAGATTCAAGGGCCTGAAGTTGAGCATCCATTCTTGAATTGCAAGTCATTTTGTTGAAGAACATATAACAAAATCCTTATGCCATGCTGCATAATCTTACTTTGTAGGCCTTTTGACTTGCAAATATATCCATAATTAGATGTTTACACAATTGATTGAACTATTATCCAAGTGATTCAAGTATTGTCCATTGCATCATTCCATTTATGGCAAAAAGACACCATTGCCATTCACATAAAGCATGCTTTATACAAAGTCAGCTCTCCTTGAGCCTCTCAACTGTCTTTTCTGCACACACAATGTCAAAGTAAGAAGCAACATGCCTAAAAACTCCTAGCCATTTCAGATCCCTTTTGTACCATGCATTGGGAAATCAAATTTCACATAACTTAGTTGTTTCATCTCAACCAAACTAGAATTCCATAGCTTATGAAACAAACTTTCTCATCCTCTCAAACCTTCTCTATAAATAGAAAGGTCATTTTCAAGCTAAAGGGCCAGAAGATTTTGTTGTGTAGACAAGTTTCTCAAAACCCCTCATACTCTCAAAAAATCATAACTGTCCACAAAACCCCCACTCTTGAGCTTTGAAGTCGCAATCTTTGAACATCTCACACCTTGCAAGTTGTGTCCAAACACACCATCCAAGCACTCCATATACATCATATAGGAGTTGTTTAAACACAAGAACAACTTCTGTTACATCATCATCACCATTTTCTAAAAACAGCCACCTGCAACTTGGTTTCTCCAACTCTAAATCAAAACACAAATTTCAGTTTCAAGGTAAGTTTTTCTTGACTTTGAACTCTTCATACAAGCATAATTAGTGGTTTATTTATGAAGATAAAATGTAGATATCATTTCCCTTGAAGCTAACTATATGCTTACTTTTCATTTTCACTAGTCCTTTGTTGAGAACTGACCCATATATGCAGCAGAACAATGTTAGAAGTAAAAAACAGAAGTATGAGTCGATGGATATCACTATGAGTCGACACATATTATGTACAAAACAGGTTATGAGTCGATACAAAACAAAAATGAGTTGATGCAAAACAGGTTATGTGTTGATACAAACCATTATGTGTCAACTCATACTAAGTTAGTTTTGATTTCCAGGACCAAGAAATGAGTATGAGTCGATACAAAACGTGCATGTATCGATACAAAATGGAAATGAGTTGATACAAACCATTATGTGTCGACTCATAATAAGTTATTTTTGACTTCCAGGAGCAGGGAATGATATGTATCAATACATAAGTGCATGCGTCAATGCATAAAAATTTTCGTATCAATACATAAGTGTATGTGTCAATACATAAAAGTTGTTATTCATATTCAATATGGTTGTAATAGTAAATTAGGATTTATTTGTTTTCATACTCCATTTGTAAATTTGTATCCCCATCCCCTAAACGATGTAATAACGTAGGACTTTAAATTTACGCAATTTACTGCTTTCAATATAAATGCTAGTAATTAGGGTTTGTATGGCAAGACATAAAATCAACAAATAGAAAGCCCAAATTCAAAGACAAAGAATGCATGAAAACAAACACTTTGCACACTTGCACCTCTAGGATTAACCCACACTTGTTGTATCGAATAATAAATAGTCATGTCCCTCGAACGTGGGATACTTTAGCAATGACCCTCGAATACAAGATCGTAGTCCCTCGACGACCCTTCGATGTTGCCTTCAGCAAACGATATTAGACCCTTAAGATAAATTTATAAGGTATCCTACAATGTTGCCTTCTATGACTATACGATGACCCACAACCAATGGTAAGATAACACTATCTAAAGGAGGAGAAAAAAAACTAAGACTTTTTTAGTAGGTAGAACGTTCATAGTTTCTTGCTCACAACCATTTTCAAAACATCTTTCAAACACACCAACACTTTCAAATGAAATATTTTCAAAAGTCAACACTTTGTATGCATTCTTATAGAGACGACAATCATTACAAAGTTAACTTAAACAAAGGCACTTTCAAAAACAATCACAAACACATTTCAATCAAAGCATTTTCAAAAGTGAGCTAGCAACTAAGATCTTGTAGATAACTACAGATGAAAAGGGTGCTAACACCTTCTCTTTTCATAACCTACCCCCTGAACTCAAGAAAATTCTCAAAAGGTCTTTCTTGTTCTTTTCACACTTTCCTTTATCGGATAAAAGAAAAGTAGGTGGTGACTCTTGCTATCCGCAAAAATTGCAATAAAACGCAAAACACCAAGTAAGTTCTCCCATCGTATTATAAAACTGGAGACTCTGCTGGGAAGTGCTTAAGAGTGAGGTTACCTTAGAGACTAGATCACCTTTAAAATTCTTTCCTTGTTTGACTTGCTTGTTTTAAATTTTGGGTCCTTGTTTGGGTTTTATTTTGATCCTCTACCTAGATCTGGGAACATAATTAGGTAAGTAGCAAAGATTATGGAGATTGTACGACATAAACCAATATGGTTCAAGCAATAGCTATGTTAGTGTGACATATTTGTTGGTACCGGTATCCCTTGTGGAAAATCGAGGAGAATACGGGGCCGGTGTGTGGTGTCATAAAGAACTAACTAACCTTAGAACCTTTTGTTGAACAACTTGGCCATTAGGAAGTAGTGAGATAGCCGGTTTCGGTGAAAAGCTGAAAATTGATTGATACTCGATACTACGATCATTGAGATTAGAATTTTGGGATATTTCGGCCGCAATAAAAGATTGGTTATACTGAGACAATGCCCAATCAATAACGATCAATGATATTGAGATTCCTTAGAACCCGATTACTTTGTAGGACAAGTTGAACCAACTAAACTTTAAGAGGGTACTTACCTATGAAACCTCATGCAAGCTTAAACCTAAGGACTTGTTTTGCTTTGTTTGTATATGTTTATTTGTACATAACATCATGACATCATACCATGGTATTTGTACTCACTGTTGTACTCCAAAATTTGCCCTCTCATTTATCAAGATTATTCTCACAAGATCTCTTTAACTCAAGACTGGATTAGGGTTTGACCAACTCAAGACCTCTCATCAGGCACTGATCACCCAAAATTAGGGTTTGAGTTTTCCCAAGGATTTTTGGACTATCAATGCTTCATATGACTTTCAAACATCATTGTGGACCCCTAAGTTTACTCATGACAAGTTTCAAGCCTTGAACCACACTTTTGATCAGTCAATTGGACAGTTGACCTAAAAATTAATTGTATTGGGGAAAAAGTTAACCATGGCCAATTTATAGTCAAACTTCATAAATTTTGATCCACATAAACATTTTAGACTCATATATGTCATTTGATCAAGTTTGGACCATAATTCCTCAAGAAATTTGATCAAATCATCAAAAGGGAAAAATGGTCAAAATTAGGGTTTTGACTGATAAAGGGTAATTTCTGATTTTTGACCTAGCAAATGACCAATTGATTTGAAGCATGATTTCAAGGGTTCAATTGCATCATATTGACCTAATGACATGGTTCAAAACATTGCATTTTCATTGGATTGATAGATGAAATTTGTAGTCAACTGATCAAAAGTCAACTGTATACTGAAAAGTCAAACTTTGACTTTTTGATCAAATTCAAGTGCCAAGGATCACAATTCATCAAAACATGTCAAAATGTGAAACTTTTTCATCAAGAAACCAAAGATTGAAGATTTGATTTTGAAATTTGAAATTTTTCTTAACTTAGAAATTTTTCTAAGTATAGAAAATTTCTTATTTTTTTCTCAACTTTAAGCCAAATTTCCACCATGTTACAAAATGATTAAAAGGAAAATCCCAACATGAAAGTTGTAGATATCCATGAAATCTACAACTTTGCTTCACACATTTTTCCCTAAAGATGCTTGGATTTCAAGATATAATTTTATGAATACATGCTCATGAACTAAAATAACTTAGTGAAATTTTGCCCTAATTTAGGCAGGTTTTTGACCCAACTTCATGGCGATTTTTCACCTAGTTCCAGAGGAATCTTGAAATACATTTCAAAGATGAGTTATAGAGCACATTGAAAGCTTTCCAAAATTTCCAAGAACTCCTTGAGATCATTATTGAGTAGGGAGAATCGAAGAGATGAAGTTGGCAATTTCTCACTTTGATCTCAAGCCAATTCATGAAGAACAAAATTCAAATCCTCAAGAATGTTGTACAATCCTCACTTTTCAGGCCTGAAACTCGTTCGTCACTCCACCATTAATGGATTGCACAAGATTTCATGCCCTAAAGCCAAGCATTCAATGCATTGTACAATAAAATAACCATTTAAACATTGCCATTTTGGAAAAGCATGCTTTATGCATTTTTTTCATTTCTTGAGCCTTGGACTTGTTCTTTCTGCACAAACCAAGCCTCTAAGCCTGAACAAAACATGTTTAAAGCTTCACACTACCCTACAAGATCAGAACCATGCATTAAGAAGTCATTTGTCACACTTGCTTCAAAAAACAAGATATGTAGCAAGACATGTGATCTGGTACTTCTGAGAAAGCACAAGTCCTCCAATCTTTTGCTCTATATAAAGCCATCACTTTGCAACTAAAAGCACGAATTCCCAAGCCTTGAAACACCCTAGAGTCAAAAATTGCATACCAAGCTTCCAAACTTGCAATTCCTGACTTGTGAATTGAATCTTCCATTCCACTCGTGCGTTTTCAGGCCTTTTGCTTCCCTAAGCTTCCTTACCTTACAAGAAAACCATCCCACACCATGAAACATCACTGTAACTCCATCTTCCCCATTGTTGAACTTCAAAAATAGAGTAACACAGGTGGACTTCTAGAGATCATTCCAGCCATCCTTAAGACAAGCTAAGCATTGCATTAGCTTCCTAGAGGTTCAAGGAAGCTAACCTAATCATCACAGCATCCTAAAGCAGGCTCATTTCCAAAACACGATTTCCATTTTCAAGGTGATTTTTCTGTTTTTCCAACTCTTGATACAGGCATAGTTAGCTTTCCATTTGTGAATATACAATGTAGACATCATTGCTACGAAGCTGTACATATCCATATCTTGCATTTATTTGGCCTGGGTTGAGAGAGTTTTGAGTTTGAAGTTTCTGAAAAAATTAGGTTAAAAATTAGGGCCATTAAAATTCTCTTTAATCTTGGACTTATAGTTTTAGTTATGCACATGGTTAGAATCGTGAGATAAAATGCTATAACATTCATGTTATAAATTTCCATTTTTGTTGAGAGATGAAAGAGTTACAGGAGGTCCGGCTAGCTAGAGGAAGAAGACAAAGTACAGGGCCAAGGAAGCTTTTTGTGTTATGTTTTTCTTGTTTCACATAAACTAACGGATGTACAACCACCCCAGTGGCAAGGTAGCGCGCTGGAAATGCATAGGTCGTGGGTTCGAACCTTGGCGCTACCTTTTGTTTTTTCATATTTTTCCAGTTTCATTTTTGGTTGTTTGCAGGATGGGCTTCAACATTTGGGCCTTAGCATTTTTTGCTAACATACTACCCTCTGTTTTCTTGCAGCACCCCTGGCCCATAATTTTTATTATTCATTTTTATTTTCATTTCTATTTTATTAAACATGTTTTCCTTAATATTAAAAATCATAAAAAAATATAAAAAAATGCTAAATTCATATTTTTGATCCATTTTATTTTATTTTCTCTCATAAAAAATATATTTTATTTTAGTTACATATCATATATATATATAAATATAAACATATAAATATAAAAAATAGAATTAGTTTAATCATTTATTTCTTTTTTCTCACATTTTATAAATGTTTTTTTAAACATATAAAGAGACTAAATATTTTCATAAAATATTATCTATTTTCAATACAAAAAAAAATGCACAAAAAATAATAGTTAAAGAATTTTATTTTATTTTAAATTAGAAATTAGGGTTAACTATATTTTCAAGAATTAATCTCCTTTTCTTAAGTTATTAGGTTTAGTTCAAAACTTCTTTTCACATAAAAAACAAAACAAAAATCATTTTCTTGCATTTACATATCTTTGCATATTTAAATTGTCTTGTACATTGTTTATTCTAATATTTGTACAAATTCGATTTGGTTGTAATAGCTTAATTAGATTTACATTATTGCAAATCCCCATTCATAATTTTTATTCCCCCCTCCCATAAAATGTTGTAATAGCGTAGTAATCTTTAAATTACGCAATTTACCGCTTTTACATACCATGCTAGCAATTAGGGTTTGAATGGCAAGATAAAAAAAATCAAAATAGAAAACCCTAAATCCAAGACAAAATCAAAGCATGAAAATAACGCACTCGCACACAAGCATCCTTAGGGTTTATCCACTTGGTTGCCTTATACAAAAATGGCCATATTACGCATGCGAAGTATCTTGGCAAAACAAGCAAATACAAGATCATAGTCCCTCGATGACGCTATTCTAAGTTGCTTTACAAAATGATCTTGGTCCCTCAAAAATGCTAGGATACTTTGCAACATTGCTAATCATGGTTATATGATGACCCACACCCGTCCCGTTTACATCCAAAGATAGGGTTGCTTACCAAATCAATGGTAAGACAACAATGTCAAAGGAATAGAAAATGCATAAGAAAGACATTTGAGTAGGTAGATTACCTCTAGTTACTTGCTCTGTTTTCAAACAACTAACCTTGCTATCTTCAAAACAAAACACAAACATTTCCAAAACATTTTACAAACATTGAAAACATTTTCAAAAAGACAAACATCTTTGTATACATTCTTACGAACAAGAATCATTACAAGGATCGCCTAAACAATGGCCTCTTTTACAAAATACTTTCAAAACCACACAAAGCACAATTTCAAAACAAAAAGGCAAATGATCTAGCAAGTAACTAAGAGCCCATGGAAAACCATGGATGAAAGGGGTGCTAATACCTTCCCTTTTCATAATCTACCCCCCTAACTCAAGAAACAATCTCAAAGGTCTCTCTTGTGCTTTTTCACCTTTCCTTTTGGATAAAAGAAAATTCGGTGGCGACTCTTGCTAACCGCAATATTTGCGATAAAACACAAAACCCTCAAGTCAGTTCTCCCACCGTATCACAGAACTGTCGACTCTGCTGAGGAATTTTATAAAAGTGGGGTTACCTTAGGGCTAGATCACATTTATTTGCTTACATTGTTTGACTTGTATGCTTTACATTATGGTTCTTTGTTTGGGTTTGAAATCCTCCACCCAGATTTGGGATACATTATAGGTAAATAACAATATGTTATGGAAACTATGCGAGGTATACCGACATGGTCTAAGAAATAGCTATGTTAGTGTGACATATTTGTGGGAACTGGTAGCCTTTGAGTTAATCAAAGAGAATACGGGGCCGCTGAGTGATGTCATGAAGCACTAACGAACTTCTAGAACCCTTTACTTGACCAACTTAACCTGTAGGATGTAGTGAGATGACCGGCTTTGGTGCAGTCCGAAGTTGGTAGATACTCGATACTACACTCATTGAGGTTTGGTTTCTTGGGATATTTCGGTCTCCATTAAAGAGGCTTGAGATGAAACAATGACCAAGGAAACAATCTGGTGATATTGAGCTCCTTAGAACCCGCTTACTATTACTAGGACATGTTTAAGCCAACTAAACTTCAAGAGGGTACTTACCTATAAAACCTCATGCAAGCCTAAACTAAGAATTTTTTTGCCTTTTTTGTATATGCATACTTGTACATAACATCATGGACATCATGAACATCATACACATCACTAACCATTTCAAGGATTTTGGAGATTCATCTTTGTTCTTGTTTTGTAGGATATGGATTCGCTTCGCAGGAAAACTATCCAAATCAACCTTGTAAGAATTCCTCCACAACTTAAGGAGCTAGCTTCAAGGATCCCTGAGAACTCTCCATTCACCGAGAGACATGGTCGTCTACTCAACTTGGTAACCTCTAACACAGATGAGGATATGATGAAGGTGCTCTTCCAATTCTTTGATCCTTTGCACCATTGCTTCACATTTCCCGACTATCAGCTTGTGCCCACTTTGGAAGAATTCTCTCAACTCTTGAGGATTCCTATTCTCAATCAACTACCTTTCAACGGTACAGAAAGAGACCCAAAGCCAGAAGATATTTCTCAAGCTCTACACTTACACTCATATGATGTCACAACTCATTGGGAAACTAGAAGTGGTTTCAAAGGCTTCTTAGCAAAGTTCCTGTTTGAGAAAGCCCAAAGCTGTTGGAATTCCTTAGACTTGCAAGCCTTTGAGGAAATTGTGGCTCTTCTCATCTATGGGATGGTTTTGTTTCCAAATCCCGACCAACTCATAGATATCAACACCGTCAAAATCTTCATATCCCGCAACCCGGTACCTACATTGCTTGGAGATATCCTACACTCTTTTCACACTCACACATAGAGGAAAAGAGGTATCCTTATGTGTTGCACTCCTCTCCTGGAAAGATGGTTTATTTCTCATCTTCCCCAATCAGTCTTAAAGAATGAGCAAGGTTCGAGGTGGTCACAAAGGTTAATGACGCTCAAACATTCACATATTCATTGGTGTTCCCGATCCAAAGATAATGTTATCATTATTGACCGTTGTGGGGAATTCCCTAATGTCCCTCTACTTGGAATTAGGGGAGGCATCACCTCCAATCCTTGATTAGCTCAAAGACAGTTTGGTTACGCCCGAAGGGATGGCCCGCACGAGATGCTGATTCATGGTTTGGTATTCGACAACGACAATGACGGTCAAGGTCTTCTCCAGAGATTCATCCGAGCTTGGAGGATGCTAAACAAGGTGGATAGCAAGACTTTGGGACACAAGAATTCCATCCCTCTTGAGCCTTACCTCAAGTGGGTACGAACCCGCGCTCAAAATCTTATGATGCCTTGTCCTTCCATTGTCCCGATGATCATTGATCCTGTTAAGGAGGGAGAAGTTCCATACACTATCCTACACCCTGACATGCCCACATCTCTTGAAAACATACAGAGGGATTGGATACAGCTCAAGGGAGAGCGAGATACTTTCGAAGCCCAATTCTACGCAAGCGAGAAGAAGGTTTTGGAACTCACTAGGCTACTTCATGAGGAGCAGACTCTGAATGCCTACATAGCACCAAAAAGGATGCGCACTACTTTTTATCTTAGAGTTTTGTATTATTTTTCCCAAGGGGCATTGATGTACTCAAACTTCATCTTATTAATATAACGTGTGTTTCCTTTTTGTCTAAAACAAACTTGAATATTTTAAATCCTTGAACACATTGCATATACACATATCATTCATCATAACATAAACATGTATTTTGCAACGAGTTTTGTCATCTCTCTACTATTTATTTTAGTAAGATTGATCTCGAACAAACAGTCAAAGATCTCCAAGTTCAAAACACGCAGTTTCAATAGTTACTCATGACCCTAGCCAAGGGGCAAGAGGAGTTGAAGACTCTGCTGGCTGAGGAAAGATAGAAGAAAACAAAAAAAAGTCACTGGGATTTTAAACATGGGGAGAAGGTTTCAAGGAGAGACTATAAGAACCTTGAATTTCGCAATAACGTCTGGTGAAGGAGAGGGAAAAGGAAAAGAAACAGCGGTCTCGTTCGAATCTGAAGAGGAGGAAGAAGAGGAAGTCTACTCCGAGGAACAGTATCCTCCAGCTGATGATAAGTACAGACATCTTGAAGAGCGTTTGAGCGCTATAGAAATACAAAAGGTGCCAGGTCTAGACTTTGAAGAATTGGGACTAGTGTCGGGGGTCGTGATTCCTCTGAAATTCAAAGTGCCTTTGTTTGCAAAATATGATGGGGTGTCATGTCCTAAGATATATCTCTGATCATATGTGAGAAAGATCCAGCCGCACTTCGCCGATAAAGACTTGTGGGTGCATTTTTTCCATGATAGCCTATCTGGGACACAACTCGACTTGTTTTACCAACTGGAAAGGGCCAACGTCCATAACTGGGAAGACCTTGCCGCAGCTTTCTATAAGCAATATCAATATAATGCAGATTTGGCGCCTACCCGTACTCAACTTTAGAGTATGGACATGGCTTCCAATGAAGGTTTCAAGGATTACACGTAGAAATGGAGAGATCTAGCTGGGAGAGTTCAACCCCCTCTGTATGAAAGGGAGTTGGTGGGCATGTTCTTAGGAAATCTATCAGGCCCTTTCTTCAACCATTTAATTGGAAGCTCATCTGCAGGATTTACTGAGTTAATACTGACCAGAGAGAGGGAAGAAGCTGGCATAAAAAGTGGAAAGATTCAGAAGGATTCATCTGCCTCTACAGCTGTGAGGAAGCCCTTCATTGGGAAGAAGGAGGTATCTGTTGTATATCCACAAAGGAATCAAGGGAGAGTTGAACGCTTGGTAGGGGCTATTATGATCCCAAAGCCTACATATGATCAACCAAGAAGTAACCAACCGAGGGTGGAAAGGCCAGTTCGGCAATTCACCAAAATCAATATGACTCTAGCCCAGGTTTTATCGCACCTTCTGAAATCCAATTTGGCAGCTTTAAAAGAAGCTCCAAAAAACCCCAACACAACTTCCCCTCATTATCACCCAAACGCCCGTTGCGCGTATCATTCCGAAAGTCTGGGTCATGACACTAACAACTGTTGGGCTTTGAAAAACAAAATTCAAGACCTTATAGAGGCAAAAGAGATTGAGTTTGATGCGCCCGAGAAGACAAACGTCATTTCTGCTCCTATGCCCAGGCATGGTCACAACACCAATGCAATTGAAGAAGATTTGTTTGTTACCATAGTTGATGAACTCGTGACTCCTCTCCCAATCATTAAGATAAACTTTTTGAAAGCTGGTGTATTCCCGGGTTGTAATGAAGACTGCCACCTCTGCTTATCCTCACCAACTGTTTGCCCTTTGTTGAAAACAAGCATTCAACGCTTGATAGACAACAAAGAAATTATGTTCGAAAGTACTCATGTTTCACCTGTTCTTGTTGAAGACGTTTCAATCATCACCATCTCCGCCAATTCTTCCAGGGTCCCCAAAAGACCCATTAGAATTACATCGGTTCCAAAAGCTACTCCTCTTATAATCACAATGCCTGGGCCAGTCCCATATGAATCAGAAAAACTGTGCCGTGGAATTACGGTGGGGACATCTACTACCATGGCATCAAACAAGTTGGGCTGGCCTCCAAAAAGATAAACTCCGAAGAAGAAGACTCCGACATTAGTAATATTGTCGGAACCAGTAAGATTACCCAAAGCGGTAGAATCTTCTCTCCAGAAATTGCCCCTCAAAGGTAGTTTTTGGACCCGTGGCTGCTTCAAAGGTTACTTCCGTATAAATAATCATCTCTGCAAATGCTCATATTGACGAAGACGATACAACCCCTACTGTCCTTCCTACCAACACTCCTGCTGTTGAAACTCGAGGAAAAAGTGTTCAAGTAGAGCATGTCCGAATGAAGGCTCAACCACTGACTATTCCCGAAACCTCCAAGAAAGAAATGGAGGAGATCCTGAAAATAATAAAGAGGAGCGACTACAACGTAGTTGAGCAGTTGGGGCAAACTCCCTCCAAAATTTCCATGCTGGCATTTTTACTATGTTCTGAGGCACATGCGAAAGCCCTGGTGAAGTTCCTAAAGACAGCCCATGTGCCTCAAGAGACGTCTACTGACCAATTTCAAGATTGTGTGGCCAGTTTGACGGTGGATAACGGCCTAGGCTTCTCGGATGCTGATCTGACACCAAGGGGAAGAAAGCACAACGAGGCACTGCATGTCTCTGTGGAATGTAGAGGCACAACTCTGGCCCATGTCTTGGTAGACATTGGCTCATCTTTGAATGTTTTACCGAAGAAAGCTCTCGACAGACTAGACTGCGAAGGACTGACGTTGAAACCCAGTAACATAGTCATAAGGGAATTTGATGGCTCAAAGAGGATGGTGCATGGGGAGGTGGATATCCCCATAAAGGTTGGGACTCAAACTTTCAACTCAACCTTCTATGTAATAGACATCCGCCCCTCTTACCCCTGTCTGCTAGGACAACCGTGGATCTATAATGTTGGCGCTGTCACCTCTACATTGCACCAGATGCTAAAATATTCGGTCTAGGGAAAGATTATCACTGTCCACGGAGAGGAAAATTATATGATTAGCCACCTCAATTCTTTCCGGTATATGGAATTGGACGGCGAGTTCATTGAAACTCCTTTTCAAAATTTCGAAGAAGTCCCCCAAGAGGTAGCAGTAACCAAGATGGTGTCCCAGATTCTCAAGATTACAAGACCTCTGCTCCGGATGTCATCTCTAAAGGACGCCAAAGCAGTAGTAGAGGAAGAAGGATGCACCATCTGGGGGAAACTTCCGGATATTCTGTATAAATCTGACAAGTTTGGTCTAGGGTTCACTTCAAGTGCTCAGAAGGTTGTACGTCGTACCCGTGCTGGAGGGCCACCCTTGAAGATTAGCAACCGAGGGGTCAATATGGTAGAAGATGGTGAAGAGGATTGCATCTTGGAGGATTGGATATTTCCTACTGTCAACGGAGGACTTCACAATTGGGAAGCCAGAGACTTTGTCCCAATAACTTTCATCCCTCAGTAATTAATCTTTACATTTCTGTTGGACTTGTAATATTCACAAACAATTCGCACATTTAAAACCTTGTGTCTTGCCCGAGGCACAATGGTCTATTTGTGAGGTTTTTTTATTTCATCTTCATACGACATTCAATGAATCATGGACGTTTTTCACATACAAACTTTTGTGCTCATTGTTTTTTTTATTTTACATTTTATTTTTAAGGATGGCTATACCCTTACACACACACACACACTCACAAATGCAGGTACCCCTCCATTCTGGATCCCATGGGTAACGATACTGCTATGGACTTTTGTGACTCTGAGGATCTAATCTACCAAGCCGAAGACGAAGGTGAGGAAGATTGTGAAGTACCAGGGGAACTGGCCAGACTACTACAACAAGAGGAAAGAGTTATTCAGCCTCACGAGGAACCTGTGGATACAATCAACTTTGTACCGAGGAGGATAAAAAATAGGTCAAGGTGGGTGCCAATCTGGAGCCCAGTGCCAAGGAGCGTCTGATTCAGCTATTGCAGGATTATGTTGAGATCTTTGCTTGGTCATATGAAGATATGCCGGGACTTGATACGGACGTCATGGTACATTGCCTTCCAACAAGAGAAGATAGTCCGCCAGTAAAACAAAAATTTCGCCGCATGAGACCTGATATGTTAGAAAAGATCAAAGCGAAGGTCATGAAGCAATTCAATGTTGGATTCTTAGCTGTCACTTTCTATCCTCAATGGGTTGCCAACATTGTTCTTGTACCTAAAAAGGACGGCAAAGTACGAATGTGCGTGGATTATAGAGATTTCAATAGGGCCAGCCCTAAAGATGATTTTCCATTCCCCCACATCGATATCCTGGTTGACAATACAGCCCAACACAAAGTGTTTTCCTTCATGGACGGATTCTCAGGTTACAGCCAAATCAAAATGGCACATGAAGACATGGAGAAAACTACATTTATCACATAGTGGGGCACATACTGCTACAAGGTGATGTCATCCGGACTGAAGAATGTTGGGGCAACCTATCAACGCGCCATGGTAGCTTTATTTCACGACATGATACATCATGAAATAGAGGTCTACATAGATGACATGATAGCCCGATCACAAACAGAAGAAGAGCACTTGGATCGCTTGCAAAAGCTGTTTGAGAGACTAAGGAAGTACAAGCTAAGGTTGAATCCAAACAAGTGCATATTCAGAGTACGGTCTGGTAAACTCTTAGGCTTCGTCGTCAGCAACAAAGGTATTGAGGTAGATCTGGAAAAGGTTAAAGCCATACAAGAAATGCCTGCTCCTCGTACTGAGAAGGAAGTCAGAGGATTCTTGGGACGCCTGAACTATATTTCCAGATTCATTTCTCACCTAACGGCTACTTGTGAGCCAATCTTCAAACTATTGAAGAAAGATCAAGTAGTCAGATGGAATGATGAATGCCAGGTTGCTTTTGACAAGATCAAAGAGTACTTACAAGAGCCTCTTATTTTGATGCCACCAGTCAAGGGAAGACCATTGATCATGTATCTAACTGTTTTAGAAAACTCAATGGAGTGTGTAATGGGGCAGCATGACGAGTCTGGATGAAAAGAGCACGCTATTTACTACCTGAGCAAAAATTTTACCGACTGTGAAACCTGATATTCGCTGCTCGAAAAAACTTGTTGTGCTCTGGCATGGGCTGCTCGCCGGCTAAGACAGTATATGCTGACTCATACTACCTTGTTGATATCTAAGATGGATCCGATAAAATACATCTTCGAGAAGCCTGCTCTGTCTGGGAGGATAGCTAGATGGCAGATGATCCTAACAGAATATGGCATACAGTATACTACCCATAAAGCTATAAAGGGCAGTGTATTGGCTGATCACCTTGCTCACCAAGCTATAGAAGACTATCAGTCTATGAAGTTTGAATTCTCGGATGAAGACATCATGACATTAGACAACTGTGAAGAAATCAGGCTATATGACGGACCTGAACAAGGATCCCGATGGACCCTGTTCTTTGATGGGGCATCCAATGCACTTGGTAATGGTATCGGCGCTGTACTCATATCTCCAAAAGGGTGTCATACTCCTTTTACTGCCAGACTTTGCTTCAACTGTACGAACAATATGGCGAAATACGAAGCATGCATCTTTGGTCTCAGAGCTGCCATAGACTTGGGAATCAAATCTTTAGATGTGTTTGGAGATTCAGCTTTGGTCATCAGTCAGATCAAATGGGAATGGGACACTAAGCACCCAAACCTTATCCCTTACAAAGAACATGTTTTGACATTGCTACCACATTTTGAGAAGATTACCTTCGAGCATTTCCCGCGAGAAGAAAATCAGCTAGCAGATGCTCTAGCCACAATATTATCTATGTTTAAACTTAATTGGGATAACGAGGCTCCCCAGATCACCATCGAACGAATGGATGAACCAGCGCATTGTCACGAGATTAATACTGAAGAGGTAGTGGATCGGCCTTGGTTTCGTGAGGTCAAGAGGTAACTCGAGGCTCAAGAATATCCAGAAGGAGCTTCAATCAATGATAAGAAGTTCTTAAGGAGATTCTCTGCTAAGTTCTTTCTTAGTAATGGCATCCTGTACAAATGCAATCATGACTCCATTTTGCTTCGGTGCATGGATAAGGTTGAAGCTGAAAAGATCATGGCTGAATTACATGATGGAACTTTTGGCACCCACTCTAGTGGGCATACGATGGCAAAGAAAATCCTACAGGAAGGATATTATTGGTCTACTATGGAAGCAGATTTCTATCAACACTCTCGGACTTGTCATAAGTGTCAAATTTATGCTGGCAAGGTGCACGTACCCCCAGTTCCTCTGAATGTCTTGACAGCTCCTTGGCCCTTCGCTATGTGGGGAATTGATATGATTGTAGAGATCAATTCTACATCCTCCAATGGACACCGTTTCATCCTAGTGACCATTGACTATTTTACCAAGTGGGTTGAAGCAGCTTCCTTCGCTTCCGTTACCAAGAATGTCGTTGCCCGCTTCATCAAGCAAAATCTCACTTGCCAGTACGGTATCCCGGAAAGGATCATCACTGACAATGGTACAAATCTTAACAACACTGTGATCACCGCCTTGTGCAAGCAATTCAAGATTCAGCATCACAATTCTTCCCCCTATCGACCAAAGATGAATGGTGTTGTCGAAGCTGCGAATAAAAACATTAAGAAGATCATACAAGAGATGACAGTCACGTATAATGACTGGAATGAGATGCTACCATTCGCTCTCCACGGGTATCGTACCATGGCTCGCACATCAACCGGAGCAACACCCTATTCTTTGGTTTATGGCATGGAGGTTGTCTTGCCTATTGAGGTCTAAATCCCCTCTCTGAGAATTATGAAGGATGTAGGTTTGAATGAAGACGATTGGATCCAGACTCGACATGATCAACTGAACTTAATTGATGAAAAGAGGCTTACTGCTGTTTTCCATGGTCAGATGTATCAGAAGCGGATGATCAAGGCTTTCAACAAGAAAGTCAGGCGCCAAGTATATCAAGTTAGGGATCTAGTAATCAAACGTATCATCTTGCCACAAAGTGATCCCAGGGGAAAATGGACTCTTACCTATAAAGGACCATTTGTAATGAAGAACATATTCTCCAGTGGGGCAATGATCTTGACCACCATGGACAGAGACGACCTGCCACACCCTACGAACACAGACATAGTCAAAAGATACTACGCATAAGAGGCCCGCTAGGTTGACACACCTAGGCAAAAAAAAGGCATCCCGGCAAACCAAAAAGGTTCGGGAAAAAATTAGGGATAAAATAAAAAAAACTGTGCACCCGGCAAGTTGAAAACCCGAAAGGACGACTTGGGCAAAAAAGGGTTTCACGGTGAGCTAAAAACCAGAAAGGGCGGTCCAGGCAAAAGTTAGGGATTAAAGCGTATGACTATGTCCCATCGAATCACTTAATGGAAAACCTTTGACTTCCACTGACAAACTCGGAGTTTCTGATCAATTCAATCATCTTCGGACGAAGCAATAAATAGACAAGATATTCGGAGATATAAAGGCTATAGCAGAATGGGAACCCCATGGGATTATTACACATAGCTATCTTTCTTTGTATAAATTTTTCTTGTTTTATGGAACCATTCTCTTACAAGAATGTTTGTCTCCTTTGTACAAAATACTTATTCAAAGTCAATACAAAGATACCCCTTTGAAACTGCAAAAAACTATCTGCCTTTTCTTTACGATTGTGTTTGGTTTGCAAAAACGTCCAATGATTCATTGATGAACATATGCATTTGAACATAATTACTGTTTATAAATGAACAAAATGAGAAAGACAATTACTGATAGGTGGAAAGGACAAGAAAACGTCTCTAGGAGATTCCATAAAGTAATCCCCATAGTACGCCATTTAAATCCCCAGCGGAACAAATTTCAAATTATTAATCCCCAATAGAAATCGTCAAAATTCTCAGGATTCCCCGGGAAGATCTTACAAGCAGTACATGGCGTTGCCCTCACATTAGAATTTACTTCTCTCAACAAGAGTTCGTCAGTATTTCAACTTCAAGGCACGAAATTTCAACGTATCCTCAGCAACATTTAAGGATTTATTTTCCTCAATCAAACAACAATACATCATATCAGCTTACATGCGCATACATTACATCCACATATCATAAACATCGATGAAGCAAATACATTGCATCATACATTTCATGCAACATAACTTTGTTTTTTAGCTAACATTTCACTCTTGTCCAGATAAGATTAACAACTACCATTAACAATATGCAATAATGATACAATTCAGATACGCTCCAGACACGGATGCCGTTCTGATACTCATTCAGATTCAACAATCAGATACAGTTCAGATATGCTCCAGACACGGATGCCATTCTAATACTCATTCAGATTCAACAATCAAATACAGTTCTGATATGCTCCAGACACGTATGCCATTCTAATACTCATTCAGATTCAACCTTCTGATACAGTTCAGATACGCTCTAGACACGGATGCCATTCTAATACTCATTCGGATATAGTTCAGATACACGCTAGACATGGATTCCATTCTGATACTTAGTCAAAATCAACTTTCAGATACAGTTTAGACACGCTCCAGACACGGACTCCGTTCTGATACTCATTCTTTCAGTTTACAACTTACAATTCAACAAAAAAATTTGGATGGCATCTACAAGCCCATCTCCAACAAGATTCTATCACTTCTCCAAATAGCATATTTAAGCCCATTCCCTCAACTACACATCGTTGAGTGCAAATTTATGGGCACTCTAATGTCCAATCATCTTTCACCTTCGAGTCACGAATGGCAAAGCTCGCCAATCTAACTCTTCAGGTTTAAGAAGATTGAACAGGGGCAGCTGTTGTACCCCAAAATTTTCCATCTCATTTATCAAGATTATTCTCACAAGATCTCTTTGACTCAAGACTGGATTAGGGTTTGACCAGCTCAAGACCTCTCATCAGGCACTGATCATCCAAAATTAGGGTTTGAGTTTGCCCAAGGATTTTTGGAGTATCAATGCTTCATATGACTTTCAAACATCATTGTGGACCCCTAAGTTTACTCATGACAAGTTTCTAGCCTTGAACCACACTTTTGATCAGTCAATTGGACAATTAACCTAAAAATCAGTTGTATTGGGGGAAAAGTTAACCATGGCCAATTTACAGTCAAACTTCATAAATTTTGATCCACATCAATATTTTAGACTAATATAATTCATTTGATCAAGTTTGGACCACAATTCCTCAAGAAATTTGATCAAATCATCAAAAGGGCAAAATGGTCAAAATTAGGGTTTTGATTGAGAAAGAGTAATTTCTGATTTTTGACCTAGAAAATGACCAATTGATTTGAAGCATGATTTCAAGGGTTCAATTGCATCATCTTGACCTAATGACATGGTTAAAAACATTTCATTTTCATTGGATTGATAGATGAAATTTGCAGTCAACTGATCAAAAGTCAACTGTATACTGAAGAGTCAAACTTTGATTTTTTGGTCAAATTCAAGTGCCAAGGATCACAATTCATCAAAACATGTCAAAATGTGAAACTTGTTCATCAATAAACCAAAGATTGAAGATTTGATTTTGAAATTTGAAATTTTTCTGAACTTAGAAATTTTTCTAAGTATAGAAAATTTCTTATTTTTTCTCAACTTTAAGCCAAATTTCCACCATGTTACAAAATGATTCAAAGGAAATTCCAAACCCCACCAAGATTTTGAAGAAATTTTGGCTCTTCTAATCTATGGGATGGTACCATTTCCTAACCCGACCAACTCATAGATGTGAATGCGGTCAAAGTTTTTCTATCTCGTAACCCGATGCCTACCTTACTTGGAGATGTTTTCCATTCTTTTCATACTCACACCATGAAGAGAAGGGGGATTCTTATGTTTTGTACTCCTTTGTTGGATAAGTAGTTTATTTCGCACCTTTCTCGATCAGTTTTGAAGAACGAACAAGGTATGAGCTGGTCTTAAAGGTTGATGTCACTCTCGCATTCGGATATCCATTGGTGTTCTCGATATTTAGAGGATGTTACCATCATTGATCGTTGTGGGGAATTCCATAATGTCCCTCTCTTTGGCATTAGGGGAGGTATTACCTATAATCCTTGCTTGGCTCTACGATATTTTGGTTACACTCGCAGGGAAGACCCTCACGACGCACTTGTCCAAGGTATTGTATTTGACTATGAAAGCGATGTCCAAGGTTATCGTCCAAGATTTATACGAGCTTGGGGCATGGTGAACAAAGTTTATAGAAAAACTTTGGGGCATCATAACTCTATTCCATTGGATCCTTATCTCAAGTGAGTGCGAGCTCGTGCTCAAAGCCTCATGATGCCATATCTTGCCATCTTACCTATCATTGAGGAGCCTATTGTTGAAGGAGATGTTCCCTACACCATTCTTCATCCTGACATACCGACTACTCTTTAGGAGTTGCAAAGATCATGGATTCAACTCAAAAGGAGAGCAAGACATCTTTTAAACTCAGTTCTACGCAAGCGAGAAGAAGGTTTTGGAGCTCATGAGACTACTTGATGAAGAGCAAAGTTTGAATGCCTACATTGCACCGAAGAGGATGCGCTCATGGGAAGCTTGAGTCCTTTTGTTTTAGGATTTTATTTTGTACTATTTTTTCTTCCATTGTAAGCCCAAGAGGTATTTTTGTAAACCACTTGAACTTATTAATACAATTAATGTTTGTTCCTTCTTTGTTTAAACAAATTTAAATCTTAAAGGTCCTTGAAAACATTTGCATTTGCATTACATGCATCATAACATAAGCAGGTTTTACGACACAAGTTTCCTCATATTTCTACTGTTTATTTATGTAATATGGATCTCGAGTAGACCATGAAATACTTGCAGACACAAAATTCTCAATTTCAAGAAACCTTGCTCACTTTGGCCAAAGGGCAGCAAGAACTGATGTCACTTATGGTTGCAAAGAAGAAGACCAAGAAGAAGGCTTTGATCAACATGGGGAAAAGGTTTAAGGGCCCTGTCTGTCAAGTAAAAGTGGTTGAAGAGTCATCCGAGGAAGACAAGAACCAAGACGAAGATGCAAGGAGTACTTGTGCTGGGGTGCAAACAATCAAGCTTCTGAGGATGAAAATTACTTTGACGAACAGTATCCACCGACTGAGGTAAAGTACAAGCAACTGGAAGATAGGTTGAAAGCTGTGGAAATTCAAGCCGTGCCTGGCTTGGATTTTTGGTGATTTGGGCTTGGTGTCTAGGGTTGTTATCCCCCACAAGTTCAAAATTCCAATATTTGCTAAGTACGATGGAGTTTCGTGCCCAAAGCTTCACTTAAGGTCTTATGTCCGCAAAATACAACCACATACTACTGACAAAAAGCTCTGGGTACACTTCTTTTAAGAGAGTCTATCTGGGACTCAGTTAAAATGGTTTTACCAGTTGGAGGGTTCCAACATTCATACTTGGGAAGATCTGGCCACCGCTTTCTACCGTCAATATCAGTACAACGCTGATTTGGCGCCGACTAGAGTTCAGTTACAAGGAATGAGCATCGGTTCCAATGAAGGTTTCAAAGAATATGTGCAAAAATGGAGAGACTTGGTAGGTAGGGTGCAGCCATCATTGATTGATAGGGAGCTGGTGGATATGTTCATGGGAACATTGACTAGGCCGTATTTCAACTTACTAATTGGAAGCTTATCATCTGGTTTCACTGAGTTAATCTTGACTGGTGAAAGAGTTGAGAGCGGTATCAAAAGTGGAAAAATACCCATGGCTTCTGCCTCTACATCAAACACTGTAAAGAAACCTTTTACCGGCAATAAGGAAACTAATGTCGTGTATGGGTCAAGGGGCCATGTCAAGAAAGACCATCACCAATCTGTAAATGTAGTTCTAATCTCCAATCTGATCTCTACTCCAAGACCACAACAACAAGCTGGATACCAAAGACCTGGTATTCCAAGAAGACAATTTACAAATATCAACATGTCACTATCTCAAGCCTTGTAACACCTGTTGAAGGCTAACTTGGTAACATTGCATGATCCACCTTCAAACCCTAATGTTTCATATCCAAAGTATAACCCAAACGCCAAATGCGCTTATCACTCCAATAGTCCCGGACATGACACTGATCATTGTTGGGCATTAAAATGCAGAATCTAAGACCTCATTGACAATAAGACCATTGAGTTTGATCCATCTACAACTCTGAATGTAATCAATGTGCCTATGCCAAATCATGGAAAAGGTGTCAACACTATTGAAGACACTGGTTTCATTTCCTACGTTGAAGACTTGACTACTCCACTGACTATTGTTAAAGAAAATTTGTTAAGAGTTAGGGTTTTCCATGGTTATCTCAAATACTGTTGCTACTGTGCCGAACAAGTTGATCGATGCGAATGGCTGAAAAAAGGTGTCCAACACCTAATAGATAGCCATGAGATCCTTTTTGAAATCAGTCCATCCATAAAAAGTTTGACTGAATTTGTACCACAAGAATTTAAAGACATATCAATCATCACCATATCCAACAAACCTATTAGGATCTCCTCAAAAGGTCCTATTAGGATTTCCAATGAACCAACAATTACTCCATTGATAATTACTACTCCGGGGCCAATTCCTTATTCTTATGATAAAGCGGTACCATGGAATTATGGCGCTGAAGTATACTACAATGGCATTAAGCAAGACTCCTGGATTGATAAAGATAAAGCTGCTGACATTACCAACATTGTTGGCTCTAGAAAGGTGACTAGGACGGGGAGAATATTCTCTCCTGACATTTCACCTCCAACCACTACAACTACACTTGTCTGAATTAGTGTTGACAAACCTAGTACTGACGCTAGGGGAAGAGAAAAGATGATTGAGCCTTCCAGGACGGAGGCACCTGCCAAAGAAATTACTGCTGAGGAACCCTCCACCCAAGATATGGAGGAGATTTTGAAGATTATAAGGAAGAGTGTTTATAAGATAGTAGAGAAGTTGGGGAAAACCCCCCTCAAAGATTTATATGCTATCTTTATTACTTTGTTCTGATGCGCATGCTCAAGCCTTGATGAAATTTCTGAAGAAAGCTCATGTTCCTCAAGATACCACAACTGACTAGTTCGAAAATTGTGTGGCGAGTTTGACTGTCGATAATGGATTAGGATTCTCTGATGCTGATTTGACTCCGCTCGGAAGAAATCACAATAAAGCGTTGAATGTCTCCATTGAATGCAAAGGAACCACTTTGGCCCATGTATTAGTGGATATTGGTTCCTCTCTAAGTGTCTTACCCAAAGGTGCCTTAGATCGGCTGGATCGCGACAGTTTGGTGTTGAAGCCAAGTGACATAGTTGTAAGGGCTTTTGATGGATCCAAAAGGATGGTCCATGGATAAGGAGACCTCCCCATCAAAGTTGGTTCTCAAACTTTCAACTAGACTTTCTATGTGATGAACATTTGTCCTGCTTACTCTTGTTTACTTGGACGCCCTTGGATACATAGGGCAGGAGCAGTGACTTCTACACTTCATCAAAAGTTGAAATATCCGGTCAAAGGAAAGATCGTTACCGTCTGCGGTGAAGAAGAGTTTATGGTTAGCCACCTGAATTCGTTTAAGTATGTTGAGATGGATGGAGAGTTCACAGAAACTCCTTACCAAGCCTTCGAAGTGGTCTCTCCCATGGTTGTTATTGCCAAGGCTACTCCTGAGGTTCCAAAAGCTGTTAAAAATGTGACAAGAATGGTTTCCCTCAAAGATGCTCGTGTTGTGATTGAAGATGGAGGTTGTACCATTTAGGGACAACTCCCTGACATTTCGTTCAAATTATATAAGTGTGGTTTAGGTTTTACTGCCAAAGCTCATAAGGAGGTCAGACGTGCTCACATAGGAAAACCACCTCTTCGAATCAGTAATCATGAAGTGAATTCTCTTGAAGACTCCGACAACGACTGTGATTTTGATGACTGGATCTACCCGACTACCGGTGAAGGACTCAATAACTGGCGTGCCAAGGATTTCATTCCCATCTCCTTCAACAAAGAGTAATTAACATCTATTGTTTTTATCAATTCAAGAACTTTGTCTTTAATTTTATTGATACAATGACTTTAAGCCATGTGCCTTACCCGGGGCACCATGGTCCATTTGTTAAGGGTTTGTTCATTTCATGTGCCATATGATCATTTAATGAAAAACATTGGAATCTTTTGCATTCAAATTTTACGCTCATTATCTTTCTTTCATTTTTATTTCATTTTAAAAATAGCCATGTATCTTACATGCGCATACACACACATATTTGCAGATCCACGTCCACTCCGGATCTCATTGACAATGACTCTGCTATTGCCATCTATGACTTTGAACATCCAATCTACCAAGCTGAAGATGAAGGCGAGGAAGATTGTGAAATACTTGGGGAACTAGCCAGACTTCTAATGCAACAATAAAAATCCATTCAACCGCATGAAGAGCCAATTGAAGTGATCAACCTAGGTACTGAGGAAGACAAGAAAGAGGTCAAGATCAGCGCCAACCTGGAAGGTGGTGTCAAGAGCAGATTAGTCAAGATGTTGCATGATTATGTTGAAGTGTTTGCTTGGTCATACGAATATATGTCGGGGCTTGATACTGACATTGTAGTTCATCGTCTACCAACAAAGGAAGATTATCCTCCAATCAAGCAAAAGGTTCGTCGTATGCAACCAGACATGTCTAAGAAGATAAAAGCTGAGGTAATGAAGATATTCAAAGCAGGTTTTCTGGCAGTAACGTCATATCCCCAATGGGTTTCAAATGTGGTCCCCGTGCCAAAGAAGGATGGAAAGGTTCGTATCTGTGTAGACTATAGAGATTTGAATAGGGCAAGCCCCAAGAATGATTTCCCACTACCATATATCGATGTCTTGGTCGATAACACTGATCAACACAAAGTATTCTCCTTCATGGATGGATTCTATGGCTACAATCAAATCAAAATGGCTCCCGAAGACATGGAGAAAACCACTTTTGTTACACAGTGGGGAACTTTTTGTTACAAGTTCATGCCTTTCGGTTTGAAGAATGCAGGGGCAACCTATCAACAAGCTATAGCAGCCCTATTCCATGACATGATCCATCATGATATAGAAGTCTATGTAGATGATATGATTTCAATATCGCAGACTGAGGAACAACACCTTGATCATCTTCACAAGCTGTTTGAGAGGTTGAAGAAGTATAAGCTAAGGCTGAATCCCAACAAATGCACCTTCGGGGTAAAGTCTGGAAAACTATTAGGGTTTGTTGTCATTGGAAAAGGTATTTAGGTCGACCCTGCAAGAGTCAAAGCCATACAAGAGATTCCATCTCCTTGTACTGAGAAGGAGGTCAGGGGTTTCTTAGGTCGACTCAACTACATCGTTCGGTTCATATCTCACTTGACTGCTACTTGTGAGCCAATCTTCAAACTCTTGAAGAAAGATCAAGTAGTCATATGGAATAACGACTTCCAAGCATCCTTTGATAAGATCAAGGAATATTTACAAGAACCTCCCATACTGATGCCTCCAATTGAAGGAAGACCTTTGATTATGTACTTGACTGTATTAGATAATTCCATGGGGTATGTGTTGGGCCAACATGACCATGTGAAACAGATATTCACTGCTCGAGAAGACTTGTTGCGCTCTGGCATGGGCTTCTTGCTGGCTAAGACAGTATATGTTGACTCACACCACTCTATTGATTTCAAAGATGGACCCTATCAAGTATATCTTCGAGAATCCAGCTCTCTCTGGACAAATATCTAGATGGATAATGATCTTAACTGAATATGAAATCCAGTACATGACATAAAAGGCCATTAAAGGAAGTGTGTTGGTAGATCATTTGGCCCATCAAGATGTTGATGATTACCAATCCATGAACTTTGAATTCCTGGACGAGAATATCATGCTAGTAACTGACTGTGAAAAGCCTGGACCGTATGACGGACCTGAACAAGGATCCCGATAGATTATGGTTTTTGATGGGGCTTCTAACACTTTGGGCAACGAAATTGGTGTTGTGATTATTTCCCCCAGAGGTGGCCATACGCCTTTCACTGCCAGACTATGCTTCGATTGTACAAACAACATGGCCGAGTATAAAGCGTGCATCTTGGGTCTTAAGGCTGCCATTAACCTAAGGATAAAATTCTTAAGCTTATATGGAGATTCAGCTTTAGTAATCAATCAATATAAAGGATAATGGGATACAAAGCACCCTAATTTGATTCCTTACAAAGAGCTTGTGTTAACCTTGATCCCATACCTTGAGGAGGTTACCTTCGAACACTTCCCAAGAGAAGAAAATCAGTTAGCAGATAACCTGGCAATAATGTCATCCATGTTCAAGGTCAAGTGGGACAACGAGGCTCCTAGAGTTATAATTGAAAGATTTGACGAACCGACGCATTGTTGTAAGATTGACACTGAATAAGAGATGCCTTGGTATCATGAAGTAATGAGATATCTGGAAGCACAAGAGTATCCTGAAGGAGCTTCCATCAATGATAAGAAATTCCTGCGAAGATTTTCAGCCAAATTCTTCCTAAGCAATGGAATCCTGTACAAGTGAAACGATGATTCTACTCTACTCCTCTATGTGGACAAGAAGGAGGCAGAGTAGATCATGGAGGACATGCATGATGGCCTCTTCGGAACTCACTTTAGTGGGAACACTATGGCCAAGAAGATTCTAAGGGCTGGTTATTATTGGTCAACAATGGAAAATGATTGTGATTACCACTCAAAGAATTGCCATAAGTGTCAGATTTATGCCGACAAGGTTCATGTGCCTCCAATTCTTTTAAATGTCATGACTGCTCCGTGGCCATTTGAAATGTGGGGCATTGACATGATTGAAGAGATCAAGCCCACAATCTCTAATGGACATTGTTTCATCCTTGTTGCCATCGACTACTTCACCAAATGGGTCGAAGCTGCCTCATTTGCCTCAGTTACCAAGAACGTTATAGCCCGGTTTATCAAGAATAACTCCATCTACCGTTACGGTATCCCTGAAAGGATCATCACCGATAATGAAACCAATATCAACAATGCTATGATTATTGAACTCTGCACTCAGTTCAAAATCAAGCATCACAATTCTTCTCTATATAGACCTAAGATGAATGACGCAGTGGATGCTGCCAATAAAAACATAAAGAAGATTATACAAAAGATGGTGGTGACCTATAAAGACTGGTGTTGTACCCCAAAATTTTCCCTCCCATTTTTCATAGAAAACACAACCCTAGGGTTTCTCAGATATTCAAGTTGGCTCAGGAATCGATCAGACAGATTCTCTTCTGTGGCAATAAACCAGTAATTAAGGTTTTTCTTGCAATTCTCAAAAGAAATGAATTCTCAAAGTACCAATTGGCTTTCACAGGTCTTCATGCTTTCTCAAGTTTACTGAAAAGACAATGTTTGTTCTCAGAGCATGGTTTGTTTGGGATAAGAGATTAAGACTGTCATGTGGGACACTCATGATTGTTTGATCCAGGTTAACCAGATGTTTCGCGTCTCTTAAAACAATTGCTTGCTTAGGAAATGGAATATACAGTGTGTGTTTGTTTGGAATTCAGTTGCAAGATTACAGAATTGTTGGAATTTAAGTTATCAGATTGGAGCATTTTGTTTCAATTATCTTGATTGGGAATCTTTAAGAATCAGTTAGGATGCGAAGAGAAAATTACAAGTTATTGACAGTAAAGGGTTTCAATTGACACCAGAATATTTTATAAGACTTTCTCCAATTTTTCAAACATTGTTACAAAATAATTTGTTCTTTTAAATACTCTATGTTTTACAACTTATTGTATTTAAAAGATAAATTAGTACAATTGTTGGATACAGTACAAGAATGTTTTTCTCTAAATTACAAAAGAAATCCAAATAAATGTTTGGCCTAGGAGAACTAATCTATGCCTAAGTTTGACTGAAGTTCTTTTGCTATCTCCAAAGACCTTCATGCTTGCCATAGAGTTCTTGCCTCCCATGCTTTGTCACATCCGATTGCGCTCACATGAAAACAAAAGAAAGAAAAATAGTTAGTACAAATTAGTTAGGCATGAGCAAGAATTTTCAAAAGAAAAAGTGCTATTCATCATTAAAGTTTGCAAATTGGAATCAGAAGGCCATTTTAATTCATCAAAATTTATTTCCTCTATTTTTGCAAATCACAAGAAGATTACTCTTCTTGGTTCACAAAAAGAAGCAAACTGTCCAAAATGCAAGCAAGCTGTCCAAACAAAAGAAATGCAACAAACTTATCCAAACAAATAGCAAAGCTGGACAAAACGTAAAGAGATCGATGATGATGGATGTTGATTAATGGTATTGTTTAGTTGCTCACTGAAGCCATGAAGGTTGGGTTTGTTGCTGCGGCTATGAGAGTTAACGATGGTGGCGATTGAATGGAAAGAGGCTACTGTGAGAGTACTAAGAAGGAAAGAATTTGGGGTTTACATTTGGGATCAAGGGTTAATGTTGTTGTTGCTTACTGCATATGCAACCAAATAAGAGCTAAACTATGAGCATACAAAGAGATCAATTGAGAGCACTGAGAGTTGTTGTTATGAAAACAGAAGTAAGAATTAGAGAGAGCATCGGGAGACTGTGAGAGAAACTGAAGGAGTTGAAAATGGAGTTGAGTTTTTGTTGTTCTGGGAGAGGCAAGAAAGTTTGGATCGATGAGGGTTTTCGAAGAGAGTTTCAGATAGGAGCAAGCGAGTTTTCAGTTTTCGATGGAGAAGTATGAAAGGTTTGTGGTGAAGATTTCACATGGTTGTTATTGTTGAGAGAATGGAGGTTGTTGCTTTTCCAGACATGTAGCTTGTTATTGTTTATACGATAAGTACCAGGGATATGAAAACAACTTTGCCCCAAAAAAATTTAGGACCTTCCTATTTAGACTGATAGCTGGAAATTTGTATAACTGTAAATAAATAAATGTGTTTGTTTAGTGGTCCAGAACAAGAAAGGAGATGGATATTCACTTAACCCTTATTTTTGAGCGTATTTTGCATACAACTTTTTAACACACGAAAATCCTTTAAACACACATCACGCTCAATGTCTGGAACCTTAGCTGCAACACAACTCCCACATGCTTTTGCCCGAGAAGTACAATTCACTAAAATACGCTTGAGAAAAGAGCTCGTATTATTTTCCTTCATGTTCACAACATGTTGATAACGCAAAAAGATATATAATTTTTCGTCCAAATTACATAGATTAAATTTCCGATTCTTCAATTATTATGTCATATTTTATCCCTTTTGTAGTTTTAGAATCATATTTCAGGTACTTAGCATTTGCGAGCATAAATAAGAAAAGGAAGAAGAAGAACGGAAAAATGAAGAAGAAATTGCTTTAAAATAACAAAAATGAAATTCTGTAGCAGAGAAGTGTGCAGCCTGCCACAAAGGCGTTACGACCGGCATGAGTTGAATTTTTGTGCCCCTCGGCATGCTCATGTTAAGACCGGGACAAATGTGGATTACGTGCATGATCCAAGCAGTTACGAAGTCTTCGCCAGTGGAGCATAATAAGCGTACGTCATCTGGATTTTCTCCGCATAAAGAATGTGAATCATGGAAGTTACCTATTTTCTTCAACAAAAAATGGGCTCTATAAAAAGGAAGCAGTTTACAACTTTCCAACTCTCTCTCTTTTGCAAGCACTTTGAACGAAATTTGTTATGAAGTTTATTTATCTGTTGAACATTATTTAGATTATATTCTGCTTTTTACTTTCGAGTTTTAGAACTCCAGCATTAATTTTCCAGTGGTAGTATTCCGTAGGCAATAAAACCTCACCGTCATAGCAGTATTTTTTCCACATCGGAGAAATACTGCAACACTAGTTTGTTTCCAGATCTCCAGAATTGTTTAGGATTATTATGGTTTTGTTCGAGCTATTTTTACTTAAAGTCAATCTTGTCGGCTTGTGGAGGACACACGCTTATTGGAATTAACCGCTTTCTTATTCACTTTTCAGGTTCTTATTCTAAATAGCATAATTTATTTATTTCCTGCTATGCATGAGATGTTGAATTTACACTTTAAATTTATGATATACTGCGATAATATTATGTCTGGCTAGATTCCCTATACCGGTATGTAAAACTTGACTAAAAGGATTTGGTAATTGATTGGAATTATTATTTTTTATAAAAAATACTTTTCTGGTTTTAATTTCCAATTAATATTTAAATAGTTTTTATAAGGGAGTAAGAAACAGTCTAAGGTTAAAATCAACAGAGCGGAAGTTTGAGGTTTTACCCAAATAGTGGTTATTGAAACATTAATTTTAAAAACAGCTGAAGCGCTTTAACGTTAATTGGAACTTATTTCTTTTCAAAAAATACTTTTGAGTTTTAAATGAAACAGTGGAAGCGCTCATTTTAAGCTTAACTGATATGATCTAATTCAATAGAACAGAAGTTTGAGACGAGGGTTTCTAAATAAATAGTTTCACCAAAATTGTGTTTTAATACTAAAAACAAATGCCAATGACGTACTGAATCCCTTAGGTTAACGAAATACATACCGGTATCTCGTTCTTAATTATTAAATTCTTGTTAATTCCCGATTAAACCCAAAAACTCAAATTTATAATTAGCCTTAGATTTACATGGTAACCTTTAGATAGCAGTAGTTCTGACCATTAGTCCTTGTGGGTTCGATATCTTTTAAAACTACGTGATAGATTGTGCACTTGCAGTCACTACACCCGATAGACTCATAAAGTCACGATCATGTTTTTGGTGTCGTTGTTGGGGACTGAATTAGTCGAATACTGTAAATACCTTGTTACACATTATAGACTAAGGAAACCAATTTTATTTTAATTTTAACCGTCGATTGTATGCCAAGAACTCGCTCTAAAGACGAGGAATTAGAATAACGAACCGACGAAGTCGAGCGTTTTGTTAGCATAAGACGCTGAATCAGAGAGAACAAAGTCAAGTACAATCTTGCCAAAACCAATCTTCCTAACTTTTCTCTTCCTGACCCAAAAATGGCTGAAGGACCCCAAAATTATCCTCTGAAGGATTATGTTGCCCCATCGCAAGAGGAACCTCATAACAGTATTGTTGCTCCCGCTATCGCACAAAATGATTTCGAGTTAAAGCCTTCACTTTTGCAAGCTATTCAACAAAACCAATTCTCAGGATGTCCTACGGACGATCCAAATCTTCATCTATTTGTGTTTGTGCAGTACACAGACACAGTGAAAGCAAATGGAGTTAGCCCTGAAGCAATAAGACTTCGTCTCTTTCCTTTCTCATTAAGGGATAAAGCTAGAGCATGGCTCCAGTCTCTACCATCCAACTCCGTTACAACATGGAACAAATTGAAAAAAGTTTTCCTAGCGCGATATTTTCCGCCAAGTAAGACAGCTATGCTAAGAGCCAATATCAACGGTTTTAAACAAAAGGAAAGTGAATGTCTTTTCGAAGCATGGGAAAGATACAAAGACATGTTGCAACTCTGTCTTCATCATGGTCTAGAAGAATGGTTGATCATCCACACCTTTTACAATGGTCTCTTGTACAACACGAGACTAACAATTGATGCAGCTACTGGTGGTGCATTGATGGATAAACCATACCATGATGCCTATCAACTTATCGAAAGTATGGCTCAAAATCATTATTAGTGGGGAAGCGATAGAACCATGATGGAAAAATCTCAAACGAAAAGCGGTATGCACAAAGTTAGTAGCTTATACCAAGTTAATGCCAAGGTAGAAGCCCTTACCCAAAAGATAGAAAGCTTGACCACAACTCCCGCAGCCACTATGGCTGTAGTAACTCCAATATGTGATCTATGCGGACTTCACGCGCATAACGCACCCGAATGTCCACTTTTAATAGGATTACCAGTTGATCAAGTAAACTATGCTCAAGGAAACCCCTATGGAAATAACTATAACCCTAATTGGAAGAACCATCCAAAATTTTCATACAAAAGCAATAACTCTTTGTACGCACCAGGGCAAGCTCCTACTACACCTCCAGGATTTCAGAAATCCACCCAAATTGCCTCAAATATTCCAAACATCCCTAGGAAGTCCAACGTCGAAATTATGATTGAGAACTTTGTAGCCAACCAAGCCCAAACTAACAAAGATTTCATGAACCAAAATATTCACACCAGTGAACAAATTAAGCAATTGACTAATAAGATTGATGCTCTTGCCACACACAACAAAATGCTGGAAACACAAATTTCCCAAGTGGTTTAACAGCAAGCAGCTACAGCTGCTCCAGTTGGAACTTTTCCTGGACAACCCCAACCAAATCCTAAGGGACACGCTAATGCCATAATACTACGGAGTGGGATAGAAATAAGCGGACCAACTGAACCTAAAATCGAAAACTCAGCCATGTATCAAAAATGTGGAAAGGGAATTGAGAAATAAATTGAACTAAAGGAAGTAGAAAAAGAAGGTGACGAAGAGGCCGTAGAAAAAGAAGAACCTTATGTACCTCTACCACCCTATAAACCACCTATTCCATATCCTCAAAGACTCGCTAAGTCTAAAAACATAGCGCAATTCAAGAAATTCGTTGAACTTCTGAAACAACTTAACATTACCATACCTTTTACAGAAGCTATCACCCAAATGCCCTCCTACGCTAAATTTCTTAAAGAAATTTTATCCAATAAGAAAAAGCTTGAGGATAACGAAATTGTGTTGCTCACTGCTGAGTGCAGTGCTATAATACAAAACAACATGCCTCCTAAACTTAAAGACCCAGGTATTTTTTCCATACCTTGCGTAATCATAAAATTTGTCATAGACAAGGCACTATGCGATTTAGGAGCCAGTATTAGTCTGATGCCATTATCAATCTGTAAGAAACTCAACATGGGAGAAATAAGACCAACAAGAATGTCCATACAACTAGCAGATCGATCAGTGGACTTTCCTTTAGGTATGTTATAAAATGTTCCTATACGCATAGGACATTTCTATATCCCCACTGATTTTATAATCATGGGCATTAAAGAGGACTCCAATATTCCTATCATATTAGGTAGACCACTCTTAGCCACTGCAGGAGACATAATAGATGTTTAAAATGGAAAACTCACTTTCGAATTCGGAGAAGAAAAGGTTGAATTCATCTTATCTAAATTCCTTATTGCACCAACCATCGACGATTCATGTTGTTTCCTAGATGAAATCGATAAATGAATGAAAGAATTGGAGAAACAACAAACCACCTATTCAGAGGTATTAAATATTCCCATACCCCTGATTCTCAAAGATGATAATTGTCGTCCTGAATATCAAGATGAAAATCTAAGTGAATGCCTAGCCTTAACTCCTGGCCCTATACCCTGTCAGAAGAAGCCTGCCATAGAACTCAAAATGCTACCAAAAGACCTAAGATATGAATTCTTGGACACAGAACTTGAACGACCAGTTATAGTCAATGCAGACCTAGGACAAATAGAAACTGAAAAATTATTACATGTCCTAAGAAAATACCCAACCGCTTTAGGTTATAACATATCAGATCTAAAAGGAATAAGCCCTTCTATCTGCATGCATCGTATTATGCTGGAGGAAGACTGTAAAACCTCTAGAAAACATCAAAGGAGAACAAATCCCATTTTGAGCGATGTAATCAAAAAGGAAGTAGAAAAGCTACTAGAAGCAGGAATCATATACCCAATATCTGATAGTAAATGGGTTAGCCCAGTACATATCGTACCTAAGAAAGGTGGTGTTACGGTTGTCAGCAACACTAAAGGAAAATCTGTAGCGCAAAAAACTCACACCAGGTAGAGAATGTGCATCAACTATAGAAAGTTAAACAAAGCCACTCGTAAAGATCACTTTCCTTTACCCATCATTGATCAAATGCTTGAATGACTAGCTAAACACTCTCACTTCTGATATTTAGACGGTTATTTTGTATTTTTCCAAATTCCTATCTGTGATCGGTGGATCTGGAACTGACTGTTTAACGCTGGTTCGCGAAATGTCGCGGAAGCAAGAGTCGCCACCTTCTTTTATTTTCTCCAAATGGAAAGGACAAAAGCACAGAAAAATTCCTTAAAGAGATTGCTCTCGGTTCGGGAGGTAGATTATAGAAAGGGAAGGTGTTAGCACCCTTTCTATCCATGGTTATCCATGGGCTCTTAGATACTTGCTCATTTGTGTTTTCAAAAATGGTTTGTTTGCTTTTCAACTGTGGGTTTTGAAAAGTTTCTTTGAAAATTCCAGTTCGACTCTTGTATCGGTCCTCAAGAGTGTTTGAAAAATTGCTTTCGAAAGCTTTTTGAAAAGGTGTCGGTGTGAAAAGTATCTGGATTTGTTTTGAAATTAGAGCAAGTATCTAGAGTCGTCTACCTACCCTAAGGAATTCGTCTGTGTAGATGTCCTTTAAAGTAGTGCCATCCCACCATTGAGAGGTAGGTAGCACCACCGTTGGAGGTGTTCGGGTCAATTCGAGGTTCGGGACATGGTGATCACCGGAGCAATAGGAAGACACCTTAGAAGCTACCCTCATGCCAGGTTCCCGGATCATGAGGACTTACTAAAACATCCTCTACTCGACGATCACCTTTCGAGGCAAGGCAACAGTGAGGCGTACCCTAGGGGTGGTGTGTGATTTGTGTGTCATGTTCATTTATTTTTGTCTTGTCATGTCAAAGTGATCTATGCGTTTGTTTTTATTTTTTTGTCATTCATTCTTGCATGCATTTATTTAACAGTTAAAAAAGTGCGAAAAGATAAAATTCCTAAACTATTACAAAGGCGCGGGTCCACATCGCCAAATTAAAATCCAGGACCCGATTTGACAGAAAGTAAAGAAGTAAAGTGCGAGAAATAAAATGTCCGAGTTTACAAGGCTTTGGGAGAATTACATTAATATTATAAGAAATAAAATAAAATGCGCGAATTGGAATTAAAATTGGAAGCGAGGGCGTTGGACCCTTTTAAGAAATTAAATGAAATTAAAAATTAATTAATTATTTATTGAAATAAAAGAAGTGTTTTTTAGGTTTTTTTTGTATTTATGAAATAAGAAAACTAAAATTAAAATTAAAAGAAACCCTAATTCTAAGTTATTTTTAATTATTTGAGAAAAATGTTAAAGTTTAACTTAATTTACTAAAGAATTTATGTACATGTTTATTTACAAAATAAATTAGTAGTTAATAATAATAATAATAATGATGAGAAAATTATTTATTAAAAAAAATGATGAAAAAGTAAAAAACCCTAATTTCTACATATTTAATTTATTAAGAAAAATATTAAGGTTTTGAAACCTAAATTAATCTAATTAATTGTTTAAAGTTTATTTACAAAAATAATAATAGTAAAATTAATATTAATAAAATAAACATTTTTTTTTTATTTTTCTATATTTTATATTTATTATGAAAATTATTTTATGGAATTAAAAGAAAACAATTAAAAAACAATTAAAAGAATAAAAAGGAAAAACAAATAAAAATTAAAAATTGAGCAAACCATAGGGGGTGTCTGGCCCAAGGGGAGGTTTTTTGAAGTATTGACTCCTGAGTACCGTGGTCTGCATTCTTTGGCCATTGGATTGAGTTTCATGCATAAGTTGTTCTACTTTGGCCATTTGGCTTTTGGCTTTTGGCTTTTGGCCATTTATGTTCTGGCTTCAACGTTCCTTTAATGTCTGGCTTAATGTCTGCCTCGCCATGTATTGGTGTCATGCATAAGTTTTTCTAGTCTGGCCATTTGGCTTTTGGCTTTTGGCCATTTGGCTTTTGGCCATTTGGCTTTTGGCCATTTGGCTTTTGGCCTCAACGTTCCTTAATGAACCTGCCTGGGATCCTGTCTAAATCTGCAGTGTTGAATCTCACAAACACATCAAATAAAATCATAAAATGCAAATAAAACCAATATATGAAGAAATTTAATGTTTAGGCACAATATGGCATGTATGAATGATTATACCCTTTTAATCATGGAGATCAAATCAACCTTACCCTTACTGGAAAAGTAGTGACATGAATGCTTTTATGCCCTTTGGATCATGGAGATCAAGCCAGCCTTACCCTTACTGAAGAAGTAATAAGATGTTGGTTTGTAACTGAGATGGCTTTGTTTGTAGTGAGAGAGGGATTCGTAATAAGGATTTCAAGGTTTTAGGGTTCTTGAAAGAGTTTGATATTCCAACAGTGTTGTGGCAAGGTTTTTTTTCTCTTTTTTTCTTCCCTCTTTTTTCTCCTCTCTCTTCCCCCTGGTTTGTGTGACAAGAAGGTGATTATATAGTGGAAATTAGGGTAAAGAAAATGGGCTTTGAATGTGCAATTGGGCCTCCAATATTCACTTGAATTCGTCACTTTCCAGGCTAAATCGCAGGGACTTAAGTGCATTTTTTGAAGTTGAAATGTGAAAACAAAATGTAGCCGACATCGAGAACTAACTCCTGTCCGAAAATCGACTCAATCGGATAAATGGTGAATTAGTTATGAATTTTTGAAGTTTCAGCTCAGACAAACTTATTTTGGGCTCCAGTGTCGGCTCTGACACGTTCTTCAATAAAAAACTGGTATTGATCGGTGCATAATTTGGTCTCGACTTTTGAAGCAAAGTTGTAGATCTATGAGTCAGTGACCTTGTGTAAAAATATGAGTCCAATCCGATAAAAATTGACCGAGTTATGAATTTTCGAAGTTTCGGCTCAGATGAAATAATATTCAGCATTCAGGATTTTCAGCGTGTCACGCACTCTGAGCAAAAAATGAAGGCCTTTTGAATACCTTTTGAACTCAATACCTTCTGTGAAAATGTAGCCAACTCAATTTGTGAAATTTTGGCACCAGAACCAGCTCGATACGATGAAAATCGACCAAGTTATGATTTTTTGAACATGACGCAAATAAACTTCTATCACAAATTTTCTGCACGAAAATACTTGATAAATCCACATTTTTGAAGACCTTCTGATCGAAATTGGCCTCCAGCCGTGAGAGATGAAAACGTAGACAATGTCAAGACGGAATTTCGGCCACCGGAACGGGTTCAAAACGAGCCACGATCTTTAAGTTATGAATTTTTTAGCGCGTAAAAACTGCACTTTCAGCACACTTTTTCACCATATTTCTTCGAGAAAACTCACACATTTGGATACCTTCTTTAAAGGATTGACTCTTGAGCCGAACCTGAATTTGAAAATATGTTATCAGAGATATCTTGGCGAAAGAACACCTGAATATGATGCGCCGGGTTGGACTTGTGAATTTTTCTTGAAATATTTTGAGAAATATGGGAGGGCAAATTTTGGGGTACAACAGTTGCCCCTGTTCAATCCTCTTAAACCTGAGGATGCAGATTGGCTGACGTGCCTTTCGTGATTCGAGGGTAGAAGATGATTGAACACTAGAGTGCCCAGAAATTTGCGCTCACATAGTAGCAGTGATGGTGGAAATGGGCTTACAGATGCCATTTGGAGAGATGGTGGATAGGATGATGGGCTTATAGATGCCATCTGGATGTTGATCGCGTAGGAGGTTCCTTAGCGAGAACCTGCATACCTGCAAAAGAACGAATGAGTACCTGACACGTTGCAGGAGCTGGTTTTCAGATGCTTGGTATAGATGTGTCCTGACTGGTTACAGGAGCTGAGTCTGGAGCTTCAAACGGCGATGAATGAACCAGGGATGGTTACTGCCTTAGCATGAATGGTAAGAGAACCTTGGGCGACTTTAACTTCAACAACGCTCATTGAGAGAAATCTTGGGTGTCTTCTACTGGGATAAGAATCAGGGAGATCTTAGGGTCGATCTGACTGAACCAGAGGAGGCCTTTGACTGGATAAGCATCAGGAAAATCTTAGGGTCGATCTAACTGAACCGGGCAAGGTCTTGGAATATCTTCAACTGGATAAGCATCAGGGAGATCTTGGGGTCGATCTGACTGAACCAGAGAAGGCCTTTGACTGGATAAGCATCAGGAAAATCTTAGGGTCGATTTAACTGAACCGGACAAGGTCTTGGAATATCTTCAACTGGATAAGCATCAGGGAGATCTTAGGGTCGATCTGACTGAACCAGAGAAGGCCTTTGACTGGATAAGCATCAGGAAAATCTTAGGGTCGATTTAACTGAACCAGGCTAGGTCTTGGAATATCTTCAACTGGATAAGCATCAGGGAGATCTTAGGGTCGATCTGACTGAACCAGAGAAGGCCTTTGACTGGATAAGCATCAGGAAAATCTTAGGGTCGATTTAACTGAACCAGGCTAGGTCTTGGAATATCTTCAACTGGATAAGCATCAGGGAGATCTTAGGGTCGATCTGACTGAACCAGAGAAGGCCTTTGACTGGATAAGCATCAGGAAAATCTTAGGGTCGATTTAACTGAACCGGACAAGGTCTTGGAATATCTTCAACTGGATAAGCATCAGGGAGATCTTAGGGTCGATCTGACTGAACCAGAGAAGGCCTTTGACTGGATAAGCATCAGGAAAATCTTAGGGTCGATTTAACTGAACCGGACAAGGTCTTGGAATATCTTCAACTGGATAAGCATCAGGGAGATCTTAGGGTCGATCTGACTGAACCAGAGAAGGCCTTTGACTGGATAAGCATCAGGAAAATCTTATGGTCGATTTAACTGAACTGGACAAGGTCTTGGAATATCTTCAACTGGATAAGCATCAGGGAGATCTTAGGGTCGATCTGACTGAACCAGAGAAGGCCTTTGACTGGATAAGCATCAGGAAAATCTTAGGGTCGATTTAACTGAACCGGACAAGGTCTTGGAATCTTCAACTGGATAAGCATCAGGGAGATCTTAGGGTTGATCTGACTGAACCAGAGAAGGCCTTTGACTGGATAAGCATCAGGAAAATCTTAGGGTCGATTTAACTGAACCGGACAAGGTCTTGGAATCTTCAACTGGATAAGCATCAGGGAGATCTTAGGGTCGATCTGACTGAACCAGAGAAGGCCTTTGACTGGATAAGCATCAGGAAAATCTTAGGGTCGATTTAACTGAACCGGACAAGGTCTTGGAATCTTCAACTGGATAAGCATCAGGGAGATCTTAGGGTCGATCTGACTGAACCAGAGAAGGCCTTTGAATATAGCTAAGAATTTAACTGGATCTTTCCTGAAAGGTAAAGGTCAGTCATATGTAATGCATGATATGGATCAAGCAATGATGTTCTCAATATAAATGAGACTTGTATGATATGATGTGTCTATGCATGTTATAATGATGTATGTGATGTTTTATGTATGTTTTTGTCTAGGAAAGTGAATCCTTGACGGGTGCCGGGAAGTCATATCCTGGGCTGATATTGAAGAGTAAGCTTCCGCTTCCGTTGGGGATGATAACTGCAAGAATACCGGTAGGAGAAGATGACTCCGTTGAGGAATAAACTTGGCGAATGGAAGATTCTGCGGGGGGGGGGGGGGGGGGGGGGGAATACTCTAGCGACCATGCTGGGAAGTGATACTCTGTGGGGAGAGGGATGCTTTTGCTGAATTGTTGATAATAACTTGCTGAGGATATCTTTGTTGTATTGGAAGTGCTGATAGACTTCGCTGGGGATAAGAAAGAACGGTGTTGACGACGACCTTTCTGTGGCTTTTGGCTGAGGATAACCCAGTTATATCCTATTAAGGAAATAACTCTTTGAATAAAGCCGGACGACGCGTTCGTGCTCTGCGAGGGATAAGCTTACTGCTTGGGAGAAATGGATTCCAACCTTCCTGGGGAGCTGAATTGGACTCTCTTGGGGAAGTTTTGAACTGCGGGGGAAGTGATTCCTTTGAATGTTTGTATGCCGCCTGGGAACAATCTTTAGACCACGACTGTCGGGGATGCTTGTTAAGAATGCATGCTGCTGGGGAGATGTTGAGATCTACTGGAGGATACCCAACTTCCTTAAGATTCGATAACTTTGCTTGGAGAAGAGTGCACTGACTTGTTGGCTCACTCTCTGGGGAATTAAGATGTACTGGTTATGCTCTTTAGTTGAACCTACCTTGGTACCTGGGAGGACAGAACAATTAGATTGCTTGGACAACTCTTTATTGCCCCTGTTTCTGAGGTATGAGAGGAAGACCTGTGGGGTGCTGATAGTGGTTAATGGACAAACTTTCTTCTGGTAGGCAGGTGACGAGATGATAGGACATAGTCGTACGCTTTTGATCCCTAAATTTTGCCTGGACCGCCCTTTCGGGTTTTCAGTCCACCGGGATACCCATTTTTGCCCAAGCCGCCTTTTCAGGTTTTCGACTTGCCGGGTGTATAGATTTTTCATTTCATCCCTTCATTTTGCCCGAACCCTTTTGGTTCGCCGGGAAGCCCTTATTTTTGCCTAGGTGTGTCAACCTAGCGGGTCTTTGATTTTGTGTAGTACTCTTTTTCGACTATATCCACGCTCTCAGAATGTTGGGAGTTTCCCCTGCTAGCAGTGTTTTGTCATGCCACCAGAAGGTGTTTGATCAGGCAAGATTCGTTGTTGGGATGCCCCAAGTGACTCAGGCGGAGGTTTTCCCCAGGCTATTTGGCCTTTGAGAGATTCTCCGAATCTTGACTGAACTGCCCCAGATGACGGACCATGATCATGCCATGCCCCTTGATTGGAAGTGCTTCTGTTCATTAGGCATTCATCGTGCGAATTTCTCTGTTGTTCAAACAAAAAGTCATATGCAAACAAGGTTATGTTAAAAATGCAACGCTTATGTCTGTCTTGAAGATTTTGAAAATGCATTCTTTTCATAAAACAAGTGATTGTTTGTAAGCGTGATGTCAACTCCGTATTTTAACGTGAGCCTTAAGGAGTCAGGATACCTTTCGTCACAGTATGCTTTCGAACTAACCCATGCTTCAGCTAGGACTTTCAAGGGTTATAACGTGGCCTGGTTCACGGTTTAAGAAACAAAGGATAAAGGCTCAATTTATTTGTACCCACCCACTCTTCGTGATGTTCTTCAAACCTAAGCTCAGTTGATCGTGCGTTAGACCTTGTTTGAGTCTTTGCTCTGATTTTCCGGTGATGATTCGGATGTTGATGATTTATTTCAAATAGGCAGTCATCTTTGTTTTTGTTGAGGGTTTGTAAGACCTCTTTCTTGTCTGATTTTTTTGTTATCCCTATTTTTTGCCTGAGCTGTTTCCTTTTTGGAATTACAGTCAGCGGGATGCCCCAGTTTCGTAAGTCCCCTTCGTAGGTTTTGACTTATTGGGCTTTTCATTTATGATTTTTGATAACGACTGCCTGTCTTTATGATTGTAGGGAACCATCACTGTCTTTCTTTGTTTTGTAAGGATCTTTTTGGTGCCATTCGTTATGTACTTGGATCAACTGAGAGAACTACCCTGCCCCAGGTTATGATAAAGGGTTTTAAATTTCGAAAAGAAAAACTCCTACTTCTTTGGCTCAGATGGGTTGACGAGGGATTATCTTCCTTATAACTCCAGTGTTTAGGGATTGAAACAATGCCTGTACCTCATCAGCGGGGTCTGTTCAAAAGCATATTGTAAAGATCGTGGTACCGTTTTCGTCATCCTCCCTCAAGAGGCTTAGAATTTTAGATCAAGAGTTGACATCAGAAAAAATATGAAAATAATTTGCATTTAGTGAATACGAATATATTGTTTCAGAACAGACATATGTGATGCATTAATGAAATAACAATGTTTAACATGAGTAAATGTTTGAACAAAAGAAAATTGCAACTTGAACATTCGAATGAACGAAAATTTCTCAATCCTAGCCATGATTTGGCAAGGGAGCAGTGATTATGTTTGGAGTCTCAGGTACTTCAAACTGAACCTCTCCAGCGTCGATCATGTCTTGAATCTTGTTTTTGAGAGGCCAACAGTTGTCCGTAGTATGCCCCGGGCTACCAGAATGGTAGGCGCACCTTGCTTCTGGATTGTAATTTGGAGAGGAAGTCTTTGGATTTACAGGAGGGTTGATTACCGCAATCAGGTTCATCCTTAACATGTGCTGCAAAGCTCGTGACCATGACATGTTGATGTAGGTGAATTGTCTCTTAGGCTCGTCCGACCTGTTCTGATCCACCCGCTGTTCTTGGCGCGGTCGTTGTTGGACTTGAGAAGTAGTAGCAACTCGGAGAGGTCTATTCATTGGACCCGACCTTTGCCTTCTTGGAAGTTGTTCTATGACCTGGTCCCTGATTTGGGCTGGTTGCTTCATGCCTTGAGGAAGTTGGCTGATCATGGCTCTCAGCTCTCCTTGCTCCTGAGCTAAACCTTGAATGAGGGCCCTTTGCCCCAGCATCTGAGTTTTCAATGTGTCTACCTCAGCTTGTAGACGTTTCAGCTGTTCGTCCTTGTCATCTTCAGGACTCTTTCTGATCAGATTCCCCATGAGGAGTGTCCTCAACTCTTCCTGCCCCTTGGATAGACCTAGGAAGATTTCCCTGAACTGAGTCTCTTGAGCGTGAAGGTCCTGGTTATCTTGTTGGGAAGCCATTGCTGAAATAAACAGCGCAGATGGTAAGTGACCTGCAATGAGGATACCTGTTATGCAATGATGTGTATGTATGCATGCAATATTTTCAAGGATCTCGCAGGGTAAACAAGAAAATTTGTTAGCATTTGGATCCGGTAGCTTGAAGGAACTGCATGTTGTTGAGAGTCCTTCTTCAAGGGTCAAAGGCTCACCATATCCAGTGGGTCATAGCCCCTGACTTTAGTCATCATGTCTGGTTTTGATTTCCAAACAACCTTGGTTAGGGAACCTTCTTCAGGAGTCAGAGCTCACCATATCAAGTGGGTCATAGCCCCTGACAACCTTGGCTAGAGGAACATAAATCTTCTTTGCCCCTTGCTGGGATAGTTGATTCAGCCTGACCTGCATCATAAGCCCTTGAGATCCTTGAAATGGGTTAGGATGTATGCAATGGTATGATGTCATGATATGCATGGGGTAATGTGAGTAGCCCTGTTATGAGTCCCAACTAAGGACTGTAAACAAAACCTGCAAGAAACTTAGTAACCCTGTTATGAGTCCCAATTAAGGACTATAAACAAAACCTGCAAGAAACTTAGTAAACCCTGTTATGATTCCCAATTAAGGACTATAAACAAAACCTGCAAGAAACTTAGTAAACCCTGTTATGAGTCCCAATTAAGGACTATAGACAAACCCTGCAAGAAATTCAGTATACTTTGTTATGAGTCCCGATTAAGGACTATAGACAAACCCTGCAAGAGACCTAGTAAACCCTGTTATGAGTCCCAGTTAAGGACTATAGACAAACCCTGCAAGAAATTCAGTATACTTTGTTATGAGTCCCAATTAAGGACTATAAACAAAACCTGCAAGAGACCTAGTAAACCCTGTTATGAGTCCCAGTTAAGGACTATAAACAAAACCTGTAAGTAGCTTATGTGTCAGATAACATGCATGCAATTAGTCAAGTACGAAGGCACACAAGTCACACAAGAGAAGCCCTTAGAGTTTAGGCCAGCATGAGGTCTAGGTGTTACCCTCTTTCAGTTGGTTGGTTCATACCTGTCCTATCAAAGTAACCGGGTTCTTAGAGGATCCCAATATCATTGACTACCCTCAATCGGTCATAACTCCAGCATCGCAATCTTTTCTTGCGGCCAGAACCATCACGAGAGTTTAGCCTCAATGGGCGTAGCATACTGCTATTGTCCTAATGGCCAAGTTGTGTCATTTAAGGTTCTAAGGTTGTTGGTGCTTAATGACTCCTTGGAAGACCCATATTCTCCCCGTTTCGACACGAGGGATATCGGTACAGACCAAGGCGCCACACCAACGTAGCCACTGCTTCACCCGTGTCGGTATACGCCGGATAGGTCCCTCACAGCTTATGCTACCTAAACAGGGTATCCCCAGATCCGGGTTAGGATCTATGTAACTCCCATGCAACCCACAATAGTAAAGCAAACAAGGAAAGCAATTGAAAACACAGTTATGAACTAGCCCTAAGGTACACCTCACTTTATAAAGTTATCCCCAGCAGAGTCGCCAGTTCTGTGATCGGTGGATCTGGAACTGACTGTTTAACGCTGGTTCGTGAAATGTCGCGGAAGCAAGAGTCGCCACCGTCTTTTATTTTCGCCAAATGGAAAGGACAAAAGCACAGAAAAATTCCTTATAGAGATTGCTCTCGGTTCGGGAGGTAGGTTATAGAAAGGGAAGGTGTTAGCACCCTTTCTATCCATGGTTATCCATGGGCTCTTAGATACTTGCTCATTTGTGTTTTCAAAAATGGTTTGTTTGCTTTTCAAATGTGGGTTTTTAAAAAGTTTCTTTGAAAATTTCAGTTCGACTCTTGTATCGGTCCTCAAGAGTGTTTGAAAAATTGCTTTCGAAAGCTTTTTGAAAATGTGTCAGATAACATGCATGCAATTAGTTAAGTACGAAGGCACACAAGTCACACAAGAGAAGCCCTTAGAGTTTAGGCCAGCATGAGGTCTAGGTGTTACCCTCTTTCAGTTGGTTGGTTCATACCTGTCCTATCAAAGTAACCGGGTTCTTAGAGGATCCCAATATCATTGACTACCCTCAATCGGTCATAACTCCAGCATCGCAATCTTTTCTTGCGGCCAGAACCATCACGAGAGTTTAGCCTCAATGGGCGTAGCATACTGCTACTGTCCTAATGGCCAAGTTGTGTCATTTAAGGTTCTAAGGTTGTTGGTGCTTAATGACTCCTCAGAAGACCCATATTCTCCTCGTTGCAACACAAGGGATATCGGTACAGACCAAGGTGCCACACCAACGTAGCCACTGCTTCACCCGTGTCGGTCTACGCCGAACAGGTCCCTCACAGCTTATGCTACCTAAACAGGGTATCCCCAGATCCGGGTTAGGATCTATGTAACTCCCATGCAACCCACAAATTTAAAGCAAGCAAAAAAGACAATTGAAAACATAGTGATCTTAATCCTAAGGTACACCTCACTTTAAGTTTAGTCCCCAGCAGAGTCGCCAGTTCTGTGATCGGTGGATCTGGAACTGACTGTTTAACGCTGGTTCGCAAAATGTCGCGGAAGCAAGAGTCGCCACCGTCTTTTATTTTCTCCAAATGGAAAGGACAAAAGCACAGAAAAATTTCTTAAAGAGATTGCTCTCGGTTCGGGAGGTAGATTATAGAAAGGGAAGGTGTTAGCACCCTTTCTATCCATGGTTATCCATGGGCTCTTAGATACTTGCTCATTTGTGTTTTTAAAAATGGTTTGTTTGCTTTTCAACTGTGGGTTTTGAAAAGTTTCTTTGAAAATTCCAGTTCGACTCTTGTATCGGTCCTCAAGAGTGTTTGAAAAATTGCTTTCGAAAGCTTTTTGAAAAGGTGTCGGTGTGAAAAGTATCTGGATTTGTTTTGAAATTAGAGCAAGTATCTAGAGTCGTCTACCTACCCTAAGGAATTCGTCTGTGTAGATGTCCTTTAAAGTAGTGCCATCCCACCATTGAGAGGTAGGTAGCACCACCGTTGGAGGTGTTCGGGTCAATTCGAGGTTCGGGACATGGTGATCACCGGAGCAATAGGAAGACACCTTAGAAGCTACCCTCATGCCAGGTTCCCGGATCATGAGGACTTACTAAAACATCCTCTACTCGACGATCACCTTTCGAGGCAAGGCAACAGTGAGGCGTACCCTAGGGGTGGTGTGTGATTTGTGTGTCATGTTCATTTATTTTTGTCTTGTCATGTCAAAGTGATCTATGCGTTTGTTTTTATTTTTTTGTCATTCATTCTTGCATGCATTTATTTAACAGTTAAAAAAGTGCGAAAAGATAAAATTCCTAAACTATTATAAAGGCGCGGGTCCACATCGCCAAATTAAAATCCAGGACCCGATTTGACAGAAAGTAAAGAAGTAAAGTGCGAGAAATAAAATGTCCGAGTTTACAAGGCTTTGGGAGAATTACATTAATATTATAAGAAATAAAATAAAATGCGCGAATTGGAATTAAAATTGGAAGCGAGGGCGTTGGACCCTTTTAAGAAATTAAATGAAATTAAAAATTAATTAATTATTTATTGAAATAAAAGAAGTGTTTTTTAGGTTTTTTTTGTATTTATGAAATAAGAAAACTAAAATTAAAATTAAAAGAAACCCTAATTCTAAGTTATTTTTAATTATTTGAGAAAAATGTTAAAGTTTAACTTAATTTACTAAAGAATTTATGTACATGTTTATTTACAAAATAAATTAGTAGTTAATAATAATAATAATAATGATGAGAAAATTATTTATTAAAAAAAATGATGAAAAAGTAAAAAACCCTAATTTCTACATATTTAATTTATTAAGAAAAATATTAAGGTTTTGAAACCTAAATTAATCTAATTAATTGTTTAAAGTTTATTTACAAAAATAATAATAGTAAAATTAATATTAATAAAATAAACATTTTTTTTTATTTTTCTATATTTTATATTTATTATGAAAATTATTTTATGGAATTAAAAGAAAACAATTAAAAAACAATTAAAAGAATAAAAAGGAAAAACAAATAAAAATTAAAAATTGAGCAAACCATAGGGGGTGTCTGGCCCAAGGGGAGGTTTTTTGAAGTATTGACTCCTGAGTACCGTGGTCTGCATTCTTTGGCCATTGGATTGAGTTTCATGCATAAGTTGTTCTACTTTGGCCATTTGGCTTTTGGCTTTTGGCTTTTGGCCATTTGTGTTCTGGCTTCAACGTTCCTTTAATGTCTGACTTAATGTCTGCCTCGCCATGTATTGGTGTCATGCATAAGTTTTTCTAGTCTGGCCATTTGGCTTTTGGCTTTTGGCCATTTGGCTTTTGGCCTCAACGTTCCTTAATGAACCTGCCTGGGATCCTGTCTAAATCTGCAGTGTTGAATCTCACAAACACATCAAATAAAATCATAAAATGCAAATAAAACCAATATATGAAGAAATTTAATGTTTAGGCACAATATGGCATGTATGAATGATTATACCCTTTTGATCATGGAGATCAAATCAACTTTACCCTTACTGGAAAAGTAGTGACATGAATGCTTTTATGCCCTTTGGATCATGGAGATCAAGCCAGCCTTACCCTTACTGAAGAAGTAATAAGATGTTGGTTTGTAACTGAGATGGCTTTGTTTGTAGTGAGAGAGGGATTCGTAATAAGGATTTCAAGGTTTTAGGGTTCTTGAAAGAGTTTGATATTCCAACAGTGTTGTGGCAAGGTTTTTTTTCTCTTTTTTTCTTCCCTCTTTTTTCTCCTCTCTCTTCCCCCTGGTTTGTGTGACAAGAAGGTGATTATATAGTGGAAATTAGGGTAAAGAAAATGAGCTTTGAATGTGCAATTGGGCCTCCAATATTCACTTGAATTCGTCACTTTCCAGGCTAAATCGCAGGGACTTAAGTGCATTTTTTGAAGTTGAAATGTGAAAACAAAATGTAGCCGACATCGAGAACTAACTCCTGTCCGAAAATCGACTCAATCGGATAAACGGTGAATTAGTTATGAATTTTTGAAGTTTCAGCTCAGACAAACTTATTTTGGGCTCCAGTGTCGGCTCTGACACGTTCTTCAATAAAAAACTGGTATTGATTGATACATAATTTGGTCTCGACTTTTGAAGCAAAGTTGTAGATCTATGAGTCAGTGACCTTGTGTAAAAATATGAGTCCAATCCGATAAAAATTGACCGAGTTATGAATTTTCGAAGTTTCGGCTCAGATGAAATAATATTCAGCATTCAGGATTTTCAGCGTGTCACGCACTCTGAGCAAAAAATGAAGGCCTTTTGAATACCTTTTGAACTCAATACCTTCTGTGAAAATGTAGCCAACTCAATTTGTGAAATTTTGGCACCAGAACCAGCTCGATACGATGAAAATCGACCAAGTTATGATTTTTTGAACATGACGCAAATAAACTTCTATCACAAATTTTCTGCACGAAAATACTTGATAAATCCACATTTTTGAAGACCTTCTGATCGAAATTGGCCTCCAGCCGTGAGAGATGAAAACGTAGACAATGTCAAGACGGAATTTTGGCCACCGGAACGGGTTCAAAACGAGCCACGATCTTTAAGTTATGAATTTTTTAGCGCGTAAAAACTACACTTTCAGCACACTTTTTCACCATATTTCTTCGAGAAAACTCACACATTCGGATACCTTCTTTAAAGGATTGACTCTTGAGCCGAACCTGAATTTGAAAATATGTTATCAGAGATATCTTGGCGAAAGAACACCTGAATATGATGCGCCGGGTTGGACTTGTGAATTTTTCTTGAAATATTTTGAGAAATATGGGAGGACAAATTTTGGGGTACAACACTATCCATCCCGACGACCAAGAAAAAATGAATTTCACTTGTCCTTATGGTACATTCGTCTATAGACGAATGCCATTCGGATTATGTAATGTCCCTACAACATTCCAGAGATGTATGATGTCCATCTTCTTTGATTTTCTAGACGGCATGATGGAAGTTTTTATGGATGACTTCTCTATCTGTGGATAAAGTTTTGAAGGATGTTTATCGAACCTTGAAATGGTACTAGAAAGATGCGTAAGTGTCAATCTCATATTAAACTGGGAAAATGCCACTTCATGGTCCACAAGGAATTGTCTTAGGGCACATAGTTTTCGATAAGGGAATTGAAGTAGATAAAGAAAAAATCGAAGTTATAGAAAATCTTCAACCACCCAAAACTGTTAAAGAGCTAAGAAATTTTCTAGGACATGCTGGTTTCTATCGATGTTTCATTAAAGACTTCTCTAAAATAACCAAACCTCTGACCAGACTCCTAATGAAGGATGTTGAGTTCATTTTCACCGAAAAATGTTTGGACGTGTTTACAACTCTAAAAAAGTGTTAATTTCAGAACCTATTATGCAACCTCCTGATTGGAACGAACCATTCGAGATAATGTGTGATGCCAGTGACTATGTCGTAGGCGCAGTCTTAGGACAACGAAAGGATAAAAAGCTTCATGCGATCTACTACGCAAGTAGAACCCTAGATCCTACGTAGACAAATTATGCCACCACTGAAAAATAATTATTAGTTGTTGTGTTTGCTTTAGATAAATTTGGTTCCTACTTAGTAGGAGCACGGATAATTATCTATACCGACCACGCTGCAATCCGGTACCTCTTGAGTAAGAAAGACGCCAAACCAAGATTACTAAGGTGGATCTTACTTCTACAAGAATTTGATTTAGAAATAAAAGACAAGAGAGTCACCGAGAATGTAGTAGCTGACCACATATCCAGAATAGAAGGCATCAAACCAGATCATATTCCCATCAATGATGATTTTCCTTATGAACTCCTTATAGCCCAATTAGAATTAGATAGTATCATAACTGAGTACCCTGTGACTTATGAAGACAAAAACATAAATTAAATTATGGAAGCAATATGCACCATAACCATACTACCACAGTACACCGATTTAGTTAACTACTTAGCTGCTAGAGTGCTTCCACCTGATATGTCTTATCAACAAAAGAAGAAATTCTTTCATGACCTTAAACATTATTATTAGGATGATCCTTTGCTTTTCAAAAGAGGCGCCGATGGTATACTCCGTCGATGTGTTCCCGAAAATGAAATCGAAAATATAATTTTCCACTGTCATGCCGCCCCTTATGGAGGGCATGCGAGTACTTCAAAGACCTGCGCTAAGATATTACAAGTTGGCCTCTATTGGCCCAGTCTCTAGAAAGACGTCCATATTGCGGTTAAAAATTGCGACCAATGCCAACGCACTGGAAACATCTCTAGACGCCACGAGATGCCTCAAAAGGGCATTATAGAAGTTGAAATCTTTGATGTATGGGGAATCAATTTCATGGGACCTTTCCCGTCTTCCTTTGGAAATCACTACATACTTGTTATTATCGACTATGTTTTGAAATGGATCGAGGCCGTAGCCTCTCCAACAATTGACGCGCGAGTAGTAGTTAGTCTTTTCAAGAACATAATCTTTCCAAGATTCGGTGTACCGAGACATGTCATCAGTGACGGTGGCTCCCATTTCATTTCAAAAATCCTAGAAACATTATTAGCAAAGTACGGAGTCTGGCATCGTGTCGCAACACCTTATCATCCACAAACAAGTGGGAAAGTAGAGGTCTCCAACAGAGAAATTAAACAAATCTTAGAAAAAAATGTAGCAACCTCTAGGAAAGATTGGTCATCTAAGTTACATGACGCTTTATGGGCATATAGGACAGCATATAAAACTTTGATTGGAACCACACCATTTAAACTAGTTTATGAGAAATCATGTCATCTGCCGGTAGAAATAGAACATAAAGCATATTGGGCCATTAAGACCCTTAATTTAAATTACACCGCTGCGGGTGAAAAACGAATCTTAGATATCCACGAACTAGAAGAGCTTAGACTATACGCTTATGAAAATGCTCGGATATATAAAGAGAGAACAAAAAATGGCACGATAAACGAATATCTAGAAAATAATTCAATGAGGGCGATATAGTTCTCCTGTTTACTTCTAGACTTAAATTACTCCCAGGAAAAATTCGCTCTAGATGGTCTGGTCCATTCGAAGTCACTAAAGTTTTTCAAAATGGTGCAATAGAAATCAAAGGAATGAGTTGCAAACCATTCATTGTAAACGGACAGCGCTTGAAACATTATCATAGCATAGATAAAAAGGAATATTACACAGCTATTAGGCTAGATGCGCTGCCACCCTATTCATCATATTAATCACCATGAAATGTCGAGCTTACGACTTTAAACAAAGCGCTTCTTAGGAGACAACCCAAATTTAAGTCTTTTCTTTTTGCTTTGCTTATTTGTTTTTGTTTCTATTTTATTTTCTTGCTTTTATTATTATTGTTATTAAAATATATAGTACTGTTTCTTTAATTTTCCCTCTACTAACTTAATGCTAACTGTCAACCTACTCCAGGCTAACTTTCCGCTTAGCTAGTTATACTAACCAGATGAATCTGGTTGACACGATGGGCATTGTGTTTAGAGGGAGGAACCGGTGAAGGAGGTTTGAGTCTCTTACTGATAGGGAGATAGGATTAAGTACCTATCCCGAAGGACCAACCATGATCACCTTAGGGATTTAGGATAATGTTTTGTTTTTGTTGATCCAAATAGGATGGGATACATCTGCTATGAGGAGAAAATTTAGCTCCTATCGTAGAATAACTTTAGAGTTCTTAAGCTCCCTGGTCTACAAACCTGACCACGGCCTAGGATTCAATAGAGGATTGATTAGATTTAGACTCTTTGGTATAGAGTACACCTTTACCCACCGAGAGCTAGCAGAGTTACTAGGATTCCCACATAGCCTGGATGCGTTTACCGTAGTCCAGGAAGAGCTTTTTAATGTAGGAGAGATAGATTATTCTAGGGGGCATTACAGGCATTAGTAACCCCGAGCCCGAGGACATGCATTCTGGAAGCATCCACAACCCAGCTTTAAGATACTTTCACAAAATCCTAGCCCATGCCCTTTTTAGTAAAGCAGAAAATATTACCACTGTTTCTAGAGCTGAACTTTTTATCATGTTCTGCGCCTCGCAAAACCGCCCCATCAATGGAGCTACATTTATGGTAGCAAATTTTCACCGTCTTACAAGAGGTACATGAACCCATTCTTATAGGTGGCTTAGTGACCATGATAGCTAATGTTATCGGATTGAGACAGTAACTGCTAGACCTTGTCCCTCAGGGTAGATTCCAGCCTATGGATATTAATTTCTGTTTCAATAGGGGTATCATCGGGAACCTAGGCCCGGGTAACTTTGACCTACTCATTAACAATTAGTTAATGCCACTTTTCACCTTACCGGACCCTGGGACAAGTATACATGACCGAAGTAACTAGTTATAAGATTGGGACACACCACACATGTCACCACCATCCACTCTTGAGACTCCCTTAATTTATGACCACCTAGATGCCTTCCTGTCTGATGAGGATATTGACCCTGAGACCCCTCCCTTCTACCATGACTTCCCATCTCCCGAACAGATAGGCTCAAACTTCCCCGACTCTCTAGTTGTTTCTCCACCTCCTGTATTTCATCATGCTCCTACTTTGACTGTCATTCAATCAGAGATTGATATGTTAAAGGACAAGCTTGTTATTTTATGGATTGACTTCCATTCCTTTATTGATACGGTAGTCGAACAACTGGATTACATTTATCAGCATCTTTTCTCTGCACTGGACCGTCGTGGCTGATTTTGGTCGCGACTTTATGAGTCTACCAGTTGTAGTGACTATAAGTGTACAGTCTATCGCGTAATTTTAAAAGATATCAAACCCAAAAGGACTGATGGTCAGAACTATTGTTATCTAAAGGTTACTATGTAAAGCTAAGGCTAATTATAAATTTGAGTGTTTTGGTTTAATCGGGAATTAACTTGAATTTAATAGTTAATGACGAGATACCGATATGTATTTCATTAATCTAACGGATTCAGTACGTCATTGGCATTTATTTTTAGTATTAAAACACAATTTCAGTGAAACTATTTATTTAAAACCCCTCGTCTCAAACTTCCGTTCTATTGAACTAGATCATATCAGTTAAGCTCGAAATGAGTGCTTCTGCTGTTTCATTTAAAACTCAAAAGTATTTTTTGAAAATAAATAAGTTCCAATTAATGTTAAAGCGCTTCCGCTGTTTTTAAAATTAATGTTTCAATAACCACTATCCGGGTAAAACCTCAAACTTCTGCTCTATTGATTTTAACCTAAGACTATTTCTTACTTCTGTGCAAAAAATATTTAAATATTCAATTGGAAATTAAAACCAGAAAAGTATTTTTTGTAAAAATAATAATGCCAATTAATTACCGAATCTTTTTAGTCAAGTTTTACATACCGGTATAGGGAATCTAGCCAGACATAATATTATCGCAGAATATCATAAAATTAAAGTGTAAATTCCACATCTCATGCATAAAAAGAAATAAATAAATTATGCTATTTAGAATAAGAACCTGAAAAGTGAATAAGAAAGCGGTTAATTCCAATAAGCGTGTGTCCTACAAAAAAATAACGTGTGTCCTCCAATAAGCGTGTGTCATTCCAAAACCCTAAACACAAAGGAAAGGTGTTGTTGTTGCTTGTGTCCTCTAATAAGCGTCAATATGCTTAGCGGTTAATCCCAATAAGCATGTGTTCTCCACAAGAATACATGACCGAAGTAACTGGTTATATGATTGGGACACACCACACATGTCACCACCATACACTCTTGAGACTCCATTGATTTATAACCACCTAGATTCCTTCCTGTCCAATGAGGATATTGACCCTGAGACCCCTCCCTTTTACCATGACTTCCCATCTCCCGAACAGATAGGCTCAAACTTCCCCAACTCTCCATTTGTTTCTCCGTCTTCTGTATTTCATCCCGCTCCTGCTTTGACTTCCATTCAATCATAGATTGGTATATTGAAGGACGAGCTTGTTATTTTGCAGATTGACTTCAATTGCTTTATGGATACAGTAGTCGAACAATTGGATTATATTTATCAACATCTTTTCTCCGCATCGCTGGACCGCCGTGGCTGATTCACCTGACATACTGTTTTATTTTATTTCCACATTTAAAAATTGAGGACCATGTTTTGTTTGGATGTAGGGAGAAGTTTTATTTTCATTATTTATTGACACTTTATTTTTTTCAGTATTTTTGGAATTTTATCATTCAGTACAACTTTTATTTATTTCTTCAGTTCAATTTTGTTATGAGATTTATTTATTTATTTTATTCTACATTAATATCATATATATGTATATATATATATATATATATATATATATATATATATATATATATATATATATATATATATATATATATATATATATATATATATATATATATATATATATATATATATATATATATATATATATATATATATATATATATATATATATATATATGCTATGCTTAAATGATTCAATATTATTTATCCATATATATGTGGAATTATTGAAATGGTATTCTGCAATATAGAAAATGAAAAATATTGCAGTGTTGGACGCGTACCGCTCGCCACACAAGTGTGACGCCCGTCACGTTTCGCATGACTCAGTCCTGGTCGACACACACACACACGTGACGCTCGGCACACACTGATAATACAACATTTTTTATGTATTCTTTCAGAAACCTCGCAAAACCCTTTCACCCTTCCATTTTCTTCAGCACACGATACATTGAACATACTGCCTATTTCTCTTCCCCCATTATCATTGCCATAAAAAAACCACTAAACCCCACTTATTACCAATACTATATCTCCCTACATATATCATCTCCAAACCCTTTTTCATTCCAAAATCTCCAATTTCTCACATAAACCTTCACCCACTTTCCTTGCTTCAAAAATGGCACGAAGAAATTCCAGACCTGAACCTGATCTTTCCGACATTATATTTTGTAATGGAGAAGCCAGAGAGCACCAAAGGGCTCAGTACCTCAAGTTCTACCAATGCTTTGAAGAAGTGAAAAACACAAGGGGGGGGGGGGGGGGGGTTGAATTGAAAACTTGAAATCAAAAGCACAATGACACAATATTTTTATCCTGGTTCGTTTGATCTCAAACTACTCCAGTCCACCCGTCAAGGTGATTTCTCCTCTCTCCAACGAGGTCTTAATCCACTAATCTCAAAAGGATTACAATTACTACTTTAACAACTGTTAAAGTCTTATTGAGTACAACCACAATCTGGTTAATCTCAAGGAACACTATTTTAAAACAAAGATACAAGAATGTGTGTTGTTGTTTTTCGTTACAAAAACTGTTATTACAACTGTGATAGTTTACACAAAATTAGAGCTTGGAAAGATGATGAATAATGCTTGCAGCTTTTTGAATTCTCATGAATATTCTTGGCAAAATCGTTACCGATTTGATAACTGATTTTGTTTACATAATCAGTGGATTCCCGTTGACCATTTAAGCATGATAAATGTCATTAACTCAGTTTCCATTTGGAGAAGATCCTGTCTGAAAGAAGTCATTGTAATTGATGCAGTCTTGAATGAATAATAACGCTTCAGAATCTTTCATCCTTGCTTGTTGCTGATGCTTCAGCACATTGATGACTTGGATTATTATGTTCTTGTTCAGAATCAGAGTTTACTTCACTTAAGCACAGGTTCTGGTCATCAATCTTCAGCACATGTTCTGATTGCTTCAGCGTGTAGCTCTTATGGCTTAACTTCTGATGCTGCTTTGGTCAGAACTTCTGCATACAAAATAACATAATTTTTAGGGTGCATATTTTTTCTTTGTATTTGTTATCATCAAAACTCTAACTAAGGGTTGTAGAATTAAACTATGTTCTAACAATCTCCCCCTTTTGGAGTATGACAAAAACTAGAATTTTCAATTAAAAATAAAGAACAAAAGGTTTAAGAGAAACTCCCCTTGAGTTGATTACTTCCCTTAAGTTCCTTCTCATTAGAGTTTAGCTGCATCTCTTATCAGAATTTGTACCTGTTCAAACTTTTCAGAAGGTAGAGGTTAAGTAATTCAGAATGTTTGAGACTTCTGTCTCGGTAAACCATTATTGAAAAGATCTTACTTTCTCCCCCTTTTTTTCATGTATCAAAAAGGCAATATAATCAGAGCCAAAAGAGATGAATTATATTTAAAACATAATGCAATGGCAAGTTACAAAAACAAAGAGGTAAAATTAAAAGTTACAGATAAACAATTTTCTAAAAGAATTAGTCATCTCTTGACTAGCATGCTTCAAATAATGTATCTATTCTTGCATTCCTGTTTCAAAAATCAACAAACTTGTACCAACATCTGATGTGGTTTCAGTTGGTTTAGGTTTGCGAATGGCAGTTTTGTGTGAGATGGAAGCTAGTCTTTCCAGCACAATTGGATTAATGACAAGTCTTACGTTGTCAACTGGACTGTTAGTGGGTGAAGGAGTGGGAGAGTCAGGAATGATAATTGGTCTGGTAGGGGTGTTTAGAGGTGTGGATTCAAGGGATGAAGGGATTTCTGGAATGTCGTGAATGGTGAGAGGCATGCGAACCGCAAGAGGTTCTGTAATTCCAGGTATTGGGATTGTGGTATCAGATTCTGAATGAGAGACTTTAGATTGGTTTGTGGAGGTGTGTTGGGTTTCTGATTCAGGAATATCAGAAGATGGAATATCAGAGGGTTGAGTTTCTGGTTATGGTGAGTTGGAGTTCAGATCTTCTGGTTGTGGTATTTCTGGTTGAGGAATTTCTGATTGTGGAGATTGTGGTTGTTGAGGTGATTGTGGATGTGGAATTTATGTTTGTGGAGAGTGTGGTTGCGGAATTTCTGGCGGTTGTTGAGAGTTTTTATTTTCTGGGAGTTGAGAATTTGTATTTTATGGTAAGGGAGAGGAAAAATCTTGATCAAATAAATCAATATCAGACAGAACTTTGGCAAGTTCTAGTTGGTCATGTTCAGGATTTGGATTTTGAGAGGTGGAGTGAGGTTCATTCAGAAAATGACCTAGAGTTTCAGATGGATCAAATCCTATGTCAAAGTCTTCAAAGGTTTGGGGTGATGAATTTTCTGGTTGTGAAGGCATGGCTTCAGATGTTGATACATTTATTGTTTCTATAACAGAAACAGATGAGGGATTACCTTTCTTTTTGGCAGCTTTTGGTGTCCTCTGAGAGGGTTCTTCTACTGTTGCTTTCCTCTTCTTTGATTTCTTCAGAACAACCTCTGGAGCAGCCTTGTGCAAATCCTGAATGTTGATTTTTGGGGCAGTTCCATCAGCCTTGCACGCTTCAAGGTATCTGACTATTATTTCTGGTTTGGAGTCAATCTCAGAAAATAAAGGAAAATCCTTCAGAGGTATCCTTCTTGAAGTAATGGTCTCATGAGGGGTAACAGTTGGTTCCTTCTTGATATTCTCAATGATCTTCATTTTCTTCAAATTTTTAGCGTTCAGAGGCTTCACATCGGTTGCTTCTAAAGTGCTGATTTCCTGAGCCTCCGTCAAATGTTCTATCAGCCTATTCTCTGTTAGAATATTTGATATCAGCCTTCCTAAGGGAATCCAATCCCTCTTGGTCCTTTCGTCTTCTCTTGTTTCCTTCACACTTGTTATGAGATGGTTAAACAACAAGTGTGGAAGATTTACCTTTTTCCTTTTAGCAATGAAATAGATCAGAAATTGCTGATCAATTTTGATATAATCAGAAGAGCTTGTGGGCTTCCTATGGTTGATACACCCTAGAATGATTCTAGCCCAAATTCTATGGTGATCCTTCAAATCTCTGATTTTACTGGAGGGTAGTTCATGAGTAAAAATTTCTTTTGCAATTGATCTTAGGTCAAAGCATCTTTCAGCCATGTCAATGCATCTGACACCACCACCATTGTATCCAAGAAGCTTTGAAATAAGATCTTCTATAATAACAGTTTTCTTCCCCATGACATAAGAAGTAACCTGATGACTTTAAGAAGAAGCATGTATCCAGAATTCTTTGACAAGAATGGGAAATGTTGGCCCCAATAGACGGTCAAAGTATTTGTTCCATCCTTGTGCTGTAACGTCTTCATACAGGTTGAAGCCATTTTCTTGCAAGCTCTCAAAATCAATAATCAGTTCAGAGAGAACTTCCAGATTATCAATAGGAGTGAGGAGCGTTCTGTGGGGTTCTTCATACTGTTCCGTTGAATCAGATTCATGAGCACTGACATTTGAGAGACTTGATGAAGCCATTGTTCACACGGGATTTTGAAGAAGATGAAGAGGGTTTTTGAAAGCAAGAACTTGAAATGAGAGAAAATATTGATGAGAGTAAAATTGAATGAATGTAAAAAGTAATTTTGAGTTTAAATAGGTTTCTTGAAAACGTAAGCAGTAAGAAAAAGAAAAATTAGTCATGATTATATGCATTAATGACACCTGATTTTAGGGGATTTAGAAAGATATTGAACGGTTACCGCTTACAAGTGTCTCAATGCATCCAATCAGCGCCTTGATCCCTTCAGAAATTGAATACATGTTCAGCTTCAGAAGGTAGTTGATGAGAGGATGACAATTGTTTGATGATGTGAACTGCACGCTTCTATCCTTGAAATGAAACGTTCAGATCTTCATGGATAGATTCTGATGAAATCTGTACTTCTAAACTCTGAAGACAGGTTGATCAGTTGTTCACAGAAAATAATAAAATTCTGAAGGTTAAGATATGTAAATAAAACAATTTATTCTAGGCATAGCTTCATGCTGAGATATTTCAGAATGAAGTTAAACCTATCTTCAGAAAGAGGTTTTGTAAAGACATCAGCCCATTGATGGTCTGTGTCAATAAATTTTAAGCTAAGAATCCCTTTCTGAATATAGTCCCTAATAAAATGATGTTTTATTTCTATATGATTAGCCCTAGAATGCGAAATTGGATTCTTAGTGAGACATATAGCAGAAGTGTTGTCACAGAGGATGGGAATGTTGCTCTCAAATATGTTGAAGTCTTCAAGTTGACTTTTCATCTGGAGAATTTGCGTGCTACATCCAGCAGCTGCTATGTATTCAGCTTCTGCTGTTGATAGTGCTATTGTGGACTGTCTCTTGCTGGTCCATGAGATCAGATTTTCTCCCAGAAACTGGCAGCTTCCAGAAGTGCTTTTACGTTCTACTTTGTCTCCAGCGAAGTCAGCATCACAATATCCTACTAAGTTGTAATCATTTGATTTTCTATAAAATAAACCCAGATTAGTAGTACCTTTCAGATACTTGAAAATTCGCTTAACTACTGTTAAGTGAGATTCTCTAGGATCTGATTGGAATCTAGCACATAAGCAAACACTAAATAAAATGTCAGGCCTTGAAGCCGTCAGATAGAGGAGAGAACTAATCATACCTCTGTAGACCTTTTGTTCTACCTTTTTACTTACCTCTTCCTTTTCCAGAATGCACGTGGGGTGCATTGGAATCTTTGAGGGCTTACATTCTAAGAGATCAAATTTCTTCAGAAGTTCTCTGACATATTTGCTCTGATGAATGTAAGTTCCTTCTGGAGTTTGGTTTATCTGAATGCCCAAAAATAATTTGAGTTCCCCCATCAAGCTCATCTCAAACTATGCCTGCATACATTTAGCAATCTCTCTTCCCATAGAGGGTTTAGTAGACCCAAAGATGATGTCATCAACATAAATATGACATACTAAAATTTCATTCTTAACTGTCTTACAGAATAAGGTTGTGTCCACTTTCTCTCTGGTGAATTCCTTTTCTAACAGGAAGTTACTTAGTCTTTCATACCAAGCTCTGGGAGCTTGTTTCATACCATAGAGTGACTTCTTTAGTTTAAAAACATATTCTGGGTGTTTGTAGTTCTCAAACCCAGGGGGTTGGTGCACGTATACCTCTTCTTCTATATAGCCATTTAAGAATGCACTTTTGACATCCATCTGATACAGAGTGATGCCATTGTTTATAGCAAATGATATTAAAAGTCTGATAGATTCTAACCTGGAGACTGGAGCAAAGGTTTCTGTATAGTCTATCCCCTCTTGCTGACCATAACCTTGTGCTACAAGTCGTGCTTTGTTTCTGATGACTTCTCCTTTCTCGTTCAGTTTGTTTCTGAACACCCACTTTGTTCCAATGACGTTGAATCCTTTTGGTTTGGGGACCAGATCCCATACATCATTTCTGGTGAATTGATTCAATTCCTCCTGCATTGCAAGAATCCATTCATTGTCCAGAAGCTCTTCATCAATTGTTGTTGGTTCAATCAAAGAGACCAGTCCCATAAGGGATTCTTCAGAGTTTCTGAATGTTGATCTTGTTCTGATTGGATCATCCTTCTTTCCCAGTATTTTATCTTCTGGGTGAGCTATGCTGCTTCTGGATAGTCTTTTCTGAAGTTGGTCAACTGAAGGTGCTAGATTGCTTGCAGTAGCTCTTTCTGATGTTGTGGGAGCGTCTCTGTTGAGAACTTCTGACGAGTTGTCTTCAAAACCTATGAGTTCAACTTCCATACCTGCAAGGAATTCATTCTGCTTTGACTCTTGAGAGTCAAGCTTATCATCAAACCTAACACTAATTGACTCTTCAACAATCTGTGTTTCTGTATTATATACTCTGTACCCTCTTGAGCGTTTAGAGTATCCTAACATAATACACTTTTGTGCTTTATAGTCAAATTTGTTCAGATAATTTTTTGTATTAAGAATAAAGCAAGTGCATCCAAATGGATGAAAATAAGAAATGTTGGGCTTTCTGTTCTTCCACAATTCATATGGAGTCTTTTCCATAATAGGTCTTATGGAGATTCTATTCTAAATGTAGCATGCTGTGTTGATTGCCTCTGCCCAGAAGATCTTAGCAATGTTGGTCTCATTGATCATGGTTCTGGCCATTTCTTGCAATGTTTTGTTCTTTCGTTCTACAACTCCATTTTATTGGGGAGTTCTAGGACAAGAGAAGTCATACAAGATGCCTTTTTCATTAAAAAATAATTCAAAATTTTTATTTTCAAATTCCCCACCATGATCACTTCTGACTTTGACAATTCTAAGATCCTTTTCATTCTGAACTTGGTTGCAGAAGGTAACAAACACATAGTGTGACTCGTCCTTGTGTCTTAAGAACTTTACCCATGTCCTTCTGCTATAGTCATCTACAATTACTAACCCATACTTCTTGCCACTGACATACGCAATTTTTACTGGTCCAAATAAGTCAATGTGCAGAAGTTCTAATGGCTTAGAGGTGGAAACAACATTTTTGGATTTGAAAGAAGGTTTTGCAAATTTGCCTTTCTGACATGCTTTGCATAGAGCATCTGAGCTGAACTTCAAGTTTGGAAGTCCTCTGACCAGATTGAGTTTTTTAATCTGAGATATTCTTCTCATACTAACATGCCCCAATCTTCTGTTCCAGACCCATTGCTCGTTGTTAACAGAAAGTAGGTATTTTACATTCTGACTCTTTAGTTCAGAAAGTTTTATTTTGTAAATGTTGTTTTTCCTCTTTTCATTAAATAGGATAGTCCCATCTTTATGACTAACAGCTTTGCATGAATTTTGATTAAAGATTATATCATAACCGTTATCACTTAATTGACTTATGGATAACAGGTTATGCATTAATCCATAAACTAATAACACATTATTTATAGAGGGAAGATATCCATTACCTACTATTCCAGATCCAATGATCTTTCCTCTTTGGTTGCCTCCAAATCCCACGTAGCCTCCAGGCTTAAGTTCCAGGCTTTGGAACATATGCCTTTTTCCCGTCATGTGTCGAGAGCAGCCAGAGTCCAGGTACCATGACTGGTGTTTTAGCCTTGCTGCTAAAGATATCTGCTACATATATAATTTTATCCTTAGGTACCCATATCTTCTTGGGTCCTGATTTGTTAGTTTTACCAAAATTCTGATTGAATTTTGGTTTGACAGAATAATCACTACTTATGTATTTTATGTCATGTGTGTGCCCATATATAAAATGTGATTTGAGTGGTGTGCGTTTTATGACTAAGTCCATGGCCTATTTAGGTGTGGATACCTTACCTTGATATCCTATCCCTTTTCTGCCATTTCTGCTAACTCCATAGATCATTGAAGCCATCTTGCTTAATCTATGTTTCTAGCTAGAAACTTTTGAAAGTTGTGATCATACTCTTTGATGATCTCATCAGCATTACTGGGAGTCTCTAAGATTGTTTCCTTCTGATAATTTTGAAAATCATTTTCTAATTTTGAAATTTTTTCTTTTAACTCAGAATTCTCTAATCTGAGACTCTCATACTTTTCAGAGTCAGAGGCAAGATCCCTTTTCAGGTTCTTGAATTTGACTCTGATATACTGATACCTTTCCAGAATTTCATTTAGACTTTCTGCAAGTTCAGCCTTAGTAAAATTAGTGGTAAAGTCAGGGAATACCTCTTCAGTGTCTGATTCTGAATATGAACCAGAAGCTTCACTTTCTTCTGACGCGTTTTCCATGAGAGCTATGTTTTCTCTTTCATCATCTGACTCTGAGTCAGCTTCAGAGGAGTCTGAATCATCCCATGTTGCCATGAGGCTTTTCTTCTTTTCCTTGAAGAAATTCTTTTTGGGATTCTCCTTCTGAAGCCTTGGGCAGTCGCTTTTGTAGTGCCCTTGCTCGTTACGCTCATAGCAGATGATGTCCTTGTTATTTGGATTTCTGTATCCTGAAGAACCTTCAGATCTTCTGTGTCCAGAGGAAGACTCAGACTTTCTGTATCTGGAGGAGGATTCATTCTGATTCTCTGACCTTCTAGGATTTCTGAATTTCCTTTGTCTCTGCTTCCGCAGTTGGTTCACCCTTATGGAGAGGAGAGACAACTCATCTTCTTCTGATGAAGATCCATCAGAAGTTTCTTCCACAACCTGCAAAACCTTAGAGTCAGATTTTCTGTTAGATTTTAAAGTTAGTGGCTTACCTTGCTTTTGAGGCTTATCTTCTTCTAGCTCTATCTCGTGACTTCTGAGGGAGCTGACAAGTTCCTCCAGAGATATTTTGTTGAGATCTTTGGCTAGCTTAAGTGCTGTGACCATTGGCCTCCATTGCTTGGGTAAGCTTCTGATGATCTTCTTAACGTTATCAACAGTAGAATACCCTTTGTCAAGAACCTTCAGTCCAGCAACAAGGATTTGGAATCTTGAAAACATAGCTTCTATGGATTCATTATCTTCCATCTTGAATGCCTCATACTTCTGAATAAGCGCAAGGGCCTTGGTTTCTTTGACTTGAACGTTGCCTTCATGCGTCATTCTCAGAGAGTCAAACAGGTTCTTGGCAGTCTCTCTGTTTGAGATTTTCTCATATTCTGAGTATGAGATAGCGCTGAGTAGTATTGTTCTGGCCTTATGGTGATTTCTGAAGTCATGTTTCTATTGGTCAGACATCATTTTTTTGTCTATCTTCTGACCTCTTCCATCCAATGGATGTGTGTATCCATCAGTTGTCATATCCCACAAATCAGCATCATGGGCCAGAAAGAAACTCTCAATTCTATCTTTCCAGTAGTCAAAGTTTTCTCCATCAAAGACTGGAGGTTTTCCACTGAATTTGTCCTTGTCTTCATGGTAGTCATTGCTGATGTTTTGGCTTGGTCCCACCATAGTGTTTTTCTGCAGCTTGGATCTTGTACTGACATGGTTAAGTGTTTAAGCTCAGAACCAAGCGCTCTGATGCCAATTGAAGAAGTGAAAAACACAATAAGGGGTGGTTGAATTGAAAACTTGAAATCAAAAGCACAATGACACTGTATTTTTATCCTGGTTCGTTTAATCCCAAACTACTCCAGTCCACCCGTCAAGGTGATTTTGCCTCTCTCCAACGAGGTCTTAATCCACTAATCTCAAAAGGATTACAATCACTACTTTAACAACTGTTAAACTCTTCTTGAGTACAACCACAATCCGGTTAATCTCAAGGAACACTGTTTTAAAACAAAGATACAAGAATGTGTGTTGTTGTTTTTCGTTACAAAAACTGTTATCACAACTGTGATAGTTTACACAAAATTAGAGCTTGGAAAGATGATGAATAATGCTTGCAGCTTTTTGAATTCTCGTGAATATTCTTGGCAAAATCGTTACCAATTTGATCACTGAGTTTGTTTATATAGGAAGTGGATTCCTGTTGACCATTTAAGCATGATAAATGTCATTAACTCAGTTTCCATTTGGAGAAGATCCTGTCTGAAAGAAGCCGTTGTAATTGATGCAGTCTTGAATGAATAATAACGCTTCAAAATCTTTCATCCTTGCTTGCTGCTGATGCTTCAGCACATTGATGACTTGGATTATTATGTTCTTGTTCAGAATCAGAGTTTACTTCACTTAAGCGCAGGTTCTGGTCATCAATCTTCAACGCATGTTCTGAGTGCTTCAGCGTGTAGCTCTTATGGCTTAACTTCTGATGCTGCTTTGGTCAGAACTTCTGCATACAAAATAACATAATTTTTAGGGTGCATATTTGTTCTTTGTATTTGTTATCATCAAAAATCTAACTAAGGGTTGTAGAATTAAACTATGGTCTAACATGCTTCATCGTACCAACGCGGTATGTGGATATTGAGTGCCTCCGAAAATTAGGCTTGCTTGATATTGTCCAGTGGTTACTCCATCACTCCGATTTCACGTTCATTTGCACACAGAACCTCCCAACATACGAGTCATTGACCTTGGAATTTCTAAGCCTGTTCTCCTACAACCTGTCGTGTGACGAGAACGAGCACCTATCCGGCTCCGCCACTTTTAGAATGTTCAACACTGAATATTCAGTAAGTCAATCCACTCTTAGTGCCTTCTTCCATTTTCCTACTGAAGGGATGGTACACCACTGCATTCCATAAGACCTTGATTGGGTGTATACATGTTTCAAGCTTTGGAAAGTTCTTACGAATGAAGAACCAAACAGCTGAGAAGGACTTTTGCCTCATCCATCCATAATCCCGCAATGAGGTACTTCAACCGTGTCATCTCAAATACAATTTTTGGAAGAATGAACAACAAAAAAGTTAATTCAAAAGAGTTGTTCCTCCTCCATTGTACCTTCAAAATGAACCAAAATACCAATGCAAGCACCTTCTTCCTTTCACATATCCAGTCCTTATGCCCCAGAGGATCTACGCCTTTCTGCATTGGAGGGATAGTAACTTCTATAGCACTTGGTCTTCACCTTGAAGACAAGCTTGCAAATTTTCCATCACTACCGCCCACGTTCATTGACATTGATAAGTGTTAGGCTGACCACTTGATTAAGGTTAGAAGAGATGGTAGGTACAACCTAATGGTGCACAACAAGGTAGTTCCAAGTATCATTTTGCCAAACTTTGAGCTTACTAATGTTACAGATTTGTCTAAGTGGCTCTATGAACTTGATGCTCTTACACCTGGAGATAATGCAAGGAGCGACCAAGGGAATATCCAAGCGGATGAAATGGAGCAGGAAATCGAACAAGGAGACACTGAATAACAAGCTCCTCCTGAAAACGTGGCAAGCACATCCACGAGGCCTAGGAGAAGAAGAGAAAGAGAACCGGCCTTGAATGATGAAATTATGGCTGCCATGATGGAACAAAATGAGAGAAAGCAGGCTATGTAAAATAACCAGAATGCGATGATGCAACTTATGTTGTCCATGTAAACTCAACAGCAAGAATACGATGAAAGAAACAAGCACCGGGAAGCAAGGTTAACTGAGGATATGGCGGCATTAATCGTACGAGTGAATGATTTTCAGGATTATGTTTACCATGTAGCCATGCCCCATCCTCCGGGTACACGTGGATGAGCATGAGGACGAGGAAGAGGATGCGATAATGAGCAAGAATATATTTATTTTGCTTCTATTCTCGTTTCCTTCTTTTTATAAGCATTGGAACATTGCTTGTTTCAAGCTTTTGGGAGCTAGTTAGTTAAGAACTCTTTGTTGTTTCCTAGGTAGATCTTTCATTTCTATTTCTTGTAGTCAAGACAATATTTCTACTTTCAACTACATGTATGCAATTTTTTTCGTTGTTATCTAATTTCCCACTTTCTTGAGCTATAACAAAAAAAATCGGTTAGTACTTGCATAATCCGACACATTCGAAGAATATATAGGTTGCTCACTTTTCAAAAAATATATGAGAAGCTTTGAGTGAAACTGAAGTACGATGGATACTGTCGTAACACTCTAAATCCCCAGATTGGGCTAGGTAGATTTCAGTACCCTTATTACCAAAACCTTGAACTTTAGCTTTAAAATAACCTCGAGTAGTTTATCTAGCAGTCAACACCGTCTTAAACACAAACTACGTAGGGAGTCGATGAATATAAGTGAATGATACAGCGTATTTGAAATATATATTCTTTAATGTTAGAAAATATGGAATGCGCCAATTAAGTTAGGCGATCCTCACACGGTCGCTTAATCCAACGAATGTAGTACCTACGTGATATAATGCAAAAACCTATTGTCAGTTGGTTCAGAGGTGTCTGGTACTGAACTCGGTATGGAGGACTACAGTCTGATCCCCCGCAACTTGCAATTTGTGAATTAAAGGAGGTTACCGTATTCATGTTCCAGAACCTCGTGCTTAAAAGGATCATAGTCACTAACTGGATACTCTACTATGTACGTGTGAAGATAAAGGGCTTAATGTGATCGCGCTAGAATGAAAACGGGTAAAATTTAGCGAAAAGAGTTAGGTTGAGCTATAATGGCATGACTGGAATTGGTCTGCACAATAGGGGGTGTTTAGTGTTATTACCGTATCTTTTGTGTCATGTGGAGCTTACGTTTCCGCAAAAACTTAGGCAGCCTCTTATGATTCGAATTGTGTCATGAATTGCATTTAACCTGTACCTTATTAGTTTTTATACTGATTTTATTGCTTGAGGACAAGCAAAGTTTCAAGCTTAGGGGAGTTTTATAACGCAAAAAGATATAGCATTTTCCGTCCAAATTACATAGATTAAATTTCTGATTTTTTGATTATTATGTCACATTTATCCCTTTTTATAGTTTTTGAATCATATTTCAGGTACTTAGAATTTGCAAGCATAAATAAGAAAAGGAAGAAAAAGAATAGAAAAATGAAGAAGAGATGGCTTTAAAACAGCAAAAATGCAATTCTCTAGCAAAGAAGCGTGCCTCCCACCATAAAGCGTTACGACCGACACGATATGAATTTTCGTGCCCCTCGGCACGCTCGTGTTACGACTGGGACAAATGTGGATTACGTACACGATCCAAGCAGTTACGAAGTCTTCGCCAGTGGAGCATAATAAGCGCACGTCACCTGGATTTTCTCCGCATGAAGAACGTGAATCATGGAAGTTACCTATTTTTCCTCAACAAAAAAATGGACTCTATAAAAAGGAACCAGTTTACAACTTTCCATCTCTCTCTCTTTCGCCTTCACTTTGAAAAAAATTTGTTATGAAGTTTATTTTTCTGCTGAACATTATTTAGGTTGTATTCTGCTTTTTACTTTCGAGTTTTAGAACTCCAACATTAATTTTCCAGTGGTAGCATTCCGTAGGCAATAAAACCTCACTGTTAGAGCAGTATTTTTTCCACATCGGAGAAATACTGCAACACTAGTTTGTTTCCAGACCTCCAGAATTGTTTAGGATTACTCTGATTTTGTTCGAGCTATTTTTACTTAAAGTCAATCCTGTCGGCTTGTGGAGGACACACGCTTATTAGAATTAACCGCTTTCTTATTCACTTTTCAGGTTCTTATTCTAAATAGCATAATTTATTTATTTCTTTCTATGCATGAGATGTTGAATTTACATTTTAATTTTATAATATTCTGCGATAATATTATGTCTGGCTAGATTCCCTATACCGGTATGTAAAACTTGACTAAAAGGATTCGGTAATTAATTAGCATTATTATTTTTTACAAAAAATACTTTTATGGTTCTAATTTCCAATTGAATATTTAAATAGTTTTTGTACGGAAGTAAGAAACAGTCTAAGGTTAAAATCAACAGAGCGAAAGTTTGAGGTTTTACCCGGATAGTGGTTATTGAAACATTAATTTTAAAAACAGCGGGAGCGCTTTAACGTTAATTGGAACTTATTTGTTTTCAAAAAATACTTTTGAGTTTTAAATGAAACAGCGAAAGCGCTCATTTAGAGCTTAACTGATATGATCTAATTCAATAGAACGAATATGGATGAGGGTTTTTAAACAAATAGTTTCACCGAAACTGTGTTTTAGTACTAAAAACAAATGCCAATGACGTACTGAATCACTTAGGTTAACTAAATACATATCAGTATCTCGTCATTTATTATTAAATTATAGTTAATTCCCGATTAAACCCAAACACTCAAATTTATAATTATCCTTAGCTTTACATAGTAACCTTTAGATAACAGTAGTTCTGACCATCAGTCCTTGTGGGTTCGATATCTTTTAAAACTACGCGATAGACTCTGCACTTGCAGTCACTACACCCGATAGACTCATAAAGTCGCGATCACATGTTAAGAATTGTTCATATTCGTTCTTCAACAGAATCAATCGTAGATCAGGAATTTTGTTTTTTTTCCTATTGGAATGAATGACAAACTACAATACACACAGTGCTGCAGAGTTCCAGTACCTACTAGTCGTATTGTGTTGTGGTCATTGCATGTTCAAAGGTGAAGGTTGAAAAAATATATAATTTCTAATTTTCTGTAGTTTCTATTATTCTCAATTCTGGTTTTTCTTGTGTTTATTATTACTATTATTCTAACATTTCTAAATGTCCACATGTTGCAACAACTCAAAAATACAGCAAAGTAATAAATCAAGTGATCATATGGCATAGAAGTGATGCAAAAAGAATATTTAAATTGATGGATATATGAGAAATTTATGCATAAGTAAATAGGGAGAAGAAATACCTATCAGAGTCTCTTCGATGGAGCTTCGAAAAAATAGTAAGTTCTCCCTCCCTCTCTTGTTGATGCTCAAACTTCTTTTACTTTGATTATTTGATGTTAAAACTTGAACAAACTTCCTATCTTTTTATGTTTTTCCTCTCCTTGAGTTTTTTCTTGTGTGTTTTTCTGTCCATGAAGATGGATTTTTATAGAGAAAGAACAAGGTATTTAGGGGGGGAAATAGTAGAACATTTGAATTGTTATGAATTCCCTGTTTCAATGCTTTTTCCATACAATTTTAAGTTGTCATTTTGATGCAATTTCTTGGCAGTTATGATGCAGGGCAGCTGGTTGTATAGACTGGTTTTCAGCAGATTTTTTAGCAGTTTTTCAGCAGGTTTTGGACTGATACAAGCTGTTGTTTTTTGGACTGATTTGTAGCATTTTTGGCTAAATCTGGAGTGTTTTGCTAGCTGCTGTTTTGGACAGCAAAATACCACAAAATTGAATTGTTATTTGTTGAAACAAAGCTGGAAAATATGGGCTGATTTGCAGACTGTTGTTGGGCTGATTTACAACAATTTTGGGCAGAATTGGGAGCAAGATTTGAAGCCTTGGAATTAATATCAATAGGTCTAGAATTTATTTCTTTATGTAACATGAATGGAAACTTGTCTTGAATGTAATTCTCTCAATAATTGTAAACACTTTGAATCTTTATATTCACCTTGATGAAATTCAAAATCTTCCACTTGAATTTGGAAAGGAATTGATTGATACTTGAATGGATTTTTGAATGATGAATAAATAATGATGCAAGCTTTAAGACCTCAATCTTGCATCTTGTATTAGAGATCCAAATTAATTACATGAATTGATCTTGTAATAAAGTTGTAACCATCATGCATTTATTCTTGTGATGAATGATTATTTGAATCAAGTTCCTTTTTCCAATATCTTATTTAAAACATGCCTCATGTGAATTCAAATGGCCATGGTGTGAATCCATCAAAGTAATCACACAAAAATAATCTTGAATAAATGCAATGTGAGGAATAATTATTCTTGAATGAACCCTTTTGATAACTTCTATTTAGTTAACACTTGAATTCACATGATTAAAATCCCAAGTATTCAAAATAAATTCTTCCAAAGCGATCTTGAATTTAATCACCCCACTCTAACGAAATTCACCCCGCGTCATGTAAGTATAAGAAATCGAACCATGCTTAAAAGCTTCGAATGATCACTAGAAGAGGGATTTGAGGCGAAATGTTATCGCATTGAGAATACTTAGACATCAAGAAACTCTTAAATCATGAGAAACGTCCCATAAAGGCTTTTCATGGCTTTCTAAACACAAGTTGTCTTCAACTTTTAAAGAAAACGTGCAGATGACTTTCGATCGAAGTGTTTTGAATTGACTTGCATAGTCTGATCTTTTATTGTATTTCAAGGAAAGGTGAAACACATGTGAACCAGTGATTATGGAACCTTGAGTGTTTCTTTTGAAGAATTTCGGAGGAGCTTGAGGTCACTTGTTGAAACAGAGCATGGAAATAAACACACGATTCTCTGAAAGTTCCCTGAAACCAGCTATCACACTTGAAACATCTGTGATCGAAATAAGCTTGAACGATATTTGAGACTCCATGCTCTGATATTAGAAGTTATGCCTTAATTAATCTGTCTTCGAGAATCAATGATCAATTATAATTCTGGCTTAAGAGACTCAAAACCCTAATTGAGGCGTGACGCCTGATGCTCTTGATTCAAACCTGTTTTTGCACATGAAATCAAAGAAACAAAAAATATACACTTAGTGATTGATTAGAAGTTAGTCATTCATAAGATAAAGTGTCCACAATACTCGATACTCTGCTCAGGAAATGCTCGAAGGTGAAACGTTCAAAACCGACCATATTTTGTGACCTTGATGTATATAGCAAAAAATGCAAATGAAGATGGGATCTTAGGTCAAAAATTGGGGTATGACACTCTTGAATGAGAAAGCACAATTTTTTATATCAATTATTAAAAGAAATAAATACACAATTGTATGAAGAGTCTTTTGACTCTAGATTATCAATGTCTGAGACTCTTTGCTGCCAAGTCAAATTGAGAAAAATAATGTTGGATGCAACTCTTGTAAAAGACAACATGCCTACAAGATATTATGATGCGAAGAGGTTGGTGTCGAAGTTAGGACTATTAGTGTAAAAAGATTGATTTATGCATTGTAAGTTGCATGTTGTTTTATGACGATTAATTTGGTATAAATGATGAAGCGCTGGAGGAATGTTAATTTTATCAGATTCAAAGGTATTGTGTTCGTAGTAAAAATGTTGACCGTAAGTGAAAATGAGTAGCAATCAAGTTTTCATTTTATCCACCAATAATACCAAGGTTATAGAAAATGTGTTGCATTAATGCAAAGCACACGTCAAATACATGATATCATACATATAAAATAAGTTTAAGCATGTTGCAACATCTATCTAATGATGAATCATTGAAGCATTTTGATCGGGTACATATTAAATTTGCAGTAAAATCCTAAAATGTGAGACTTGGATTATGTTTTTTTATGGTTTTACTCTGTATATTCTAGCATCAACATTCGTATATTCTTGTTGGCCAATTATTAAAGTCCCCCTTATAATCTTCCTTCTGAGATATGCATGACAAGACCTCACATGAAATTTTACCCTCACAAATGTTGTCTACGTGTTAGTCTCCATGTCATTTCAAGCGATAATGTGTTGTCAACTAAGAATTTTGTCAGAGATTTTATCCCTTGCTAATTCATGTATATGCATACTAACATGTAGATTGCACTCACTAAGTTTGAAATATCATCAAAACTTTACTAATGTTTACTTCTCGCATTTGGCTTGGGAAAATGTGCCATAGGTTATATCCCTCTCAAATTATTTACGATGAGCTGATTTTATAGAGATTTTCAAGACATATAAGTCTTTGTGTACATACTCAAAATACTTAAGACGACTTGCATGTCGGATTGTCAAGGTCGGCAAAGTGATAAGGGGACCAAGTGAACCAGGGATAGCATCATGAAGTCGGATCCTACTAGAAAGCTTACCTGGTCTGGAAATGCATAAATCTGATGTGGGTAAACCGAACAGAGTTTGATGACGAAGCTTGTGTAGTGCCATGTCAGATAAAGCCGACGTCTCATAGTGGCTCGGCGATTATGAATACATGAAGGGGCTCCCATAAATGTTACATGGGAAAATAAACATCATAAAGCGTTATGGCGGAAGTTATGATCTCATCAATATGCATGGACTCCAAAAGTCACCTCTTAATGAGGTCATGTATGAAATCAGAGGTATAAACAGGGCTCTCACCAGAGGAATAAGCAAGACAACCTTTGTGAGCATACACACTCCTTTGTAGTGTAGCTCGAATTCCTTAATCTTTGCAATCACTTCTTCCTAGTATACAGGGTAGCACATATATAGTTGCAACCTCGCTGGATTAACTTCTGGGAGGTGGTCCAAACTTGTTTTATAGGAACACTTTGAGAAAGTGTGTTACCAAAGTTTTTTATACTTGACAAATTGACCTTTTTCTTATAATGCTTAAGATAGTCTCCATTAAATATTTTTTCATCACAAGTTCAAACTCAATACAATATACACTTTACAATATTTTTTATGTAATGATTCATTCCAAAAGAAACAGAGTACAAGGGATACTCTAACCCAACAGACAAACGAGAGTTAAACACAAACCCGCAGCAAAACAAAGAAAATTAACTTCTCATTCTAATACCTTCCAAAGGAAAGGTAAACCACTCATAGAAATTACAATAAGATGAAGAATTACAACTTGAACTCAACCACGTCCATGACACAACTTTAATGGATATCATACAATCCTCAAAACTGAAGACTCTATCTTGAGACATAATAGCGTTCTTTATCAACCAAATGTTCCCGTTCATAGCCAGCCAAATCACCCCGAGTCTGATCCGCATGTTCTCATTCTTCACCTGATGACAACTTAAAATGAAACTTGGAAAGCCCTCAAAAAGTGGTCCAACATGGTTCCCCACCCGCTTCTCATTCTATTCCCAAATTCTTTTTGATACCACATAGGATTTAAACAATTGAGTGTTGTCTTCATCTTCCTCAAAGGAAAAAAGCGCAACATTTATCTTTATCCCCAACTAAAATACCTCAATAATATGATTTATATCTTGTTGGTTAACGATTGAGAATCATCCTCCAACCAAACACGAGCACATTGGAAGGAGCCTTAACCTTCCAAAGGTTCCCCAACACTGACTGGACAACTAATGAAACCTTAGCATGATTAATATATAAGCCTTCATAGCAAGACTTTACAGTGAACATCTCCCGATCATTCGCCAGCCAAGAAAAATCACTGGTTGCTGATTGAACTAGTGGAGAATCAGACAGCAATGAATAAACTTCCTCTTGTTGCAGTATTGCTTCTATTGAAAATTTTTGAATGTTAATGATCGACTTCTAAATCCAGTCTATTTCTTCCTAATAACTTGCATCTGATACACAAATTAGTGGATCTGCAGCATGAGCAAACATGTTCGGGGACGCATCCTTCAGCGCATGATGCCTAACCAATTGCTAAATAAAAAAGAATGCACCTTCCTTCTTTCAAACTTCACAAAATATTGTTAGTAAAAAAATTACACCTCGCATCTCTCTTAAACTCCATCGATAAGAGGTCCATCCACCAAATAGTCTCTTTTAGTAGCCATCCTGCCATCATTGAAGAACATAATCTATTCTTGATTAAGATACATGTGCCACAAAATCCCACTCCATAAGGCGTCCATCTCCTTCAAAATATTCCACTTCCACTTAAGCAAAAGAACCTGATTAGAGAGTTCTAAGTTTTTATACCGAGTCCCCCATGATATTTAGGTTTAACACAGAGTTCCAGCAAATCTAATGAATCACCTACTTGGTTTCGAATCCTCCCCACACAAAAATTAGATTGAACCCTTCTAATATCCCTTAAAACCTTAACCTTAACCAGAGCTTTGTAAAAAGACAAAGTATACATATGAATTGAATTCAAAACCGCATTAATTAACACTACCCTCCCTCCCAAAGAAAGATTTCTACTTCTCTAATTTGTCAATTTTCAATCTATTCTTGCTAATTACATTCTTCCACATATACACCCTTTGAGGACTATCACCTACTTTCACCCCTAAAAACTTCAAGGGAAAGTGATATTCACGTCAGAAAAGAAAATTAGAAGCCGAAGTCACTCTCCCTCAAGTGGATGCCATAAATTTTGCTCTTATAGAAGGTCACTTTTAAACCAATCACCAGTTTGAAGCCTCTCAAGATTGCCTTCATACTCCACAAATTCTCCTTGCTCTCATCTTCTAAAATAATCATATCATTCGCGAATTGAAGAATACCCACATATACCTCATCATTAATGTGAAACCCTCTAAATTCTCATATTTCAACCGTTTTGTTCATCAGCCCCATGAGACCCTCTGTGACCATAACAAACAAGAAAGATAAAAGTGAATCCCCAACCTCACACCCCTCTCCATAATGAAATATTTGATTGCACTACCATTAATCTATACAAACATAAAGCTATTAAAGACACGAATCTCTATTCACTTATGACCGGATCCCATTTTATTGAAATAGAATCTCAAATAATTTCAGCTAACACTTTTGTAAGCTTTCTCATAATTCACCTTCAAAATCATTACATAATGTTGATACATATTCACCTGGTCTGAAATAATGATTCTATCTATAATAAAAACACATTAAAAACACAACATCCCTTTAGTAAGCAAAGATAAAAGAAATGTTTGTTGTCAAAAGAGATAATATCAAACTTTTGAAAAGGAAATCGATATGAAAAGAATATTTCAGATTATAGAATTATATGGAATGAAGATGTAGCACTCACTCACACACATTCATAGGTGTTTGTGCTGTGTGTGGTATAAGTATTTCCGGTGAAATTTATACGTTTGAATTTTGTATTCTTTCCGTCTCAAAATAAATATTATAGTTAGAAAAAAATTTATCAAAATATGTCACTTTAAATTATCAATATATTTCTTTTGTATTTAATCTTTCAGTTATATTTTTAATTTATTATTTTTTCATTTAACATTAATATTAATTTAAATATATTAATAATTAATTAGAATAATTTAGTAAAATCATTATTTTTTTTCTCTTTCATTTATTATTATATTTTAATCTATGTAAAATATTCAATTAGAACACATAATATGAGACTGAGACGGAGAACTAATTGATAATTAATGCTTAGACCAATCAAAAGCATATTTCATACTAGACATATTAATGCAGAGACCAATCAAAAGCATATTTCATACTAGACATATTTTCGTTCTAGTAACCACCACTTTCTGTCGTTTGCTTATTGATAGCAAAGTAACTACTATTTCCCCCAACAAGTTACCAATTTATTTTAATTTGGAGTTTCACTCACACGACACCCTTTGTAGTATCTTTTGTTTTTGATAGAGAGTAATGACCAAGAAAGCATCTCCAAAGCAATACAATGAGTACTACTAATAATTAGCTACAAAAGTAGACGAAGAAAAAAACGGGACTACATGAAATAAATAAAATAATAACGAAAAAAGACAGAGAAAAAGAGACTAAGGATTTTGATGTCACATAATAATAATTTGTTTAATAATATCATCATTGTTTCATTTTTTTTCTTAAAAATTTATATATGAATAAAAAAAGAGAGAGATCTACAACCTTTGTAGTAGACCCCACTCATAATTATTACACCTCCCTTTTCTTCCTCCAACTCATAGATCTACACCTTCTTCTTTCCTTTGTCTTTCTTTGATCTTTCTTTCACATTTATATCATTCTTTTTTTCTATACCATATATCTATATTTCTTACATCACCGACACAATAATAATTAACAACATTTTTTAAAAAATATAATTATTATTTCACAAAAGCCAAAAAAGAAAAAACAAGAAAAATGAGAGAAGGTTTTTTTTTTTAATTTTTTGAAAATGAGAGGCATGTGATGTGATGCAAATTGCAAATCAAGCGGAATCCTCGGGTATTTCGTTATTGAGATGATTTTCCTTTTTTAGCCCTGACTGAATCCCGTAATAACGAACGTACCACTTCACGAATTTTCTCAAACCCGTTGATAGATCTGTTGTTGGTTTGTACCCGAAATCTCTGTAAGCCAATGTCACATTCGCGTGCGTATACGGAACGTCGCCGTTTCGTGGCATCTTGAGGATGTGTTTCTTCGCCTTCGTGCTGAGCAAGTTTTCAAGAATCGATACGAGTTTCCCCACCGGTACCGGCGACGTGTTTCCGAGATTGTAGATTCGTAATTGCGCCGGTGCTTTCTTCTTTCCGCCGCTCCCGGTGCTCTTCTCCGCTGTGTCCAAAGCCCCTATGCAACCTTTCACGATATCGTCGATGTAGGTAAAATCACGCGCGACTTCTTTTCCTTCTTGTGTTTGGTAAACATCGATGGTTTTCCCATGGAGGATATCTTTTGTGAAGAAGAAGTACGCCATGTCTGGTCTTCCCCAAGGACCGTACACCGTGAAGAAGCGAAGTCCGGTGAGGGAGAGACCGTAGATGTGGTTATAAGTATGAGCGATTTCCTCGCCGGCTTTTTTAGTTGCGGCGTAGAGACTCGCCGGTTGATCTGTCCGGTGAAGCTCTGAGAATGGATTCTCAGTGTTGAGACCGTAAACTGAACTCGATGAAGCCCAAACTATTGCTGGTTGAGGATTAGCAGCCTTTGAAACTTCTAGAAGGTTCACGAAACCGGCAATGTTTGATTTGATGTAGGATTGTGGATTTTGCATGGCGTAACGAACTCCGGCTTGTGCTGCGAGATGAAGGATGTGAGTGATCGGAACTACGTCGAAGAGTTTTGTTAACAGCGGCGCGTCGTTTAGGTCACCTTCAACGATGAAGATTTGATGCTGAGTTAATAAAGCTTGTCTCGCGCGTTTCAACGACGGGTCGTAATAGGTGTTGAAGTTATCTAGACCTATAACACCGTCGCCTCGTTTTTTAAGAGCGAGGGAAGAGTGTGAACCGACGAAACCGGCTGCACCGGTTACAAGTACAATGAAACCGTTAGGACGGCGGGGTGTGGCGGAGTGACGGATTTGTCGTTCCCATGCACCGCCGCCGCCGAATGCGGAGGCGAGGAAGTGGGAATGGGTGTGGAAGTGGTGGTTGGTGGAGTCGGAGAGTGGAGGGTAATTGAAAGTGAAGAAGAACACGAGGACGAGTGCTATTAAAAGTGTGGCTCGGAAGAGAAGTTTGGACGATGCGTTAAGGAGTTTTGTGCTGTTAACTTTTCTGAGGTAGCTATTGTAACGTTCAAGCTTTACGGTTTTGCTTGTGTCTGGTGGAGAAGCCATTTTGCTTTATGCAAAAATGGAATATGATTGTTTGGGATTGGGGATGATAGATTATAGATGTCAGTGTTTATTGCGTTGGAGTGAGGAAATTGTATTGTTTTTTATGGCAGAAAAAAGGGTTGCCTCTGAATGTGTGAGAGCTGGTTTGAGGTTGAGCCCTGAAGTTTAAAGGTGTGAGAGGATTATTAATATAAAGGGAAGGATAGAGGAAAGAGAGAGTGGGATGGGATGGGTTGGTGTTGGTTGGAGACCACTTTCTTTTTCTTCTTAACTCTTCACACTATCATATACACTCATGGAAACGGGAAAGTGCTCGTAGTAATAGTAATAAATAACCCTTCTTCCTTCTTAAAATATTTATCATATTAAATATTTTTAAATAGATTAAAAAAATATAATAAATGAAACAGAATAATAATTTTATTAAATTATTCTAATTAGTTATTGATGTATCTAAATTATTAATATAAAATGAAAAAATAATAAATTAAAAATATTAATTAGAAAATATAATTAAAAGATAAAAACTAAATTTATATTAAAAATTAAAAGCTATACTTATTTTAGAATAATTTTTTTATAAATGTCATCCTTATTGGGAAGGAGTATAATATTAGTACTTAAGTTAAATTAATTTCTCTTTTTCTATTTTGACTTTAACATATTTTACTCTAATATTTATTTTTTCTTCAATATATTTGGGTATTTTTATTTGTTATGATATGAAAGTATAATTTATTTGGATAGATTCAATTCTCATCGTACTATAAGCCGTTTATTTTAATTTTATATTTTTTTTATATTTTAAAAAATATCTTTTATTAAAAAGATTTATAAAAAAGTTTTTAATTTTTAATAAAATATTAAAAAATTTAAGCTCGTATTTTATAAATTAAAAAATTAATTTTGATATTAAATAAAATTATAATAATATTTACAAAAAAAAGTTGAAACTAACCATCTCTATTCATTCAAATTTTAATTTTCTCTCTCTAATTTATAACATAATACAATTTCGATGTAAAGTCCGATTGCAATTTTTATTTATAAAAAATCAATCAATAAAATGTAAAATTACTTTTTTAAAAGTTATCTCATATTAAGAATTATAGGTGTTTTGGACTGGGTCTGTCCGTGACCCAATCACTAGTGAGGCCCAATTCAAGTTTTGCAACGTATCATGCTGAGCATTAGATCCTTCGAGCACACCCGATCATGGGTGACTGGTCGAATACGACCGCGCCCGCCAGTGCCCGCGAAGAACGTCCCCGACGAGGGATCTCACAGACGAGGAACATCCCAATCCAAGTCTTGCTCGAGTACCCTCCTCGTAGGGCAAACTTTCAACCTCTCCAGATATCTCGTAGTCCTCAGGGTCCTGGAAAGATCGCGTCTTCACCCTTCCTATTTTGCGGAGAGCATCATCCAAGTAGGGGACCACGTGCAGGTCCCCACTACTCACGTAGAACCTGGCAGTCCCTTTGTTGGGCCTGTTTGGTCAGCCTAATAAAGGGACCTTGGCCCAGCGCTGGGGGTTATAAATACCCTCTATTTCAATAAGGCCAGGTATTCATTCATTCACACCTATATACTCACTTGCCTGCTCATTCCGTCTCTCACTTTGTCATCAGAGTGTCTTGCAGGTACCCCCCTCCCATCTCCTTCAAATCCATTTCAAAGTCAGCTGTGACGGTCCAACTCTGATCAGGTACGATCAGTGGCGCCGTCTGTGGGAAACTAAGCTTCCCCGTCTTATTCACTTACAAAGACCAAAGCTAAAACCATCCTCGACTGTCAAGGCTGACTAGACTCAGGACAACCAGAACATCCGCGTCATCGAAGCTAATAACAACCTCGCCGACAACAATGTCGGCCCAAACAACGCCGACGTCACCGGCCATATTACTGTCTTAGGAGGCAACATTCTCGGGCCTTTCAACTACCGAGACAGAGCCACGGCCTTATCTTCATCAATCCCTCCTCGGCTTGAAGAAGATAATTCAGTTCCTCCGAATTATCCAGTCGTCCAATTCCACGAGGTTCCTATCCCCATCGGGGCAGACGCCACGACCAGGCCACTGTTCGCGGCAATTAACCAGACCAACTATCTCATCTTTGTCCAGGGGGAAAGACTGAGAGCACTTGAAGACGACCGAAGGCCCCCTAGAAGACACAGGAGGCCTCAATCCCCTCCTTCTCGACGAACGGAGGAACATCCCCAATCTCCCCCGCGGAGACAGGATCGGGACATCTCTCAAAGCCCGTCGCCCCGACCAGTCGGGCGGCGACCCCCCTTGGAGAGAGAACAACTCATTGAAACCGGAAGGCGCGACCACGACCCTTCACAGCAAGAACGAAGACCTCCCGGGGACAGACACGAAGGAATCTATCAACGGTCACATCGCTCAAGGAACGTCCAACACGACCAGGACCATCATGACCGACAATACATCAGATCCCCATCCCGCTCCCCGGAACAGAGTGACGAGGACAACCCCCGCGGTCCCTTGTCACAAGCTATCATGGAGGTGCCAATTTCCCCAGGCATGGAGAAGCCTCCCCACTTAAAAGAATATGACGGCGTAGCCGACCCGGTCGACCACATAGACGGGTTCGAGGCCATGCTGCACTACCACAACGTTGGGGGACCAATCAAATGTCGGTTGTTCCCCACGACCCTGAGGAAAGCAGCTATGGACTGGTACAAGGGTCTCGCCCCGGGGTCAATTACCTCGTGGCGAAACTTGAAGACCAATTCATTAGCTCGTTCATTGCGTCGCAGCGGCATCCGAAGACCAAAGCGACGCTCAAGGCCATCGTCCAGAAGCACGATGAGACCTTGAGGGAATTCATCAACCGCTTTAACCGGGAAGCCATCCAGGTCCCTTGCACGGACCATATAAAGAGATACCAGCTGGAGAGGGGGCTCCTCCCCGGCACCGAATTCAGGAAAGTCGTGGGCATCGAACCACCCTAAACGTTCGATGCCCTCCTCGAGAAGGCCAGAGCCTACATGGACTACGGGGAGAGGGAAGCGGCCAACAGAGCCCGAGACCCCAGGAATCGCGGATCCAGCAGCAATCTGCGACAAGATACCGCCCCTCCTCGACGAACCAGGGAAAAGAGAAAAGACGATAAACCCCGGGACGCCCGGGAGCAAAGGGGGCCCTTGGGACGGTTCACAGAATACACTTTGTTCACGGCTTCCCACGAGCACATCTTAGCGGAGTGTGTGAGTACATACTTTAAAGATGGCGGCGTCAAACACCCCCGACCAGCTCCTGCCAAACCCGGGGTGGACCGGAGCAAATACTGTCAGTACCACCGGAGCCACGGGCATCTGACCAAATACTGCGTCCACCTCAAAGACGCCATCGAGACCCTCATAAAAGGGGGAGACTCGCACAATATCAGCGAAACGATGCTCCTCATCTTGACGCCCGCGAGACGAGGGAAGCAGAAGAGGATGCCCGACCATCTGACGAGTCAGTTCCCATCCAAACTGTGTTCTTCGTCACAAGACCCGAGGACTTTTACGTCCCCGATCACTTGCAAGAACCGCTGTCAACCCACAGTAGGTGGGAACACTTCCCCTCCGCCATGGTCATCAATGGTGGAGGGTTCAACGATCTGACCATAAATTCAGCTAAGAGGAAGCTGGACGAGTTGGTTGACACGGCCCCCCTCAAACGGTGACCTTTGAAAAAGTGAGGGGAAGGTCGGAGCCAATCACTTTCTATCTCGAGGATCTCCCCGGAGGGGGCCCCAATTCGGTCATCCCTCTGCTGATAAGAGCGAGAATGGCCAACTTCGACGTACACCGCGTCCTCGTCGACGAAGGAAGTTCCGTCGACATGATGTACAACTAACTGTTCTGAACCCTGCAGCTCGACGACTCTCACCTCTCGCCTTACGTGGGGTCGGACCTGCAGGGCTTTAACGACTCAACTTCCAAGCCTTGGGGATACATCGAGCTCATGGTCACATTCGGCGAGGATACGGCAACGAGACAAGTCAAGGTGCGCTTCCTCGTCATTGATTGCCCGTCCCTCTACAACTGCATTTTGGGAAGGCTGACACTGGCGGAGCTGACCGCAGTTCCCTCCACCGTTCATCTAAAAATGAAGTTTTACACCAAGAGGGCACAGGTCGCCACCATCCAAGGGGACCTAGCAGCTGCCCGAAGGTGTTTTAACGTGGAATCCAAGAGACGTGATACGGTCCACACCAGCACAAGGCCCGCCAAGAGAGCTGCAACAACACGACCAAAGCCTCAGAGGTCAGAGCCCATCAAAGCGGAAGAGCAGAGAGCCCCTCCAGAGGTCGACTCAATATCCCTGGACACCCGCTTCGACCAGGATGAGCCTCCTAGAGGCGAGTAAGTCCCCCTTCGACCAATTCCATACGGGGACTTCGAACTTGTTCCCCTCGGTGAAGACCCAAGCAGAGGAGTGAAGATTGGAATCAGACTCCCCGATTTGGCAAGGAAGCAAATCAAAGCTTGCTTGCGCGAGAATGCGGACCTATTCGCGTGGAGCACTACGGAGATGCCCGGACTCGACCCTGAGGTCGCCTGTCACCAACTCTCCATTAATCCAGCCGCTAGGGAAATAGTACAACGTAGACGTAGGCAGTCTCCGGAGAAAACAAAGGCTATTGAGAAAGCTGTAAAAGACCTCTTAGAGGAAAATTTTATTTCTGAAGTCCGGTATTCAACCTGGATGTCAAATGTTGTACTTGTCAAGAAAAATAATGGAAAATGGCGAATGTGCGTTGATTATACCGATCTTAACCAGGCATGCCCGAAAGATGCATTTCCTTTACCTAACATAGATATGCTGGTCGATAACTCGACCGGTTATAAAATACTATCGTTTATGGACGCCTATTCGGGCTATAACCAAATACCAATGGTAATAAGCGACAAGCATTGCACTGCTTTCATGACCATCTTTGGCAACTATTACTACAACGTAATGCCCTTTGGTCTGAAAAATGCAGGAGCAACGTATCAACGGATGATGAAAAAAGTATTCCACAACCAAATTGGGGATATGCTCGAGGTATACATGGACGACATGATCATCAAGTCCCGAGCAGACACTGACCACGCCGCTCACCTCAGGGAAGTATTTGCTCAAGCGAGGCAATGCAAAATGAGATTTAACCCCGAGAAGTGCATATTCGGGGTCAAGGCGGGTAAATTCGTCGGCTTCTACTTAACAGAACGAGGAATCAAAGCCAACCCCGACAAATGCTAGGCTTTCTCCGACCTCCCCACGCCTACATCGAAGAAATCCATACAAGTTCTGAATGGCATGCTCACCTCGTTATCCCGTTTCATTGCGAAATCCGCTAAACACGCCCTCCCTTTCTTCAAGCTTCTTCGCAAGGAAGCAGCCTTCGAATGGACTGAGGAATGCGAGCAGGCGCTGATCCATCTTAAACAAAGTCTATCTCAACCGCCCATGTTATCACGACCAATCAACGGGGAACCTTTGTTCCTGTACTTGGCCGTCTCGGTCGAAGCCGTCAGCGCAGCCCTCATTCGTGAGATGCCCGACGGACAAAAACCCGTCTATTTCACGAGCAAAGCGCTTCAAGGACCCGAGGTTAGATACCAATAGATAGAGAAGGTAGCTCTGGCCCTCGTCAACGCAGCGAGAAGGCTCAGACACTATTTCCTCGCGCCCACGATTGTAGTATGAACGGACAAGCCCGTAAAACAGCTCCTGGGTCGCCCAGACATGGCAGGTCGAATGCTGAAATGGTCCTTGGAACTTTCTGAGTTCGACATCCAATACGAGAGAAGGAAAGCCCTAAAGGCACAAGCTTTGGCCGATTTCGTCGCAGAGATGACTTCTCACAACCCCCCCGCAGGAAAAGAGCACAAGTGGATCATCTTCGTCGACAGAGCATCTAGATCGTCCGAGAGTGGCGCTGGGATCCTCCTAGAGAATGAGGAAGGTGTGGTGGTCGAGCATTCGCTCACCCTCTCCTTTCCAACCTCGAACAACCAAGCGGAATACGAGGCCCTGCTCGTGGGTCTAAGACTAGCCGAGGACCTAGGTGCCCGTGAGGTACAAATCTTCACCAACTCTTAACTCGTCACATCCCAAGTCCAAGGAGGATACCAGGCTAAAAACAACAGCCTCATCGAATACCTGAACTTAGTCAAAGAGTACATGAAAAAGTTCGACCGAGCAGAAATTTCGCACGTACTACGCGAGCAAAACACAAGGGCCGATATACTTTCTAAGCTCGCAAGCACGAGAAAGAAAGACGGAAACAAATCCGTCATACAGGAATCTCTATCTCGCCCGAGCATCAAAAAAATCTCGACTCCACCCGAGGTAAACGCCATCGGAGACAGCTCGTGCTGGATGACCCCGATGTTCAACTTCCTAACAAGGGGGGAACTCCTCCCGGACCGAACAGAAGCAGCCGCGGCCAAACGACGAGCATGCTCCTACGTGGTGGTCGAGCACAAACTATATCGCAGGGGATTTTCCATCCCACTCTTGAAGTGCATCGATGAATCTACAATCCCCGAGATATTACTGGAAATACACGAAGGTATTAACGCCCAACACATGGGCGACAAATCCCTAGCAAGGAAGGCTCTACGAGCGGGGTACTACTGGCCGACAATGCGATAAGATGCCAAAGACCACGTCAAGAGATGCGACAAATGCCAAAGGTACGCCTACATGCATCTCGCCCCCCACACGAGCTAAATATATTGTCATCCCCGTGGCCATTTTCCTGGTGGGGGATGGACATCCTCGAACCATCCGTGCAAGGAACGTACCAAAACAAGTTCCTCATCGTGGCCGTGGATTATTTTACAAAGTGGATAGAAGTCGAGGCCCTTGCGAAAATCACCTCCCATAACATCCTCCACTTTTACAAACAAAACGTCCTCGCCCGATTTGGAATCCCGCAGGCGCTAATCACAGATAACGGTACCCGATTCACAGACCAAGGCTTCCGAAGTTTCATCGCTAAACTCGGCACCAAACAATATTTCACCTCATTCGAGCATCCCCAAACCAACGGGAAAGCCGAGGCCGCCAACAGGGTCATCCTATGGGGACTCGAGCGCAGATTGTGCGAAGCAAAAAGGGGGTGGGTCGAGTAACTACATAGGGTTCTGTGGGCTTACCGCACCACACCCTATTCGACAACGGGTGAGACTCCATTCCGACTAACGTATGGCACCGAGGCGGTCATCCCCGTAGAGATCATGGAGCCATCTAGGAGAATGGAGATGCCTCTTGACAAGGAAATGAATGACGAGGCCCTGAGGGATGAGCTCGACCTGGTCGAGGAAATCTGATCGGGAGCATCCCTGCACGAGGCCACTTTGAAACAAGGGTAGCCCTACGTCACGATGACAAGGTCATCAGACGCGAATTCCAGGTCGACAGCTTAGTCTTGCAAAGAAACCAGAAAAATTCCCGCGAAGGAAAATTGGCTGCAAACTGGGAGGGACCTTATCGCGTCCAGGGCGCTACGGGCACCTGAGCATATTATCTCGAGCAATTAAATGGAGAACCATTACCACGACTCTGGAATGCTGCAAAGCTGAAACGATACTATAGCTAAAGCCCTCACCAACTATGGACTTTCGCCATCGAATATTCACCTTTAGTCGACAAAGGGAAAAATCTCAACCACGTAGGCGAGTCGAGGTACGGACCCGACCTACCAACCAACAAGGGCATACTGTCGTTCACTCTGATGAACCGAACATACATGCCCGGCAGGGACACCTTGATCGAGCTCCACTGTCGAAGTACCCCACATGGAAGAACACCCAGCTCGCGATGGGCAGTTCACGCTGCGGGCGTAGGACCCTAATCGCGGTCATACGCCCGACATGCGGATTCCACTCCGTGCATTCGACACATTTCTAAGTGCGTCGAACCGTCACGGGGGTCGAACGGATATCTCCACTCGAACACAAACGTCTCCAAGAATTCATTATCAAAATAACAGTCGAGCATATACCTAAAATACTATCAGATAATTGCAAACAAAGCATCCGTCGAGCAGGCAATCATAAACAAGGATTAATAATATACCGACCACAAGGGCCAGACATATCCGAAATTATAGTCCAGGCACGATGGCCAAAAAACTAAGAATAATACGGGAACGCATGCCCCAAAAACAAATACGGGCACGCAGGCCCCAAAAAACAATAAACGGGCATGCAGGCCCAAACACCAACAAAGTATCAATCAGTTCCCGGAGTGCTGACGTCGATATCAGGAGAGTCGGGGGGAGGCACAACCTGGCCATCGACGATCTAGGATAGAACTCCAGCCCCTTCTATGTTCAAACCCGGATTTAGAATGGATAGCTGACTCACCGCAGCCTCAAACCCATCGGCCAAAGCGCCAATGCAGTCCAACTCTAGGAGTTGAATGCAAGTAATAAAGTCAGAGCGCATATGCAAGTTAGCCATCCCCTCTGGCTCGTCCTCGGAAGGCAACATATCAGCTTTCAGGTCCTCGACCTCTCTCGACAGCCGCTGGTTGTCACTCTCCAACCGTTCCTTATTAAGCTGAAGGCAATCTCTTTCCTCGAGAGCCCTGTCGGCCCTTTCCTTCTCCCCCGACAACATATCAGACTGCTCGCGAAACATTTCCTCGGAGCGTTCGAGGGAAGCCTTCAATTTGCGGGACTTGGCCGCAAGAGCCGCCTTCTCCGACTCCAACTCTCTGACCCGATCCATGGAGTCCGATCCTTCCCCCGCGAGGATAACCGCCATCTCGGCCATTTTTACCATACCAACCATACTGGCAGCGAGGTGCTTCCTACGACCTTCCTTGTCAAGCCGCCTGATAAGGTCGGCCTCGTTGTCGGATACGGACAAGGGAAACCCATCAAAGAAGTCCTTTTCTACGAAGCAGGGTGGCAAGCCGAAGGCCCGGGCACCCGCACCTCCGTCGGTCACTTTGACCCCGTCATCTGGTCGACTCCGCTTCTTGCTGATCAGAGAAGATTGGTGCTTGGCGTCCGGGGAACCCGAGGACCCACTGGATCCTTCCCTGCCCGAGTCAGGAGGCGGGCCCATTCACGTGGCTTATTGCAGCCTCACCAATATCTTGCTGACTCTCATGTCCTGGGTTAACTTCAGCAACCTTTCGCGACGCTCCGCCATGTGACCTGCAAAGGAAGCGTACTTGGGTTAGCTACATACATTAAAGAAAGCAATTAAAGAGGAATGTCAATAGAGCAAAGCAAGAAACCTAAGAGGTCTACGGCTTGCCCGTAAGATTGGAACTCGACGAGTGCCTTGGTATTGATCAGGCGTGCCTCGAACGTCGGATAGCCATCCTCATCAAGAATGTCGTCCCCTTCCCTCGTAGCCCACTGAGCAGGAAAGAAGCCATTGACAAACTTGTTCAGGACGCCATAAGCTTCCTCGTCCTCAGCACTCATACCCCTAGCAGGAGTGTGGTAGTATCCAGGATCATGGTCGTAATGGCCCGAACACCAGTGAATGGGAAACCTAGAGACTCGCCCGATCTCGGGATTACCCTTAGCATCCAAACACGGTTCCCTATCCTCGTCCACCACAGTGGCCGATTTGAACAGCGAATCTACGGCTGTCTGGGTAGACGGTTGCAAAATATACCACTTGTCCTTAAAATCTCACACGGAATCCATATACATCCTAAACAGTCTCTTAGACTGCTTAAGGGACACCCAGTTGTGCTTCCCTCCTCAGGACTGCCGTTATAAGTGAAAAACCCTGAAGAATATGGAAATCGTCGCCCCAATCCTCAGGAAGCGATAAGTGAGCTCGAATGCCCGGAGAAAGGCAATCGCATTAGGATGGAGTTGGGAGGGGGCCAGGTTCAGATGGTTGAATACCCCGACCTGGAAGTCATTGAAGGGAAACCGGAGCCCGAGATCTCTAAATACGATCTCGTACATGGGAAATGTATCATGTGTAAACTCCGAACAGATACGGGCATCCCTCGCCGGCCTCATAATCTTGAAGTTCCTTCGAAATCCGTCTTGACCGCCGCCATACTCGACGACAGTATAAGCTTGTCTACTGGGAAGGCTATAGACCGAAGCTATTCCCCGGGGTTCAGCACCGACCCAATCCAGAGTGGGGTCATCGACGGTGTCGACCAGGGTAATAGTTTCCTCCGATGTGCTTGTTTCCTCGACGTCGTTACGCCCCGAGGACTCGGGAATGTCGGCCATTTACCTGCAAAGTACAAGAAACCGGTGAATTCGACAGCAGATCCGCTTTTCCGCCACAAAGACGGGGAGAAGTAAGCAACACTCAGACCGAGTCTATAGCCATTCCCACGAAAAACGGGGAACAAGTGGACCTCGACCAAACACCGACCCCAGCGGCGGACGCATATCAATCATGAACGATGCGAGCATAGCATGAATATCTCAAGCGAAGGATGAACCCCACGACCAAGTTCATAATGTTGTTGGCCCGGTACAAGAATATTACGGGGAAAACTAGCCTACATACTAACGAAAGGATGAATCTCCCGACCAAGTTCATAAATCTACTAGCCAAACGAATGAGTATCGCGAGCACAATTGTAAACCTTATGCCTAAACTTATGAATATCTCGGGCACAACCATGAATCAGGCGCCTAGCGCGCTTAAATTTATCAGGCACTAGCCCCAGACACGAGATTCCACCACTAAAACGCCATCAAATCTATCTACAACACGAGATATCAAAGGGAGAAAACACTTACTTTAGAGAAGAATGAAGAACGACGGTGGTGGAGATGATCAGACGACAAACGGCGCGGTGATCTCAGCGATGCTAGGAAAATTCACGAGATGGAAAATAGAGAAAATATGAGAAGCGGGAAGAGGTGAAAACAAACTATGGGCCCTGGAACCCTATTTATAGAGATGACGTGGAATATGAAACATCGTGCCGGGGAACCACAAACCGCCCCCGTCTTCGACGTCTACTCGCATAGACAATGATGGCCCTATTCCCTAGGGCGGCATTGTAGTTTCCAAGAGCCGCACCACGTGTCTAACTGACGCGTCACCACCTCCCTACAAAAAGTTCCTCGAACACTCCTGAATCGCTGCACGGGGAAAATCACAAATCGGGCGATGTCTCTTCTCCCCGGTTGAAAGCCACTACGTCGCGCAAGTGAGCCTCGCGAAAGAGAGAACTTGAATCAAGTCATAACTCTCGTACCGGGAGCAACGACTTGGGGGCTCCTGTTCTGGACTGGGCCTGCCTTTGGCCCAATCACCAGTGAGGCCCAATCCAAGCTTTGCAACGTATCATGCTGAGCATTAGATCCTCCGAGCACACCCGATCATGGGTGGCTGGTCGAATACGCCCGCGCCCGCCGGTGCCTGCGAAGAACATCCCCGACAAGGTACGTCCCAGACGAGGAACATCCCAATCCAAGCCCTGCTCGAGTACCCTCAGGGTCCCGGGAAGATCGCGTCTTCATCCTCCCTATTCTGTGGAGAGCATCATCCAGGTAGGAGACCACGTGCAGGTCTCCACTACTCACGTAGAACCTGGCAGTCCCTTTATTGGGCTTGTTTGGTCAGCCTAATAAAGGGACCTTGGCCCAGCGCTGGGGGATATAAATACCCTCTATTTCAAGAGGGTCAGGTACACCTATATACTCACTTGCCTGCTCATTCTGTCTCTCACTTTGTCATCGTAGTGTCTTGCAGGTACCCCCCCCCCCCCCCCCATCTCCTTCAAATTCATTTCAAAGCCAGCTGTGACGGTCCAACTCTAATCAGGTATGATCAATAGGCTTATCTCTTATTGCATAATTATTTAGTTATTTAAAAAATTATGACTTCTAGATTGGGCAAAGTGCTTAGCAGTTGCATTAATCAAAATTAAGTTGTTTTTGTTTCAGGCCAACATATTTAAGATCATATATTGTTAGCATATGAACTTAAGGTTAGTATTAAGAGTGGGGTCCTAAGGTGTATGTTTCATATGGATCTCGAAGAGACTTATGAAACCGTGAAATGATGTGCATTGAAAAATATTTTAATTGAGCTCAATTATCCTCATAAATTCATTAAGTGAATTATACTTAGTGTTACTACTGTCTCTTACATATATAGAGTGAATGAATAACATACCAACATCCTGAAAGCTAAAAGAGGTTTGAGGCAAGGGGATCCCCCTTCGCCTTGCTCTTTGTTATTGTCATGGAGTAGTTTTATAAGACCTTGCAAAAGCTGAAGATTAATCCTAATTTTTTTTCAAAGTTTAAGAAGTTGGGCATAATTAATGTGAGCTTTGATGATGATTTGCTCTTATTTGCTAGAGGTGACACTATATCTATTGACCTTATGATGAAAGCATTCAATGACCTCTCTCATTCTACTGGATTATCTGTGAATCCCATAGAGTACCTAATTTGTTTTGGTAATATGGACATAGTGACTAAGAATGAGATTGCTAACCTTGCCACTTTCTCTGAAGGACCTCTCCCTTTTAGATATCTTGGCATCCCTCTTACGAGTAAAAAAAGTTTATGTTCCACTAGGATCTTACACTGGAGTGCAAAACTCCTCAATTTTGCAGGTAGATTGCAGTTGATTAAGAATTTTATTTTTTCTATTTGTAGCTATTGGATGCATTGTTTCCCTCTCCCTAAACATGTTATTAAAATTTCAAAGTTATTTGTAGATCTTTCCTTTGGTTTGGAGTGAGGTAGTAACCATAAAATCTTTTATAGCCTGGAAAAAAAGTGTTTTCCTAGAAAATAGGGTGGGTTGAACTTAGTTTCTCTTCAGGAGTGGAATCAAGCTAATATGTTTAAATTGCTCTGGAATCTCAACGGTAAAGCGAATAAATTATGTATCAAGTGGATATATTGTTATTACATAAAGGGTTGGAATGTGGAGACATTTCCTATTAGAAACTCTTGATTTTAGATCCTTAAATTTGTGCTTAAACTTAGACAGACATCTTATAAACATCAGGTTTGGTTCACTTTGCTGAATCAATCTTTCAACATTAGAAAAATGTATTGTGAGTTGAAAGAGCAATATTAGGTTGTACGTTGGTGGATGACGTTGTTGAATCTTTGAGAAGGTTCCCTCTGCAAAAAGCTTGTGTAAAGACATATCAATTATTACCATTTCTAATAATCCTGCAAAGATCTCCTCTAAAGGTCTTGTGACGATTACCACCACTCCTAAAATTTCTCCCTTGATCATTACCTCTCCAGGGCCAATACCATATCCTCCGACAAGGAAGTTCCTTAGAATTATGGAGCTGGCGTCTATTACCATGGCATTAAGAAAGACCTATTGGCTATCAAGAATGAAGTTACTGAAGATATTGACCCTAACATTGACAATATTATTGGGACCAGTAAGGTTACCCGAAGCGGAAGGATTTTCTATCCGGAAATCTCTCCATGGACTGTTTCTACTCCTGTTGATATTCCTACTACTGAGTCAACTAAGACTCAGGGAAAAGAAGTATTGATTGAGCCTGCCCGAAAGGAGGCACCGAAAGAAGCCATTCCTGACGCCTCCAAGCAAGAAATGGAGGAAAATTTGAAGATCATACGGAAGAGTGATTACAATGTTGTGGAACAATTGGGTCAAACCCCCTTGAAAATTTCAGTGCTAGCTTTGTTGTTGTGCTCCGAGGCCCATGCTAAGGCTTTGGTGAAGTTTCTGAAGTCTTCTCACGTGCCACAAGAGACTTCTGCCGACCAACTTGAGAACTGTGTTGCCAGTCTGACTGCCGACAATGGACTAGGTTTCTCCGATGTTGATTTGACTCCTAAGAGAAGAAAACATAATGATGCCCTGCATGTCTCTATTGAGTGCAGGGGCACTAGTTTGGCTCACATATTAGTTGATACAGGTTCATCTCTGAATGTTCTACTCAAGGGTGCCTTAGACAGATTGGATTGTGAAGACCTTACATTGAAGCCCATTAACATTGTGGTGAGGGCTTTTGAAGGTTCCAAAATAATGGTACACAGGGAGGTAGACATTCCAATTAAAGTGGGTTCACAAACTTTTGACTCCACTTTCTATGTGATGGACATTCGCCCATCTTAATCCTGCATACTGGGATGCCCTTGGATTCATGGGACCGGTGTTGTCACTTTTACTTTACATCAGATGTTGAAATATCCTGTAAACGGAAAGATTATCACAGTCTGTGATGAAGAAGAATATATGGTAAGCCACCTGAATTATTTTAGGTATGTCGAGATGGACGGCGAGTTCATTGAAACCCCCTGTCAGAATTTTGAAGAGGTTCCTCAGACGATCGCTGTTACCAAAGTTGCTACTGTTGTTCCGAAGATTACCAGACCTCCACTGAAAATGGCTTCTCTAAAGGACTCCAAGGTTGTGATTGAAGAAGGTGGGTGTACTATTTGGGGCCAACTCCCTGACATCCCGTATAAGTCTGACAAATTTGGTTTGGGTTTCACTTCAGGAGCTCAAAAAGTTGTTCGTCGTGCTCGCGTCGGAGGACCATTACTATGCATAAGCAACCATGGAGTCAATGTTATGGAGGATGCTGATAGTGACTGCGACCTGGAAAATTGGATCTTCCCTACTACCAATGATGGACTTATTAATTGGATAGCTAGAGACTTTGTGCCTATCTCTTTTATCCAGGAGTAATTATTTTTCTGTTTTTGGGATATGTAATTTTTGAACAAATTAAACTCTAAAACCTTGTGTCTTACCCAAGGCACAATGGTCTATTTGTGAGGGTTATCACACTTCATTTTCATATGCCATTAATAAATCATTGGACGTTTTGCATTCAAATTTTACGATATTTGTCTTTCTTTTTACTTTATTTTGACAAAATAGCTATGCGCTCTTACACACACCCATATATCAAATTGCACATCCACATCCACCCTAGATCCCATTGATAAAAGTTTTGCTATTTCCAGTTATGACTTTGAAAATCCAATCTACCAAGTCGAGGACGAAGGTGAGGAAGATTGTGAAGTACCAGGAGAACTTTCTAGACTATTATAGCAAGAGGAAAGAGCAATACAACCTCATGAGAGCCAGTCGAGGCGATAAACTTGGGTACTGAGGAGAATAAACAGGAAGTTAAGATAGGTTCCAACTTAAAGAATAGTGTCAAAGAACGGTTAATCCAGATGTTACATGACTACATTGAGATCTTTGCCTGGTCATACAAAGACATGTCGGGGCTTGATACTGATATTGTGGTTCATCGTCTGCCAACAAAAGAAGACTGCCCTCCAGTGAAGCAAAAGGTTCGTCGTATGCGCCCTGAAATGTTAGAAAAGATCAAGGTTGAAGTCATGAAACAATTCGATGTCGGATTCTTAGTTGTTACTTCTTATCCACAATGGGTTGAGAACATGGTACAAGTACCTAAGAAGGACGGTAAAGTACGTATGTGTGTGGATTATAGAGATTTGAATAGGGCGAGCCCCAAAGATGACTTTCCGCTTCCCCATATTGATGTTCTGGTTAACAACACCGTACAACATAAGATATTTTCCTTCCTGGATGGTTTCTCCAGTTATAATCAAATCAAAATGGCGCCTGAAGACATGGAGAAAACAACTTTCGTCACACAATGGGGCACTTTCTGCTACAAGGTTATGCCATTTGGGTTGAAGAACACTGGGGCAACCTATCAGCGTGCTATGGTAGCATTGTTTCATGATATGATCTATCACGAGATAGAGGTCTATGTTGATGATATGATAGCCAGGTCTCAGACCGAAGAAGAGCACCTTGATCACTTGCAAAAATTATTCGAAAGGCTGAAGAAGTATAAATTAAGACTGAACCCGAACAAATACACCTTTGGAGTAAGATCTGGTAAGCTCCTAGGTTTCATCGTTAGTGGCAAAGGTGTTGAGGTAGACCCTGAAAAGGTTAAAGCTATTCAAGAAATGCTAACTCCCTGTACTGAGAAGGAGATTAGAGGTTTCTTGGGGCGTCTAAACCATATTGCCAGATTCATTTCCCACCTAACTTCTACTTGTGAACCAATCTTAAAATTATTGAAGAAAAATCAAGTAGTGAAGTGGAATGATGATTTCCAAACAGCCTTTGACAGAATCAATGAATATCTTCAAGAATCTCCAATTCTGATGCCTCCGATTGAAGGAATACCTCTGATCATGTACTTAACAGTATTAGAGAATTCAATGGGGTGTGTGCTAGGGCAACATGACAATTATGGTCGAAAAGAGCATGTAATATACTACCTTAGCAAAAAGTTTACCGACTGTGAAACAAGATACTCACTGCTCGAGAAAACTTGTTGCGGTTTGGCATAGGTTGTTCATCGATTAAGACAGTACATGTTGACTTACACCACCTTATTGATATCTAAAATGGATCCTATCAAATACATATTCGAGAAGCCCGCTCTCTCTGGAAGAATAACAAGGTGGTAAATGGTCCTAACCGAATATGACATTCAGTACACCACCCAAAAAGCAATAAAAGGGAGTGTACTAGCTGATCATTTGGCTCACTAGGCCATAGACGACTACCAATCAATGAATTTTGAGTTCCCGGATGAGAACATTATGCTAGTAACTGATTGTGAAGAACCTGGACTGAATGAAGGACCTGAAAAGGATCCCGATGGACTATGATCTTTGACGGGGCTTCCAACGCGCTCGGTAATGACATTGGTGTTGTGATTATCTCTCCCGAAGGCTGTCATACACCCTTCACTTCCAAATTATGTTTTAACTGTACCAACAATATGGCCAAATATGAGGCATGCATTATGGGTATCAAGACTACTATTGATATGAGGATCAAGTTCTTACAAGTACTCGGAGACTCAGCCTTGGTGATCAGTCAGATTAAGAGAGAATAGGATACGAAACATCCTAATCTCATCCCCTACCAAGATCGTGTTGACATTGATCCCATATTTTGAAGAGATTATCTTTGAACATATTCCACGAGAAGAAAATCAATTAGCGGATGTGCTAGGTACCATGCCATCTATGTTTAAGGTCAGATGGGATAATGAAGTCCCTCGGATCACTATCGAAATATTAGATGAACCGACATACTGTTATGAGATTGATACTGAGGGAGTAGAGGAAAAGCCTTGGTTCCACGAGGTGAAAAGGTATCTTGAAGCCCAAGAATACCCTGAAGGAGCATCTATAAATGACAAGAAGTTTTTGAGAAGGTTCTTTGCCAAGTTCTTCCTCAGTAACAAAATCCTCTACAAGCCAAACCACGATTCCACTTTACTTCGGTGTGTGGATAAGAGAGAAGCTGAGAAGATTGTGAAGGATATTCACGAAGGTATCTTTGGCACACATTCTAGTGGGTACACAATGACTAAAAAGATTCTGAGGTCAGGTTACTATTGGTCCACTATGGAAACAAATTGTCATCATCACTACCAAACTTGTCACAAATGCCAAGTCTACACTGACAAAGTACATGTGCCTCATGTTTCGTTAAACGTATTGACTGCTCCTTGGCCATTCGCAATGTGGGGTGTTGTAACCCAAAATTTTCCCTCTCATTTATCAAGATTTTCCTCACAAGACTTCTTGGACTCAAGACAAGATTAGGGTTTGCTCAGCACAAGACATCACCTTGCACTGATGACCTGAAATTAGGGTTTGAGTCTGCACAAGGATTTTTGGACCATCAATGCTTCATGTTACTTTCATACACCATCTTGGACCCCTAAGATTGCTTATGACAAATTTCAGGCCTTGAATCACATTTTTGCCCAGTCAATTGGACAATTGACCTAAAAATCAGTTGTATTGGGGGAAAAGTCAACCATGGCCAATTTACAGTCAAACTTCATAAATTTTGACCCACAACAACATTCTAGGCTCCTATGTACCATTTTATCAAGTTTGGATCACAACTCCTCAAGAAATTTGATCAAATCATCAAAAGGGCAAAATGGTCAAAATTAGGGTTTTGACTGAGAAAGGGCAATTTCTGCTTTTTTACCTAGCCAATGGCCAATTGGGCTCAAACATGGTTTTAAGGATCCAATGGAATAATCTTTACCTGATTGCATGGTTCAAAATATCTCAAATGCATTGGATTGACAGATGAATTTTCCAGTCAACTGATCAAAAATCAACTGTACACAAAAAAGTCAAACTTTGACTTTTTAGTCAAAATCAAGTGCCAAGGGTCATAATTAATCAAGATATGTCAAAACTTGAAACTTGTTGACCAAGAAACCTAAATTTGCAAATTAGGGTTTTAATTTGAAATTTTTCATAACTTAGAATTTTTCTAAGTATGGAAAATTTCTTATTTTTCCCCAACTTTTTCACCATTATGCAACTGGATTCAAAGAAAACATCCAAAATGAAAGTTGTAGTCCTCCATGAAATCTACAACTTTGCTTCACAAAGTTTTCCCAAATGATTCTTGGATCTCAAGTTATGATTTTGTGAATAGGGGTCCATGAACTAAATAACTTAGTGAAATTTTGCCCTAGTTTAGGCAGGTTTTTGACCTAACTTCATGGCAACTTTTCACCTAGTTCCAAGAGGTATCTCAAGTTTAATTTCAAAGATGGATTGTAGAGCATGTTGCAAGATTTCTAAAATGTCCAAGAACTCTACAAGATCATTTATGGTTAGGGAGAATCGAAGAAGAGAAAATGGCATTTTGTCACTTTTGCCCAAGCCATTTTTACAATGCATCAAGTTGCAAATCTGATCAAGCATGCTTGTACCTTGCATTACAGGTCCTAAATCCATTCTAAACTCCATAATTAAATGCTAACTCAATGGACAATGACTTTATTTTGACCTTTGGAGCATTGTACAAGAGTTTAATCCATAAATGGCACAAAGGGCACATTGCCATTTTCATAAAGCAAGCTTTTTGCAACTTTACTACCCTTGAGCCTTGGACCTGTTTCTTTGTCACAAGCAATATCCACAGATATCAGGCAAAGCATACCAACCCTCTGCAGCTAGCAAGCAAGCAAGTACAAGCCTTTGGCATAAGTCATTTCACTTTTCTTCAAAAGCAAGAAATGTTGCAAAAGTCAAGAGAACTTGTACATCTGATAAAGGGTGGACTTGGCTTCATTCAAAACAACTTCACAAACTTATATCAAGCTAGAACATGAATGCTTATGATCTGAAACCCTCCAAAACCAAAAAACTCCATTTTTCTGCCCAAACTGCCAGTTTCTGCAAAACCCTTGCCATTTCATTTTTGGCTCGTGCGTTTCTCCCTTTAACACTTGAAACACCTTCCATACATCACATACAAACTATCCAAGCCCTTGTCCTAGTTCTGTAAGCCCTATTTCAGACATCACCATTTTCATTTTGGAAGGTTGCAGCTTGACTTCTACAGGGAGTTTCAAGCATCCTCAAGGTAAGCTAAGCATTGGAATAGCTTGAGGGAACTTCAAGGAAGCTCACACGATCCTCAGGCCTCACTCAAAGTCCCCACATTGCCATATCCAAATCCAGATGAAGGAGGTATTTTTCAAAACTTTATCTCTCTATTTAGGCATCCTCAAGCCACGATTTGTGAAACAAAAATATAGTCTCTAGCATGGTGAAGTTGTACATATACATAGTTGCCATTTATATTAACTGAGCTAAGAGAATTTGAATGTTGAACATGCTGAAAAAATTAGGTCAGGAATTAGGGCCACTGAAATTCTCCCTGATCTTTTAGAGTTAGTTTACAAATCTTATATCATTGGAATCGTGATCAAAAATGCTACATGTTTTATGTTGCAAGTTTTTGTTTTTGTGCAAAGAATAGCAAGATACAGGTTTGAGTCAAAAACGCGCGCAGGAGGGAGTTGGAGGACAGGGACGACCTGTCTTGGGCCTGACGCACCTTGGGCCTTCTGTTTTCACTTTTCACACCCCCTGATCCACTATCTGCACCCCCTTTGCTTATTTTGTATATTTTTCATATTTTCTTTTCATTTTTGTATTTATTTATTTTATTTATTTTTCTGAACCATAAAAAATCACAAAAATATTTTCTTAATTTTTTGCATTTTATTTTATTTTTTATCTTATTTTTTTGCATAAAATATTGATTATTTAGAATAAATAGAATCTATTTTCTTAAAACAAATAGTAAACACATTTAAAAATATCATACATTTTTATTTTTATTATTCATACACATAAAATATTATTTCCACATATATTTTAATTTTTAATGTTGTATATAATATTACTTATATTTTCTTATACAAAAAATAGACAAAATAATAATAGAAAGCATAATTTTCTTTTAAATAAAAAAAACTAGGGTTTCACCCTTTCAAAAATAATAATATTATTTTTTCTTATTTTTTGGACTTAAATAATTTATTTTTTTTATACATAAAATAAATACAAAACATTTTTGTATAAATACATTTTATTTGCATGTTTAAATATTTGTATATTTATTTATCTTGTACAATAATTCAATTGGGTTGTAATAGTATTTTAGGGTTTTATTTTTGTGCAAATATCCCCATTCAAAAACTTGTGTGCCCCCTCCCATATTAATTATTGTAATAGCTTAGATTTATTTTACGCAATTTATCGCATTATACCATGTTTAGTAAAACTAGGGTTTACATGATAAGACAAAAATCAAACAAATAGACATGACCTAATCCAAGACAAACAAAAGCATGTAATATGACACACATTGCACACAAGCACTCCTTAGGGTTTCACCCACTTGGTTGCCTTAAAAATGGCCATGGTATGCATACAAAGTATCTTGGCAAAACAAAACAAAACAAAAGATCACAGTCCCTCGATGACGCTAGACAAGGTTGCCTAAAAACAAATGATCTTGGTCCCTCAAACATGCTAAGATACTTGGAAACATTGCTACCATGGTCATACGATGACCCACGCCCGTCCCGTTTAACATCCAAAGATAGGGTTGTTTACCAATTCAATGGTAAAACAACAATGTCAAAGGAATAAAAATGTACAAGAAAGACTTTTGAGTAGGTAGATGGCTTCTAGTTACTTGATCAATTTGAAAATAATCCTTGCTATTTTCAAACAAACACACACATTTTCAAAACATTTCCAAACAACTTTCAAAACATTGAAACATTTTCCAAAAGACAAACATCTTTGTATACATTCTTACGAACGAGAATCATTACAAAGATTGCCTAAACAAAAGGCCTCTTTTCAAAATACTTTCAAAACCACACAAAGAACCATTTCAAACAATTGCAAAAGCAAAGCAAGTGATCTAAGCAAGTAACTAAGATCCCATAGAAAACCATGATGAAAAGGGTGCTAATACCTTCCCTTTTCATAATATACCCCCCGAACTCAAGAAAACATCTCAAAGGTCTTTCCTGTGCTTTTTTAAATTTCCTTTTGGATAAAATAAAAGTCGGCGGCGACTCTTGCTAAACCGCGACATTTGCGACGAAACGCAAAACCTCAAGTCAGTTCTCCCACCGTATCACAGAACTGGCGACTCTGTTGGGGAGAAAAGTTTAGGTGGGGTTACCTTAGGGTTTATATCACCTTTATTTTCTTACAATTTCTTGACTTGTTTGCTTTACACTTTAGTTCTATTGTTTGGGTTTGAATCCTCTACCCGAATTTGGGAAACATTCATAGATAAATATTAATACGTTATGGAAACTATGTGGGGTATACCGACACGGTCTAAGCGATAGATATGTTAGTGTGACATATTTGTGGGTACCGGTAGCCTTTGAGTCAATCAAAGAGAATACAGGGCCGCTGAGTGATGTCATGAAGCACTAATGAACTTCTAAAACCTTTACTTGACCAACTTGGCCTTTTAGGATGTAGTGAGATGACCGGATTTGGTGCAGTCCGAAGTTGGTAGATACTCGATACTACACTCATTGAGGGTTGGTTCCTTGGAATATTTCGGTCATCAGTAAAGAGGCTGAATTGAAACAATGAACAAGGAAACAATCCAGTGATATTGAGCTCCTTAAAACCCAGTTACTATTTTTAGGACAGGTCGAGCCAACTAAACTTCAAGAGGGTACTTACCTATGAAACCCCATGCAAGCCTAAACTAGGGACTTGTGTGATTTGCTTGTACATATATACTTGTGCATAACATCATGGACATCATGAAGCATCATATGCATCCACTAACCATTTCAAGGATTTTGGAATTTCATCTTTGTTCCTGTTTTGTAGGTTATGAATTCACTTTGCAGGAAAACTATCCAAGTCAACCTTGTAAGAATTCCTCCACAACTCAAGGAGCTAGCTTCAAGGATTCCTGAGAATTCTCCATTCACCGAGAGGCATGGTCGTCTTCTCAACCTAGTCACTTCCAACACAGAGGAAGACATGATGAAAGTTCTTTTCCAGTTCTTTGACCCTTTGCACCACTGATTTACATTTCCAAACTACCAGCTTGTGCCCACTTTGGAGGAATTTTCTCAGCTCTTGAGGATTCCTATTCTCAATCAACTACCTTTCAACGGTACAGAAGTAGATCCAAAGCCAGAAGAGATTTCTCAAGCCCCGCACTTGCACTCATCTGATGTCACAACCCATTGGGAAACTAGAAGTGGTGTCAAAGGCTTCTTGGCAAAGTTCTTGTTTGAGAAGGCCCAAAGCTGCTGGAATTCCTTGGACTTATAAGCTTTTGAGGAGATTGTAGCTCTTCTCATCTATGGGATGGTCTTGTTCCCTAACCCTGATCAACTCATAGATGTGAGTGCTGTCAAGATCTTCATGACTCGCAACCCGGTGCCTACATTGCTTGGAGATATCTTGCACTCTTTTCACACTCGTACAATGAGGAAAAGAGGTGTTCTCATGTGTTGCACTCCTCTTCTAGCAAGATGGTTTATTTCTCATCTTCCCCAATCAGTCTTGAAGAATGAGCAAGGTTTGAGGTGGTCACAACGATTGATGACTCTTACACATTCAGATATTCATTGGTGTTCTCGATCCAAAGAGAATGTTATCATCGTCGACCGTTGTGGGGAATTCCCTAATGTCCCTCTACTTGGCATTAGGGGAGGCATTACCTACAACCCCTGCTTGGCTCTAAGACAGTTTGGTTATGCTCGAAGGGATGGCCCACATGACTTGCTGATTCAAGGCTTGGTTTTCGACTTTGACAATGATAATCAAGGACTCCGACTAAGGTTCATCCGAGCTTGGAGGATGCCAAACAAGGTAGACAGTAATACCTTGGGACACAAGAATTCCATCCCCCTTGAGCCTTACCTCAACTGGGTATGAACCCGCGCTTAAAGTCTTATGATGCCTTATCCCTCTGTTCTCCCAGTGATTATAGAGCATTTTAAGGAAGGAGAGGTTCCATACACCCTCTTACATCCTGACATGCCAACATCACTCGAAGATCTGCAAAGGAGTTGGATACAGCTCAAGGGAGAGCGCGATACTTTCAAAGCCCAATTCTACGCAAGCGAGAAAAAGGTTTTGGAACTCACTCGGCTACTTCACGAAGAGCAGACTCTCAACACCTACATTGCACCAAAGAGGATGCGCAACGTCTTTTTACCTTAAAATTTTGTATTATTTTGCCCAAGGGGCATTAATGTACTAACAATTCTATCTTATTAATATGACGTGTGTTTCTTTTTTGTTTAAAACAAATTTGAATTTCTGAATCCTTGAAAGCATTGCATGAATACATATCATTCATCATATGCATAAGCATGTCTTCACACCAAGTTTCCTCATCTCTCTGCTGTTTATTTCAGCAAGATGGATATTGACAATTTCAACAGCTACTCTTGACCTTAGCCAAGGGGCAGGGGGAGCTCAAGACTCTGCTAGAGAAAGAGAAAGAGAAAAAGAAGAAGAAGCGAGTCGGTGTAGTTATCATGGGCAGAAGGTTTGAAGGATAAGCCAGAAGGACCTTGGAATTTCCATCAACCTCTGAGGAAGGGGAAAGAAAAGGAAAGGAGATTGCAGTGCCATCTGATTCTGAAGCAGAAGAAGAGGAAGATGAGGACTACTCAGAATAACAATACCCTCTGACTGATGACAAATACAAAAACTTGGAAGAGCTTCTAGCTACTATGGAGATACAGAGAGTACCGGGGCTAGACTTTGAGGAGTTGGGGCTGGTATCTGGAATAGTAATCCCTCTGAAGTTTAAGGTGCCATTATTTTCCAAGTACGATGGGGTGTCTTGTCCCAAGATGCACCTTCGATCTTATGTCAGGAAGATGCAGCCACACTCTGCAGACAAAGACTTGTGAGTTCACTTTTTCCAGGACAGTTTGTCAGGAATGCAGCTTGATTGGTTCTACCAATTGGAGAGGTCTGTTGTGCATAATTGGGAAGACTTGGCAGCCGCCTTCTATAAACAGTATCAATACAACACCGACTTGGCACCAACCCGTACTCAACTCCAGATTATGGCCATGGTGTCCAATGAGGGCTTCAAAGACTACGCCCAAAATTGGAGGGATTTAGCCGGAAGGGTGCAACCGCCATTATCTGAAAGGAAGCTAGTGGACATGTTCTTGGGAACTTTATCAGGCCCTTTCTTTAATCATCTGATTGGAAGCTCCTCTACAGGATTCACTGAGTTGATTTTAACTGGCGAAAGGGTGGAAGCCGGTATTAGAAGCGGGAAAATTCAGAAAGACGCATCTGCCTCTGCAGCTGTAAAAAAGCCCTTCACGGGAAAGAAAGAGGTGTCTGCTGTCTATGCATAGAGAAATCAAGGAAGAACCGAACAACGACCAACAGTGGGGGGCGTTATGATTCAAAAGTCTGCATCAGACCAGCCAAGAAACAACCAGCCGAGAAATGATCAGCCAAGAAATAACCAGCAAAGGGTGGAAAGGCCTGTAAGGCAATTCACCAAGATAAACATGACTCCTGCTCAAGTCTTACCACATATTCTGAAGTTGAACCTAGCAATGTTGAAAGAGGCCCCTAAAAATCCCAATACTACATCTCCACACTACCATCAGAATGCCAGGTGCGTATACCATTCAAAAAGTCCAGGGCACGACACCAACAACTGTTGGACTCTGAAGAACAAGATTCAAGATCTGATCGACGCAAAGGAAGTTGAATTTGAAGCTCCTGAAAAGCCGAATGTTATCTCCGCTCCAATGCCTAGGCATGGACACAATGCCAGTGCTATTGAGGAAGACTTATTTGTTGACACTGTAGATGAATTGCTGACTCCACTCTCAACCATCAAGTTGAATTTGTTGAAAGCTGGGGTGTTCCCAGGTTGTAACCAAGATTTCCATACTTGCCTGTCCTCATCATTTAACTCTCCTCTGTTGAAGAAAGGTATCCAACAACTGATTGATAACCAGGAAATCTTGTTTGAGAAAGCTCATGTTTCACCCATTCCAGTTCCAGAAGTTTCAATAATAGCCATATACGCCAATCCTTCCAGGGTTCCTATAAATCTCGTTAGGATTACATCTGCTCTTATGACTACTCCATTGAAGATAACAATGCCCGGGCCTGCCCCATACAAATCAAATAAAATGGTACCATGGAACTATGATGGAGAAATCTACTACCATGGTGTCAAATAGATTGAACAGACTGCCGATGAAGAAAGCTCTGAGGAGGACAATTTTGACATCAGTAACATTGCTGGAACAAGCAAAATTACTCGTAGTGGAAGAATTTTCTCTCCAGAGATTGCGCCTCCAAAGGCAGTCTCTGGACCCGTGGCTGTTCCGAAGATTGCAGTTGTACCAGTGATTACACCTGCAAGTGTACCTGCCAACAATGACAATGCAATTCCTATCCCTACTTCCGCTGCTGAGAATAAAGGAAAGAACGTTCAAGAGGAGCCTGTCCTGACGAAGGCTCAGTCACTAGTTATTCCTGAGACATCGAAGAAGGAGATGAAAGAAATCTTGAGGATAATTAAGAAAAGTGATTATGATGTGGTAGAACAATTGGGGCAGACCCCCTCTAAAATCTCTATGTTAGCCTTGCTGCTGTACTCTGAGGCACATGCTAAAGCTTTGGTCAAGTTTTTGAAGACAACTCACGTGCCGCAAGAGACTTCGGCCGATCAATTCCAAGAGTGTGTGGCCAATTTAACAGCTGACAATGGCCTGGGTTTCTCCGATGCTGACTTGACCTCCAAAGGGAGAAAAAATAATGACGCACTACATGTCTCAGTGGAGTGTAGGGGAACCACCCTAGCCCATGTTTTGGTTGATACTGGATCATCTCTAAATGTCTTGCCAAAGAAAGCCCTGGATAGATTGGATTGTGACGGGCTAACTTTAAAACCCAGCAACATCATTGTGAGAGCTTTTGACGGCTCTAAGAGGATGGTCCACAGGGAGGTGGACATCCCGATCAAAGTGGGTACCCAGACGTTCAATTCAATATTCCACGTGATAGACATCCGTCCTTCTTACTCTTTCCTGTTGGGACGCCCCTGGATCCACAATGCCGGTGCTGTAACCTCCACCTTGCATCAGATGCTCAAGTACCCCGTCAAAGGGAAAATCATAACTGTCCATGGGGAAGAGGAATATATGATTAGTCATTTGAATTCCTTCCGTTATGTGGAGTTAGATGGCGAATTCATAGAGACCCCTTTCCAACATTTTGAAGAAGTTTCTCAGGAAATAGCAGCGACCAAGGCAGTATCCTCAACTCCTGTGATCACAAGACCTGTACCTCAGATGTCTTCTCTAAAAGATGCAAGGGCGGTAGTGGAAGAAGGCGGATCCACTATCTGGGGGAAGCTTCCCGACTTTCCTTTCAAATCAGACAAATTCGGCTTGGGGTTCACCTCAACTGCTCAGAAGGCCGTGCGCCGCGCCCGTGCCGGAGGGCCACCTGTGAAGATCAGCCATCAAGGGGTTAATGCACTAGAGGACAGTGAAGAAGATGGTAGCTTGGAAGACTGGATTTTTCCTACTCTTGGCGGAGGATTGTGCAACTGAGAAGCAAAAGACTTTGTTCTGATTACTTTCATATCGCAGTAATTTATCTTTTCCATTTCTGTTAGATCTGTAATAATTCACAAACAATTCGTACTTTTTCAACCTTGTGTCTTACCCGAGGCACATAGGTCCATTTGTAAGGGTCTTTATTTCATTTTCATATGTCATTTAATGAATCATGGACGCTTTTCATATTTAAAACTTTTGTGCTCATTGTCTTTCTTTTACATTTTGTTGTTTAAAGATGGCTATACCCTTACACACACCCACACTCACAAATGCAGGTACCCTTCCACTCCGGAACCCATGGGTAACGATACTGCTATAGCCTTCAGTGACTCTGAAGATCTGATCTACCAAGCCGAATACGAAGGTGAGGAAGATTGTGAGGTGCCAAGGGAATCGGCCAGATTATTACAACAAGAAGAAAGAGCTATTCTGCATCATGAGGAGCTGTTGGATACAATCAACTTGGGTACTGACGAAGACAAGAAGGAAATCAGAGTGGGTGCCAACCTAGAGCCGAGTCAAGGAGCGCTTAATTCAGCTGTTGCATGAATATGTTGAGATCTTCGCCTAGTCATACGAAGACATGCCGAGACTCGATACAGACATTGTGGTACATCGTATCCCCACAAGAGAAGACTATCCACCAATGAAACAAAAGGTCCGCCGCATGAGACCTGACATGTCAGAGAAGATCAAAGCAGAAGTTATGAAGCAGTTCAATTCTGGATTTATGGCTGTTACTTCCTATCCACAATGGGTCGCTAACATTGTGCCCGTGCCTAAGAAGGACGGAAAAGTCAGAATGTGCGTGGATTATAGAGATTTAAACAGGGCCAGCCCTAAAGATGACTTTCCACTTCTGCACATCGACATTCTGGTTGACAACACAACTCAGCACAAAGTATTTTCTTTCATGGACGGATTCTCAGGCTATAACCAGATCAAAATGGCACCTGAGGACATGGAGAAAACTACATTTGTCACACAGTGGGGTACGTTCTGCTACAAAGTGATGCCATTCGGACTGAAGAATGCCGGGGCAACCTATCAGCGCGCCATCGTAGCTTTGTTTCATGATATGATACATCATGAGATAGAGGTCTACGTAGATGACATGATAGCCCGATCATAAACTGAAGAACAACACCTTGATCACTTGCAAAAGCTATTTGTCAGGTTGAAGAAGTACAAGCTACGACTGAATCCAAACAAGTGCACATTCGGAGTCCGATCTGGTAAGCTCTTAGGTTTCATTGTCAGCAACAAAGGCATCGAGGTTGATCCTGCCAAAGTCAAAGCTATACAAGAAATTCCTGCTCCTCACACTGAGAAGGAGGTCAGGGGTTTCTTGGGACGCCTAAACTATATTGCTAGGTTCATTTCTCACCTAACGTCTACTTGTGAGCCAATCTTCAAGCTGTTGAAGAAAGATCAGGTGGTCCGATGGAACGACGAATGTCAAGTTGCTTTCGATAAAATTAAGGAGTATTTTCTAGAACCTCCTGTCTTGATGCCACCCGTCGAAGGAAGACCGCTAATCATGTATCTGACTGTCCTAGAGAATTCAATGGGGTGCGTATTGGGGCAGCATGACGAGTCTGGCCGAAAAGAGCATGCCATTTATTACCTTAGCAAAAAGTTTACCGACTGTGAAACAAGATATTCACTGCTCGAGAAAACTTGCTGCGCTTTGGCATGGGATGCTCGCCGACTAAGGCAGTACATGTTGAATCATACCACTTTGTTGATATCTAAGATGGATCCGATAAAGTACATCTTTGAGAAGCCTGCTTTGTCCGGAAGGATAGCTAGATGGCAGATGATCCTGACGGAATACGATATATAGTACACGACCCAAAAATCTATAAAGGGGAGTGTGCTAGCTGACCATCTGGCTCATCAAGCTGTAGAAGATTATCAATCCATGAAGTTTGACTTCCCTAACGAAGACATCATGACATTGGACACTGTTGAAGATTTCAGACCATATGACGGACCTGAACAAGGATCCCGATGGACCCTGTACTTTAATGGGGCATCCAATGCGCTTGGTAACGGTATCGGTGTTGTGCTTATATCTCCAAAAGGTTGCCATATTCCTTTCACCGCCAGACTTTGCTTCAACTGTACGAACAACATGGTAGAGTATGAAACTTGCATCTTTAGACTCAAGGCTGCCATAGACTTGGGAATCAAATCTTTGATTGTGTTTGGGGACTCAACTTTGGTCATCAGTCAGATCAAAGGAGAATGGGACACTAAGCATCCAAACCTCATCCCTTACAAAGAACATGTCTTGACATTGTTACCAGATTTCGAGCAGATTACCTTCGAGCACTTCCCGTGAGAAGAAAATCAGCTAGCAGATGCTCTAACTACAATGTCATCCATGTTTAAACTTAAATGGGATAATGAGGCTCCCCAAATCACCATTGAACGGATGGACGAACCTGCACATTGTCACGAGATTAATACCGAAGAAGTAGTGGACCAGCCATGGTTTCATGAAGTCAAAAGGTATCTCGAGGCTCAGGAATACCCTGAAGGAGCTTCAGTCAATGACAAAAAGTTCTTAAGGAGGTTCTCATCTAAGTTCTTCCTAAGTAATGGCATCCTGTACAAGCGCAATCATGATTCTATTCTGCTCCGTTGTGTGAACAAGGCTGAAGCTTAAAGGATTATGGATGAATTGCATGAAGGTACCTTTGGCACTCACTCTAGCGGGCATACGATGGCTAAGAAGATTCTAAGGGCAAGCTATTACTGGTCTACCATGGAAGCTGATTGTTATCAACACTCCTGAACATGCCATAAATGTCAAATCTGTGCGGATAAGATACACGTGCCCCCGGTTCCTCTAAATGTCTTAACAGCTCCTTGGTCGTTCGCTATGTGGGGAATCGACATGATTAGAGAGGTCAAGCCTACAACCTCCAATGGATATCGCTTCATTCTGTTGGCCATTGATTATTTCACGAAGTGGGTCGAAGCAGCTTCCTTCGCATCTGTTACTAAGAATGTTGTTGCCCGCTTCATCAAGCAGAACCTTATTTGCCTGTACAGTATCCTAGAAAGGATCATCACTGATAACGGTATGAACCTTAACAATACTATGATCACCGCCTTGTGCGAGCATTTCAAGATTCAACATCACAATTCATCTCCCTATCAGCCAAAGATGAACGGTGCTGTCGAAGCTGCGAACAAAAATATCAAAAAGATCATACAAAAGATGACAGTCACCTACATGGATTGGCATGAAATGTTACCGTTTTCTCTCCATGGGTACCGTACCACGGCTCGTACATCAACTGGGGAAACACCATATTCTTTGGTATATGGCATGGAAGCTGTTTTGCCTATCGAGGTTCAGATCCCCTCTTTGAGAATCATGAAGGATGCTGGTTTGAGTGAAGACGATTGGATCCAGACCCGACTTGATCAATTGAACTTAATTGACGAGAAGAGACTTACTGCTGTTTTCCACGATCAGACGTATCAAAAGTGGATGATCAAGGCTTTCAACAAGAAAGTCAGACGCCATATATATCAAGTTGGAGATCTAGTGATCAAGCGCATCATGTTGCCACAAAGTGATCCCAGGGGCAAATGGACTCCTACCTATGAAGGACCATTTGTAATCAAAAACATCTTTTCTGGTGGGGCAATGATCTTAACCACCATGGACGGCGACGACCTGCCACACCCTGCGAACACAGACATAGTCAAAAGATACTACGCATAAACGACCCGTTAGGTTGACACACCTAGGCAAAAAAAAGGGTATCCCGGTGAATCAAAAACCCGAAAGGGCGGTTCAGGCAAAAGTTAGGGATAAAACAAAAAATATGTACACCCGACAAGTTGAAAACTCGAAAGGGCGACTTAGGCAAAAAAGGGTTTCCCGGTGAATCGAAAACCCGAAAGGGAGATTTAGGCAAAACTTAGGGAATTAAAGCGTATGACTATGTCTCGTCGGATCACTTTAAGGACAATCTCTTCACTGACAAACTCTGAGCTTCTGATCAATCCAATCATCTTCGGACGAAGCAACGAATGGACAAGATATTCGGAGATACGAAGGCTATAGCGGAATGGGAACCCCATGGGATTTTTTACACTTAGCTATCTTTCTTTGTATAAAATTTTTCGCATTTTTATGACACCATCCTCTTACTAGGATGTCTGTCTCCTTTGTACACAAATACTTATTCAAAGTAAATACAAAGATATCTCTTTAAAGTGCAGAAAACCATTTGTCTTTTTCTTTACACTTGTGTTTTTATTTGCAAAAACGTCCAATGATTCATTGATTAACATATGCATTTGAACATAATTACTGTTTACAAATAAACAAGATGAAAGAGAACAATTACTGACAGACTGAAAGAATAGGAAAACGTCTTCAGGCTATTCCATGAAAAATCCCTACAGTACATCATCTAGATCCCTAGCGGAACTAAAATTTCAAACCCTTAATTCCCCAGCGGAGCCAAAACTTCAAACTCCCAATCCCCAGCGGAGCCAAAACTTCTAACTACCAATCCCCGGCGGAAACCATTCAGTTTCTCAAAATTCCCCAGCAAGTTATATTAAAGCCTGGAAATCAACTGGATAACAGTTAACCTTTGTCTCTCCCCAACCTAGGATAATTCCCCAGTAGAGTGACAGGCGACCGAAAACTCCTGAACTTACTCCCCAGCAGTAAGCCTTCTTCCCTGCAGAGTTTTTATTTTTCAACATAATGAAGATTCTCATTCTTAATTCCCCAGTGAAGTCGCCAAAGTTTTCATTGCTCCTCAACAGAATAAAGATTCACATTCTTAACTCCCCGCAAAAGTCATCAGATTTTCTCCTATTCCTCAGCAGAATAAGAATTCCCATTGTGTAACCCCCAGTAGAAGTCATCAAAGTTCTCTGGATTTCCCAAGTAGATTACTCAAGCAGTATAGGGCATTTCTCGCAACATAATTTTTGTCAATACTCCAACTGCAGGACATGAAGGATCCTTATATCCCCACAGAAGTTGGCAAGGATTTTTAATCCCCAACAGTCGCCCAGGATTTCTTATCCTCAGCAGTCAAGGATTTATTTTCCCCGGCAGCAGTCAAGGGTTTTATTATCCCCAGCTGTCAAGAATTTATTTTCCTCAGCAATATAGCAAATCAGCTTACATGCATATACATTACATCCATATATCATAAATATTGATAAAACACATTTATTGCATCATACATTTCATGCAACATAACTTTGTGTTTCAGCTAACGTTTTACCCTTTTCAGGATAAGATTAACAAGCTACCATTAACAGTATACAATCATGATACAGTACAAATACACTCCAGACACGGAAGTCATTCTGTTGCTCATTCAGATTTAGATTTCAGATACAATTCAGATACGCTCCAGATACGGATGCCATCTTGATACTTATTCAGATTTCAACTATCAGATACAGTTCAGATATACTCCAAACACGGAAGTCATTCTGTCACTTATTCAGATTCCAGTTCAGATACACTCCAGACACGGAAGTCATTCTGTCACTTATCCAATTTCAAATCCAGATACGTTCGAGACACGGATGCCATTCTGGCCCTTATTCAGTTTTCCGATTCAGATACAGTACGAATACACTCCAGACACGGAAGTCATTCTGTTGCTCATTCAGACTCAGATCTCAGATACAGTTTAGATACGCTCTAGACGTGGATGCTATTTTATTAATCATTCAGATTCAAACTTCAGATGCAGTTCAGATACGCTCTAGACACGGTTGCCATTCTGTCACTTATTCTGATTTCCCCAGCTTAGATACGCTCCAGACACGGAAGCCATTCTGTCACTCATTCAAATCATTTATTCAGATTCAACATTCAGATACAGCTTGGATACGCTCCAGATACGGATGCTATTCCATTTCTCATTCAGATTCAGTCCCCAGATACAGCTCAGATACGTTCCAGATACGGACACCATTCTGATGCTCATTCTTTTCACTTACAACTCAACAAACATTCTTGGATGGCATCTTTAAGCCCATCTCCAACAAGATTCTATCACATCTCCAAATGGCATCTTTAAGCCCATTCCCTCAACTACACTTTGTCAAGTGCAAATTTATGGGCACTCTAGTGTCCAATCATCTTTTACCTTCGAGTCACGAATGGCAAAACTCGCCAATCTAACTCTTCAGGTTCAAGAAGATTGAACAGGGGCAGTTGTTGTACCCCAAAATTTTCCCTCTCATTTATCAAGATTTTCCTCACAAGACTTCTTGGACTCAAGACAAGATTAGGGTTTGCTCAGCTCAAGACATCACCTTGCACTGATGACCTGAAATTAGGGTTTGAGTTTTCACAAGGATTTTTGGACCATCAATGCTTCATGTTACTTTCATACACCATCTTGGACTCCTAAGATTGCTCACGACCAATTTCAGGCCTTGAATCACATTTTTGCCCAGTCAATTGGACAGTTGACCTAAAAATCAGTTGTATTGGGGAAAAAGTCAACCATGGCCAATTTATAGTCAAAATTCATAAATTTTGATCCACAACAACATTCTAGGCTCCTATGTACCATTTGATCAAGTTTGGATCACAACTCCTCAAGAAATTTGATCAAATCATCAAAAGGGCAAAATGGTCAAAATTAGGGTTTTGACTGAGAAAGGGCAATTTCTGATTTTTTACCTAGCCAATGTCCAATTGGGTTCAAACATGGTTTCAAGGATCAAATGGCATCATCTTGACCTAATTGCATGGTTCAAAAGATCTCAAATGCATTGGATCGACAGATGAATTTTCCAGTCAACTGATCAAAAATAAACTGTACACTGAAAAGTCAAACTTTGACTTTTTGGTCAAAATCAAGTGCCAAGGGTCATAATTCATCAAGATATGTCAAAATGTAAAACTTGTTGACCAAGAAACCTAAATTTTCAAATTAGGGTTTTAATTTGAAAGTTTTCATAACTTAGAATTTTTCTAAGTATGGAAAATTTCTTATTTTTTCCCAACTTTTTCACCATGATGCAATTGGATTCAAAGAAAACTTCCAACATGAAAGTTGTAGTCCTCCCTGAAATCTACAATTTTTCTTCACAAAGTTTTCCCAAATGATGCTTGGATCTCAAGTTATTATTTTGTGAATAGGGGTCCATGAACTAAATAACTTAGTGAAATTTTGCCCTAGTTTAGGCAGGTTTTTGACCTAACTTCATAGCAACTTTTCACCTAGTTCCAAGAGGTATCTCAAGTTTCATTTCAAAGATGTATTGTAGAGCATGTTGCAAGCTTTCTAAAATGTCCAAGAACTCTCCAAGATCATTTATGGTTAGGGAGAATCGAAGAAGAGAAAATGGCATTTTGTCACTTTTGCCCAAGCCATTTTTACAATGCATCAAGTTGAAAATCTGATCAAGCATGCTTGTACCTTACATTACAGGTCCTAAATCCCTTATACACTCCATAATTAAATGCTAACTCAATGGACAATGGCTTTATTTTGACCTTTGGAGCATTGTACAAGAGTTTAATCCATAAATGGCATAAAGGGCACATTGCCATTTTCATAAAGCAAGCTTTTTGCAACTTTACTACCCTTGAGCCTTGGACCTGTTTCTTTGTCACAAGCAATGTACATAGATATCAGGCAAAGCATAGCAACCCTCTGCAGCTAGCAAGCAAGCAAGTACAAGCCTTTGGCATAAGTCATTTCACTTTTCTTCAAAAGCAAGAAAAGTTGCAAAAGTCAAGAGAACTTGTACATCTGATAAAGGGTGGACTTGGCTTCATTCAAAACAACTTCACAAACTTATCTCAAGCTAGAACACGAATGCTTATGATCTGAAACCCTCCAAAACCAAAAAACTCCATTTTTCTGCCCAAACTGCCAGTTTATGCAAAACCCTTGCCATTTCATTTTTGGCTCGTGCGTTTCTCCCTTTAACACTTGAAACACCTTCCATACATCACATCCAAACTATCCAAGCCCTTGTCCTGGTTCTGTAAGCCCTATTTTAGACATCACCATTTTCATTTTGGAAGGTTGCAGCTTGACTTCTACAGGGAGTTTCAAGCATCCTCAAGGCAAGCTAAGAATTGGAATAGCTTGAGGGAACTTCAAGGAAGCTCACACGATCCTCATGCCTCACTCAAAGTCCCCACATTGCCATATCCAAATCCAGCTGAAGGAGGTATTTTTCAAAACTTTATCTCTCTATTTAGGCATCCTCAAGCCATGATTTGTGAAGCAAAAATGTAGTCTCTAGCATGGTGAAGCTGTACATATGCATAGTTTCCATTTATATTAACTGAGCTAAGAGAATTTGAATGTTGAACATGCTGAAAAAATTAGGTCAGGAATTAGGGCCATTGAAATTCTCCCTGATCTTTTAGAGTTAGTTTACAAATCTTATATCATTGGAATCGTGATCAAAAATGTTACATGTTTTATGTTGCAAGTTTTTGTTTTTGTGCAAAGAATAGCAAGATACAAGTTTGAGGCAAAAACGCGCGCAGGAGGGAGCTGGAGGACAGGGACGACCTGTCTTGGGCCTGGCGCGCCTTGGGCCTTCTGTTTTCACTTTTCACACCCCCCGATCCACTATCTGCACCCCCTTTGCTTATTTTGTATATTTTTCATATTTTCTTTTCATTTTTGTATTTATTAATTTTATTTATTTTTCTGAACCATAAAAAATCACAAAAATATTTTCTTAATTTTTTGCATTTTATTTTATTTTTTATCTTATTTTTTTGCATAAAATATTGATTATTTAGAATAAATAGAATCTATTTTCTTAAAACAAATAGTAAACAGATTTAAAAATATCATACATTTTTATTTTTATTATTCATACACATAAAATATTATTTCCACATATATTTTAATTTTTAATGTTGTATATAATATTACTTATATTTTCTTATACAAAAAATAGACAAAATAATAATAGAAAGCATAATTTTCTTTTAAATAAAAAACTAGGGTTTCACCTTTTCAAAAATAATAATATTATTTTTTCTTATTTTTTGGACTTAAATAATTTATTTTTTTCATACATAAAATAAATACAAAACATTTTTGCATAAATACATTTTATTTGCATATTTAAATATTTGTATATTTATTTATCTTGTACAATAATTCAATTGGGTTGTAATAGTATTTTAGGGTTTTATTTTTGTGCAAATATCCCCATTCAAAAACTTGTATCCCCCCTCCCATATTAATTATTGTAATAGCTTAGATTTATTTTACGCAATTTATCGCATTATACCATGTTTAGTAAAACTAGGGTTTGCATGATAAGACAAAAATCAAACAAATAGACATGACCTAATCCAAGACAAACAAAAGCATGTAATATGACACACATTGCACAGAAGCCCTCCTTAGGGTTTCACCCACTTGGTTGCCTTAAAAATAGACATGGTATGCATGCAAAGTATCTTGGCAAAACAAAACAAAACAAAAGATCATAGTCCCTCGATGACGCTAGACAAGGTTGCCTAAAAACAAATGATCTTGGTCCCTCAAACAAGCTAAGATACTTGGCAACATTGCTATCATGGTCATACGATGACCCACGCCCGTCCCATTTAACATCCAAAGATAGGGTTGTTTACCAATTCAATGGTAAAACAACAATGTCAAAGGAATAAAAATGTACAAGAAAGACTTTTGAGTAGGTAGATGGCTTCTAGTTACTTGATCAATTTGCAAACAATCCTTGCTATTTTCAAACAAACACACACATTTTCAAAACATTTCCAAACAACTTTCAAAACATTGAAACATTTTCCAAAAGACAAACATCTTTGTATACATTCTTATGAACGAGAATCATTACAAAGATTGCCTAAATAAAAGGCCTCTTTTCAAAATACTTTCAAAACACAAAGCACCGTTTCAAACAATTGCAAAAGCAAAGCAAGTGATCTAAGCAAGTAACTAAGAGCCCATGGAAAACCATGGATTAAAAGGGTGCTAATACCTTCCCTTTTCATAATCTACCCCCCGAACTCAAGAAAACATCTCAAAGGTCTTTCATGTGCTTTTTTACCTTTCCTTTTGGATAAAATAAAAGTCGGTGGCGACTCTTGCTAAACCGCGACATTTGCGACGAAACGCAAAACCTCAAGTCAGTTCTCCCACCGTATCAAATGGGGCATTGATATGATTTGAGAGATTAGACATACCGCTTCCAATGGACATCGCTTCATCCTTGTTTTCGTTGATTACTTCACGAAGTGGGTAGAGGCGGCCTCATTCGCTTCTGTTACCAAGAACGTTGTGGCTCTGCTCATCAAGCATAATCTTATCTGTCAGTATGGTATCCCAAAAAGAATTATCATAGATAATGGTACCAACTACAATAATACTATGATCACCGAACTCTGTACACAATTTAAGATCCAGCATCATAACTCTTCTCCTTACCGGCCGAAGATGAATAGTGTTGTGGAGGCCACCAATAAGAATATAAAGAAGATTATACATAAGATGACAGTAACATATAAAGACTAGCACGAGATGTTACCATTTCCTCTTCATGGTTACGATACCTCGGTGCATATGTCAATAGGAGCAACCCCGTTTTCTCTCGTATACAGTATAGAAGTTGTTTTACTCGTCGAAGTCCAGATCTCTTCCTTGAGAATTATGAAGGATGCAGGTTTAAACGAAGATGGACGGATTCAGACTCGACTTGACCAATTGAACTTGATTGACGAGAAAAGTCTTGCGGCTATTTTTCATGGTCAGATGTACCATAAACGTATGATCAAAGCCTTTAACAAGAAGATCAAATGTCAGGTATATCATGTTAGTGACCAAGTAATCAAGCGCATCATCCTTCCACAAGGTGATCCAAGGGGCAAGTGAACTCCTACATACGAAGGACCATTTGTGGTCAAGAGTATATTTTCTGGCGGAGCTATGATATTAACCACTATGGACGGTGACGACCTTCCACACCCTGTAAATATGGACATAGTTAAAAGATATTACGCATAAAAAGAGACCCGCTAGGTTGATTGGCCTAGAAAAAAATAAGGGCATCCTGGCGAACCAAAAGGGCTCGAGCAAAAATTAGGGATATATATATATATATATATATATATATATATATATATATATATATATATATATATATATATATATATATATATATATATATATGAAAAAATATGTACACCCGGCAAGTCGAAAACCTGAAAAGGCGGCTTGGGCAGAAAAGGGTATCCCGGTGGACTGAAAACCCGAAAGGGTGGTCCAGGCAAAAATTAGGGATTAAAAGCGTATGACTATGTCTCACTGGATCACTTTATAGCCAGAATTTGCTATCAAGTGTCAAGTTCGAATCGTACGGATCAATCCAGTTAGCTTCTGCCAAGCAGCAAAGTGATCAGACGCTCAAAGATATAAAGGCAATAGCAGAATGGAAACCCAATGGGATTATTTCACATAGATATTTTCTCTTTGTGTAATTTGTATATTTCTCATTTTTTATGACGAAATTCTCTTATTAGGATGTCCGTCTCCTTGTACAAAAACGCCTGTTATAGGCAGACTTTCTCAAATTAATACAAAACTACCTCTTTTAAAGTTTGAAACTATTTTTTATTTATTTTTTCTATTTTGTTTGCAAAAACTTCCAGTGATTATTCTAAATGAACATATGTATTTGAATATGATTACCGTTTACAAACGCATGCATTAAAATAGAAAAAGCAATTACTAAGGGCTTTAAGAGTCGGGATAATGTCGAAAAAGCCATCTGTAAATCCCCACAGAGCAACCACCCCTAGGGGACTATCTTCACAAAATTCATCCTCAGCAAAGATACATTCCCCGGTAGGTACAGAGACAAAGGCATCTTCCCGCAGGTCACCACCATATTTTCAGCATATAGCCTAATGATTTCAGCAGCTCCAACATTTCATAACAGATAGAGAGGTTCAATAACTTCCCTAGCATCTTAGATAATTCCCCATCATGGTCTATGGATTTCTTGGATTCCTAAACAGAGTTTCATGAAATCCCCAAGCAGTTTACGAAGTTTCTTTCCCCAGTAGATTTTATTTCTCTAGCTACGGAAGCCCATTCCCCAACGAAGTTTATTTCTCTAAATTGATATAATCTTCCAACAAAACTCTTTTCTCCAGCGGGATTGATCAAGAAACCACCTCCAGAAGAGTAGCCGTTCACATCAAAGGACTATTCATTCCTCCATCCCCAGTCAAAGTGCATGTAATCCATGACAGGTTATCAATCCCTTTGAGGCTTCTATCCTCAAGCAGAAATCAAAATCTCCAGAGGAATATCCTCAGACAGAAAGTGGGAATCCCCAGCAAATTTAACTTCAACAAATAGTGAGGAATTACATTCTTCATCCTCAACTGCAGTCAGAGATTTATTTTCCCCAGTTCAACAGCACTATAAAGAGCAACTGATACGCTCACATTCATACATCCTTTACAAACGTCATAGCATGTGCATACAAAACACATACATCACAATCTCATTTATTTTGAGAACATCGTTCCACATTGCATTTTATACATCATGACATTACATATAACTAACTCTTTACCTTTTCATGAAAATATATATCAACAAGAAAAACATCATCAATTATTGGTAGGACCAAGCAATGTTATCAAAGACAACATCTTCTGGCTTAGAATAAATCAACCAAAGGTTTTATTATGATACTTCTTCCCGTGGACATTCTTCTGGATCGACTTAAATCAGGTGTAGATCTATTCTGATACTTCCCCCCAGTTGAAGACATTTTCTGGCTCAGATTAAATCAACCAAAGATTTATTCTGATACTTCTTCTAGATAAAACAAGCATAAATATCTTCTGGCTCAGATTAAATCGACCAATGATTTATTCTGATACTTATTCCAATAGACCTTTTTCTGGCTCAGATTAAGTTGACCAATGATTTATTTTGATACTTCTTCCAGTTAAAGACAACAGAGACCTCTCCTGGCTCAAATTAAATCAACCAAATATTTATTCTGATACTTCTTCTAATTGAAGATGGTCATAGATAATCGTTGGCTCAGATTAAATCGAAGAATGATTTATTCTGATACTTCTTCCAGTAGACCTTTTTCTGGCTCAGATTAAATCGACCAATGATTTATTCTGATACTTCTTCCAGTTAAAGACAACAAGGACCTCTTCTAGCTCAGATTAAATTGACCAATGATTTATTTTGATACTTCTTCCAGTTGAAGACGGTCGTAGATAGTCGCTGACTTATATTAAATCGACTAGTGGTTTATTCTGATACTTCTTCCAGTAGACCTTTTTCTGGCTCAGATTAAATCATCCAAATATTTATTCTGATACTTCTTCAAGATAAAAACAAGCATAAATATATGTTAACTCAGATTAAATTGACCAATGATTTATTCTGATACTTATTCCATAAACCTCTTTTGGCCCAGATTAAATCAACCAAAGATTTATTTTGATCCTTCTTCTAGTTGAAGACAGTCATAGATAGTTGTTGGCTCAGATTAAATCGACCAATGATTTATTCCGATACTTCTCCCAGTAGACCATTGTATGACTCATATTAAATCAACCAAGGATCTATTCTGATACTTCTCCAGTCAAAGACGAATATATTACATTTTCTAGCTCAGATTAAACCAACCGTAGGATTATTCTGATACATCTTCCAGTTTGAAGTCAACATTTACTTTGGATGGCATCTATAAGCCCGTCTCCGATGACTCTCAGTCATATCTCCGAATGGCATGCCATCAACTGACAATGTTACTCCATGCACCAGCGAGCGCAAATTTTTAGACACTCTAGTGTTCAATCATCTTCTACCTTCAGATCACGAAAGGCAGACAAATCAATCTAAATCCTCAGGTTTAAGACAATTGAACAGGGGCAGTTGTTGTACCCATAAATTTTCCCTCTCATTTTATTCAAAACATACTCCTAGAGGTCCTTTAATGCTCAAGGTTAACCAAGAATTGGCCAGATAAATTCTCCTCCTATGCAATGGACTTCCAACTAGGGTTTCACTTTTCACAAAGAAGTTTGGGTTTCAAAGGCCTCGAGTGATTTACATGGTTCCTAATATGTCCTCAAGAATGTACATGCCAAGTTTCATGCCTTGCCTCACAAGTTTGCTCAATCAATTGCTCAGATGACTGAAAATCAACTATATTAGGTCAAAAGTCAATTGTGGTCAATATGCAGTCAAACTTCAAGATTTTTAGTCAACATCAACATTTTGAGGTGATATTCATCATTTGACCAAGTTTTGATCATGATTCCTCAAGGAATGCTCATAAATCATCAAGAAATTTTTTTTGTTAAATTAGGGTTTCCTAGAGAAAGTCAACTAAACTTTTACCAGGCATAACTTTCACATTCTTTATCCATTTTGCCCCAACCAAAGCTCACTATGAAGAAAATTCAATTCTCTACAACTTTTCTTTTTTCCTCAAGTCCAAAAAATGCATCATTGGAAAGACATGAGCTAATACATTACAGGTCTTTTTGAAAGTCAACAAAAAGGCATTTTTTGTCAAGGCAAGTTACATTAAGATAAATTCTCCAAATGTAAAACTGATCAAAAAAGATATTGTAGAGGACATCTTGAGCTTTCCAAAAAGTCCAAGATCATCTTTCAAAATATAAAAATTGAGCAAGATATGAATTGCACAAGTTAGGGAATTTTGAGAAATTTAAAAAAGTACACATTGAGCAAAATTGCATTTTTAGACTAATGGGCCTACTTTTTGAACTTCAAACATATCCTTAACCATGCCAAGGACTCCTAATTCACTCTCACCTTGCTTTTCATTTTTCTATATTTTATTCATATTTATTTTTGTTTTTATTCAAATAAACACAAAATAAACTGGATAAAATAATAGATAAATGGTTTGGACACATGTGCTGATGTTTTGAATCAATATTGGGCCTAATATTTCGTGCAAGGCATGTGGAAAAAGGACTAGGTTCATTACATTCCAAGAATGGCAAGAAAATCATCAAAAATGGCATATTTTCAATTTGTGATTTTGCATTCAAAAACCATGGTTAATGGAGGATACTTGCCATGTTTGTCAATCCTCACACTCCTCTATAAATACAGAAGGATATTACAAGCAAAAGGACACGCAGAAACCACCTAGAGAAACACTACAAAAATTCACAAAATTATCAAAAGTGGTCAAAACTCAAAAATCCAATTCCAGCCCGTGTCTATCAAAACCAAGCCTAGCGTCGTGCTCCTGAGACTTCCGGGACTTCATTTAAATCCATATCCACGCCTGAAACACCCTGAAACTGGCTAACCGAATCACCTCATTTTGGTAAAACTCTCACATTCGAATCTCTTAATACATGTGATTTAAATGGATATAATGCATATATTCTTGTTCACATCATCCTTTTGATTTGTTCTAACATTTTATATGAGAGGTTGGATGCATAAATAAGGATTTGCCATGTTTAGGGCATAATCCGGATTTTGGTTCGAACCGGACAATACAACCACGATCTATTGAAACCAAGACCAGATTCGAATCCATGAGTTAATTTTGTGTGGAACAAGCCTTTTTCTAGATTTAAACTCGTAAAAATGCAAGTTCCATTTTTGTATGATCGGAGAAGACGACCGTAGATTTTCTCCAGTGTCTTTGACTTTTGTTGACTCCGGTGGGAGTCTAAGTGGCAAAATCTCACATTTTAATTGGCCCGTTTAAACGTTACAACGCGCGCATCTTGCTAACTGGGATTTCGTTCATGTTTTCATTATATTATTTTTGTTTTATTATATTAACAGTTGAATTGAATGGCCCAGTGGTAGATGCAGCATGTGTAAAGTTGTTGCTATGGGCAAGGGCAAGGGTTTGATCCATGTCTCTTGCCTATTATTTTTCTAATTTCTGCTTGCAGATCCAGTGTTCCAGGGTTAAGCGCATGCACGATGCATTGGCCTATCATCACCATTGGATCTCATCAGCGCCAGATCAAATGACCCAGATCCAAGTGTGCATGATAGATCTTCAAGGGAGCAACGTCATTGGATCACACACAGAGCATTAGACTGGTTCTATTTTGGGCCTAACATCTTTTAATCTCACCCCCTGAATTCTTTTTACAGCGCCTATTTTTTTTTGGGCCTAAAGGTTTCATCTTTAGCACCCCCTCCATTCTACTTCACTCACCAGGCCCATTGCAATTTTTTTTTTAAATTTAATTGTTTCTTTTTATATACTTTTAAAAATTAATTTTGTTGTAATAATAAAATCACAAAAATAGATTTAGGATTTTTTTAATTGAATTCAATTTTTGTAAATTAATTAATTAATTATTTTGACTTTTTTGATTAATTTAAAATCAACTAGAACTAGGTTTAATCATTTCAAATCTTTTTTCTCAATAAAAATACCAAAAATATTAGAATTAATTTTCTTTATTTGTATTAGATTTAATTTCAATTAATAATCATTTTAATTTTAATTAAGATTAGATTTAGTTTAATTTAAGTACTTTCTTAAAACAAAATAAAACAACAAAAATATTCTAAGTGTTTAGAAGTTTTAGGGTTTTTACTTCGCTTTTCATATTTGCGCGCTCATTTTAAATTTCACATTTTTATATTGATGTAACTGCAAAAGGATGTAATAGCTGTAAATTCAGGACTTTACTTTTTATTTCCCCGTTTTGGATTTATAATTCCCCCTCCCCGAAGCCATGTAATAGCGTAGCTTTAAATTCCACACTTTATTTTTGCACTGATATTAACTGTTAGATGTATGCTAATAGACTTATATGGAAAAATAAAAGCAAACGCTAGCAAACTTAACATCTAAAGATAAATAGCTGAAACACAACACACTCGCACACGCGCACCTCTAGGATACCTCCACTTGTTGCCTTCGAAATAAACAGTCACGACTATGATACGGTGGGAGAACTGACTTGGTTTTGCGTTTGTGTTCGCAAATGTTTCGGTTTAGCAAGAGTCGCCACCGACTTTTTATTTATCCTAAGGAAAGGTCAAAAAGCACAGGAAAGACCTTTGAGATGTTTTCGTGGGTTCGGGGGGTAGATTATGAAAAGGGAAGGTGCTAGCACCCTTTTCATCCATGGTTTTCCATGGGCTCTTAGTTACTTGTTTTAGATCACATGCCTTGATTTTCAATTGCTTTGAAATGGTGTTTTGTGTGTGTGGTTTTTGAAAATGTTTTGAAAAAGATGCCTTGTCTAGGCAACCTTTGTAACAATTCTTGTTTGAATGTTTTACAAAGGTGTTTGTCTTTTTGAAAAGATGTTTCAATGTTTTTTTGAAAGTTGTGTTGCGGAGTGTGTTTTGAAAAATGGCAAGGATGTTTTGCAAGTTTGATCAAGTAACTAAGAGTTGTCTACCCTATTTTACTCAAAGATCTTTCTTATGCTTTTTAACCCTTTTAACAGTGTTGTTCCACCATTGTATTTGGTGAACAACCTTGCGTTAGGATGTTGAACGGGACGGGCGCGAGTCATCGTATGCAATCATTGAAGGCAACTTGTGAGACGCTCTAGCAATTTCGTAAGGGACGAGATCGTTTTATCGAAGGAAACATCGAGGGTCATCGAGGGACTACGATCCTTGTTTATCAAAGGGACATTTTCTAGAGTGTCTCATACTCGAGGGACATGATTGCATTTTCCGAGGCAACAAGTGGAATTACCCTAAGGGGTGCATGTGTGAATAATGTGTTTGATTTGCATGCATTTAGTCTTTGATTATGGGTTGTCTATTTGTTGTTTTCATCTTTCCATACATCCTAATTACTAGCATTTGTGCGAGAGTAATAAAAATGCAGAAAATAAATCCTACGCTATTACAACCATATTGAAGAGCAAGAAATGTAAAGACAAAACAAAAATAAAAGGAAAAAAGTGATCCTTTCGATCTGGGCAGAGACACCCTTCGATTCTGCCCTTCCTGACTTCCTTCGATTTGGGCCTGGAGTCAGTAAGGTCGTGTCTTTCGATTTCACCCTTCTCCTGCTTCTTTCGATTGAGACTTGGCAGTCAGTGTGGAGATCCTACTGGCTACTTCTTTCGCTTGAGGCATGGGGTCAGCATGAAGTACACTCTTTGCCTCAAGCTCCTTGCTGCTTCCTTCGACTGCAGGAGTGCTAGGCCCTTAGGTTGAGATTCGAAAGGCTTGTGCAGGTAGCCAATCGAAGGGTATAACAAACCTGTCTCAAGTTCTTAAATGCAACATCCAAACATAACTATAGTCCAGGGGTTAGCACAAAAAAAACCAATGGGTCTCAAAGTCCAAATTATAACTAATTAAGGTTGAGTTTTCAGCATAAGAGAAGTCAAAATCTAATGCTAAAACATGGTCCAGAAATGTCTACATTTTTCTTTATTGGCATGTATTCATGATGTTTAAATGAAAGAGTTCCAAGATGGAGAGAACTTACCTCTTGAAGTGTTTAATCGAAAGAGCTGTAGGTGACTTCTTTGATGGTGGAGGGAGCTTCGTTGGGATCTTCCTGAAGCTAGTTCTGTTACTTCTTTGCTTGAACAGTCACTGAATCGAAGGAGGGAGTTTAATAGTGGTGAGTGAAATGAAAGTTATTATATAACAGTCTACAGGATAAATCAAAGGCTGGGTATCTGGCTGTTGGAGAGTGAATCGAAGGATTCCCTAATGTATGAAGGGTCTGAGTTTTTTTAAGAGTGTTAGGAATAAAACGTTGGCTGAGAGTTTTGAGAATTTTCGCTAGAGTTTTCTGTCTTGAGGATTTTTTATGGTTTTTCTCTCTTAGCAAAAATCTGGACGTTGGAGAGTTTGAGCACTTAAGGATTTTTTATGATTTTTCTCTCTTAGCAAAAATCTGGACCCTTTTCTTTGTCAATGGTTTCTCTATTTATAGAGAAAAGTTTTGGGAGTTAAAACAAGGGTGTGGCTTGGCTGAAGCTGTTGGAGGGAAAGAAAAATAATTCAAACAAAAGGGGTATGCTGCTCTTTGTAGCCTTTGAGGGACAGTGTTTTATTGCCATTTTGGTGCAAGGAACTGGGCGGCTGTGCAGGACTGCTGTGCAGCAGTTTTGGAGTTTTATGGCAGAGCCTGGCAGCGCATGTGACTTGGTCTTGTGCAAGAGTGAAATCGAAGCACACCTGTTTGAAGGAAGCCTTTGCCTCAGTCGAAGCTTGTGGTCGAAACAAGCTAACTCGAAGGAAGCATATTGCCCAATCGAAAGCTCATGCTCGAAGGAAGCATATTGCCTAATCGAAAGCTCATGCTCGAAGGAAGCATATTGCCCAATCGAAGCCTGGGTCGAAGCAAACATATTTCCCAATCGAAAGTCCGTGTTCGAAGGAGACTTAGAGTTCAACATAAAGGACATATCCAAGTTGCATTCGAAGGAGGCTCTTGCTCCACTGAAGTTTTTCATCCAGGCACACAGGAGGTGAGTGCCCAAACAAAGACTTGCCTTGCAGGGGGTACATGTGACCAGTAGGTCATGGCCTTCGATTACAAGCATGCAGGCAGCGAAGGACACAAACGAAACCTGCAACAAGAAGTCACATGCCCAAGCAAAAGAGGTACGCTAGCAGCCACTTTGAGAAATCGAAGGAGGCCAAGAGTCAATCGAAGGATGCTGATCGAAAGAGGCCTAAAGGCCAATCGAAGGATGCAAGTCCAGCCTGTGTCGAAAGAGGCCAAAAGGCCAATCGAAGGATGCTGATCGAAAGAGCACTTGTATTTCTCTAATTTTTGTCAAAATAATATTTTATCAGTTTTCTCCCTTTTTGACAGTTTCCTTTTAACTTTGGTACTGGAAAATTCCAAAGTACTTGTGCAAGCTTGAATTTTGGGAATCCTTTATGAGAGTGGCCTTGATAATTGAGAGGGAGAATTTTGGGGTACAACAACGACTCTCGAACGTGAGAGATTTTAGTGGCAACCCTTTGGTTTAAAGATCATAAGTCCCTCGATGACCCTTTCAACGTTGCCTTGGTATATGATCTTAAATCCTTAGGGTAATAAATAAAGTATCTTACGAGTTGCTTTTGTGACTGTACGATGACCCTCGTTTGTCCCTCAAAAATCTAACGATAGGGCTACCTACTCACTAATAGTAGGATAGCACTGTCTAAAGGAAAAGACGAAAAGAACAAACCTTTCGAGTAGGTAGACCGCTTATAGTTGCTTGCTCACAAAAACAAACAAAACAGTGTTCACACATACACAAACTCTTTTCTAAATATTTTTCAAAGACAAAAAACACTTTGTATACGTTCTCACCGAAACGAGAAACATTACAAAGTTCGCCGCACTAAGGCGTCTTTTCAAAATATCTTCAAAACATAATTACACAAAAAGCATTTTCAAAATGAGCTAGCAACTAAGAGCCCGTAGATAACTACGGATGGAAAGGGTGCTAACACCTTCCCTTTTCATAACCTACCCCCTTACTCAGAAAATAATCTCGAAAGGTTTTTCCTGTTCTTTTCATCCTTTCCTTTGTTGGATAAAAGAAAAGACAGTGGCGACTCTTGCTAACCGCAACATTTGCGAATAAAAATGCAAAACCAGTAAAAGTCAATTCTCCCACCGTATTACACATATCTTCCATAATTTTATCAGCTTCCTTCTTATCTACACTACGAAGTAGAGTCGAATCATGGTTACACTTGTACAAGATTCCATTACTTAGAAAGAACTTGGCAGAGAACCTTCGTAGAAATTTCTTATCATTAATAGATGCTCCTTCAGGATACTCTTGAGTTTTGAGGTATCTTTTTACTTCGTGGTACCAAGGCTTTTCCTCTACTCCATCAGTATCAACTTTGTAGTAATGTACCGGTTTATCTAGTCTCTCAATAATAATTTGAGGAGCTTCATTGTCTCATTTGACTCTGAACATAGATGACATGGTAGCTAACGCTTCTGCTAATTGATTCTCTTCTCGTGGGATGTGTTCAAAATTATGGCATTAATGTCAACACATGCTCTCGATAAGGGATTAGATTTGGATGCTTCGTATCCCATTCTCCCTTAATCTAACTGATTACTAGGGTTGAGTCCCCATATACATTCAAGATTTTAATTCTCATATCGATAAAAGCCTTGATACATATGATGCATGCTTCGTACTCTGCCATGTTATTGGTACAGTCAAAACATAATCTGGTGGTGAAGGGCGCCTGACAACCCTTGGGAGAGACGATTACAACACCAATGTCATTTCCGAGTGCATTAGAAGCTCCATCAAAAACCATAGTCCATCGGGATCCTGGTTCAGGTCCTTCATCCGGTCCAGATTCTTCATAATCAGTAACTAGCATAATATTCTCATCCAAAAATTCAAAATTCATAGACTGATAGTCATCTACGGCTTGATGAGCCAAATGATCCTCTAGTACACTTCATTTGATTGCCTTCTGAGTAGTGTACTGAATCTTATATTCTGTCAAGACCATTTGTTATCTTGCTATTCTTCTAGAGAGAGCGGGTATCTTGAATATATATTTTATTGGATCCATCTTAGAGATCAACAAAGTAGTATGAATCAATATATACTATCTCAGTCGGGGAGCAGCCCATGCCAAAGTGCAACAAGTTTTCTCGAGCAATGAGTATCTTTTTTCACAGTCGGTAAACTTTTTGCTAAGGTAATATATTGCATGATCTTTTCGACCAGGCTCGTCATGTTGCCCAAATACACACCCCCATTGAGTTCTCTAACACTGTTAGGTACATGATCAAAGGTCTTCCTTCAAACTGTGGCATCAGAATTGGAGGTTCATGGAGATACTCCTTGATTTTTTCAAAAAATATCTGACAGTCGTCGTTCCATTTCACTACTTAATGTTTCTTCAGTAACTTAAAGATTAACTCACAAGTAGCGGTCAGATGGGAAATAAATCTGACAATATAATTCAATCGTTCTAAGAAACCTATGAATTTCTTATCAATACGGGGAGCTGGAATTTCTTGAATGGATTTAACCTTGGCCGGATTAACTTCAATACCTTTACCACTGACGATGAAACCTAGGAGTTTACCAAATTTTACCCCAAAGGTGCACTTGTTTGGATTTAGCCTCAACTTGTACTTCTTCAACCTCTCAAACAGCTTGTGCAAGTGATCAAGCTGCTCTTCTTTAGTCTGAGACCTAGATATCATGTCCTCAATCTAAACCTCTATTTCATGATGGATCATATCATGGAACATAGCTACCATAGCATGCTAATACGTTGCACCAGCGTTCTTCAAATTAAAAGGCATAACTTTGTAACAGAAAGTGCCCCACTGTGTGACGAAAGTGGTCTTCTCCATGTCTTCAGGTGCCATTTTGATTTGATTATAACCAAAGAAACCATCCATGAAGGAAAATGCTTTGTGTTGAGCGGTGTTGTCAACCAGAACATCAATGTGTGGAAGTGGAAAGTCATCTTTAGGGATTTCCCTATTCAGATCTCTATAGTCTATATACATACACATCTTATCGTCCTTCTTAGGTACTGGCACTACATTTGTGACCCACTGAGGATAGGACGTAACGGCTAAGAAACTTGCATTGAACTGCTTCATAACTTCAGCCTTGATCTTTTTAGACATCTCGGGACGTATACGACGAACCTTCTGTCTTATAGGAGGACAACCCTCCTTCATCGGTAGACGGTGAACCATAATGTCAATATCAAGCTCTGGCATGTCTTTGTACGACCAAGCAAAAATCTCAATATAGCCACACAACATCTGGATTAACCTCTCTTTAACACTATCTTCTAGGTCGACACCTATCTTGATTTCTTTGATGTCCTTTTAACTACCCAAGTTCACAACCTTGACTGGCTCTTCATGTGGTTGTGTAGCTCTTTATTCTTGCTCTAATAGTCTAGCAAGTTCTCCAGGAACTTCACAATCTTTCTCACCTTTGTCCTCGGCTTGGTAAATCGGATTTTCAAAGTCATAACTGGCAATAGCAGAATTGTTATCAATGGGATCCAGAGTGGATGTGGATCTGCAATTTGTTATGTGGGTGTGTATAAGGGCACATAGCTATTTTAAAAGCAATAAAGTAAAAGAAAGACAAAGAGCGCAAAATTTGAATGCAAACGTCCAATGATTTATTAAATTAAAATATGTGGATGAAAGATAATAACCCTAACAAATGGAACGTTATGCCCCGGGTAAGGCACAAGGCTTATAATTATTATTCAAATTACATAACCAAAAACTTGGAAATAGAAAACAGCAAATGTAATTTACTCCTGACTAAAGGATATTGGTACAAATTCTTCAATTGTCCAGTTGGTGAGCCCTTTGTCAGCAGTCAGGAAGATCCAGTTGTCTAGGTCATTGTCGCTATCAGCATCTTCCACATCATTAATAGCATTAACACCCTTGTCATGATTTAGGTTCAGTAATCATGTTAGAAGTTTTAGGAGGATCAAATTCAATATCCTTAGAGTCAATCATGTCTTGGATTTTATTTTTCAGAGCCCAACAGCCATTTGTGTCATGTCCGAGACTATTGGAATGATAGACGCATCTTACATTGAGATTGTACTAGGGAGAGGAAGTGTTTGGATTCTGAGGAGGATGTCTTAACGTAATGAGCTCTTCCTTTAACAGATGTTGCAATGCTTGAGACAATGGCATATTTATTTTGGTGAATTATCTCCTGGGTGCATCCGGCCTATGCTGATTACCTTGTTGTTGATGTTGCTTTGGTGTGGAATTAGAAATTATTACTGCCCCCACAAATTAATGGCGGTCACCTTTACTACGACCTTTCTGGCTATACAAAACATTAGCTTCTTTCTTCCTGTTGAAATACTTCTTCGCAGTACTTGAAGATGCAGCCACCTGAATTTTTCCGCTTTCGATTCCACCTTCAACATGTTCCCTTGTTAATATCAACTCGATGAACCCGACTGAAGAGCTTCCAATCACATGATTGAAGAAAGGACCTATCAAAGTTCCCATAAACATGTCAACTAATTCCCTATCAGATAAGGGAGGCTGAACTCTTCCTGCTAGATCTCTCCATTTCTGGGCATACTCTTTAAAGCCTTCGTTAGAGCCCATGGTCATACTTTGTAGTTGCATATGGGTTGGTGCAAGATCAACATTATAATGGTATTGCTTATAGAAAGCAGCATCCAAATCTTCCCAGGTATAGATATTGGTCCCTTATAGTTGATAGAACCATTCCAACTGTGTTCCAGACAGGCTCTCTTAAAAGAAATGCACCCACAACTTTCTGTCAGCAGTGCATGGTTAAATCTTTCGGACTTATGACCTCAAATAAAGCTTTGGGAAAGAAAAACTGCCATACTTTGCAAAAGTGGGGACTTTGAACTTATGAGGAATGACAACTCCTGAGACTAAACTCAAATCCTCAAAATCCAACCCAGGCACTTTCTGGTTCTCCATAGAATTTAGACGATCTTCTAGCTGCTTGTATTTTCATCAGCATGGGGATATTGTTCATTCAAATAATCTTCTTCCTCTTCATCAGAGTATTTAACAGGACCATGGTTGCTTTTTCAGTTTCACCACTCTTATCGTCTTTATCCTGTTCGTCGTCTTCGTCTAATGGAGTATCAGGATCCTAAACTCGCTTGACTGGACCCCTGAACCTTCTTCCCATGTTAAGGATGCCGACTGATTTTTTTGTCTTTTTCTTCTTCTCTTTGGTGATGAGTGCCTTCAGTTCTTCCTGTCCCTTGGCTAAGATCAGGAACATCTGTTGGAATTGGGCATTCTGAGCTTGGAGGTCTTTGACGGTCTGTTCAAGAGCCATTTCTGCTGAAATAAATAACAACAAGATGAGAAAACCTATCTTGAGAACACCTATTATGCAATGATATGGTATGTAAATGTATATGCATATGCAATGTTTTCAAGGACCTCGTGGGATTTAAATTTATTAACCAAAAAGGAAAACAAAGAAACTTAGTAGTAAGTTCAAATTATAACTTCCTTTTAGGCTTACAATGAAAACAAGATAGTTAAATTATGAAACTCTTAAGGCCTAAGGCATTAACTCTCCCATGGACACTCCCTTTTTGTGTTGACATATGCATTAAGGCTCTACTCTTCGTGGAGTTGTTTCGTCAGCTCCAATACTTTCTTCTCACTAGCATAGAACTGAGTCTCAAAGGTATCCCTTTCTTCCTTGATTTGAATCCATGATTTATGTATTTCTTCAAAGTCAGTAGGAATATCAGGATGAAGAATGGTATGAGGAACATCTCCTTCAACAATAGGTTCCACAATTACTGGTAGGACAACAAGATATGGTATTATAAGATTTTCAGCACAAGACCGCACCCATCTGAGGTAGGGCTCCAAAAGGATGGAGTTCTTATGCCCCCAAAGTATTTCTATAAATCTTATTGATCATGCCCAAAGCACGAATAAACTTTTGACGATAACCTTGAAGATCTTTCTCGTAGTCGAATACAATACCCTGGATAAACATATCATGAGGACCGTCTCTTCGAGCATAACCAAACTGACATAGAGCTAGAGAAGGGTTGTAAGTGATACCTCCCCTTATGCCAAGGAGTAGCACATTAGGGAATTCCCCACAACGGTCAATAATAGTGATGTCTTCTTGAGATCGAGAACACCAATAGATATCTGAATGAGCGAGTGATATCAACCTTTGCGACCACCTCAAACCTTGTTCATTCTTCATCACTGGTCGGGGAAGGTGCAAAATAAACCACCTGGAAGGTAAAGGTATGCAACACATGAGAGTCCTTCGCTTCCTCATAGTACGAGTGTGAAGAGAATGCAGAATATCTTCAAGAAAAATAGGTACAGAATTATGAGTAAGAAATATTTTGATGGTGTTCACATCTATGAGTTGGTCCAGATTAGGGAATAGTACCAAACCATAGATCAACAAAGCCAAAAAAATCTTCAAAAGCATGAAAAATCATGGCATCTAGAAACAATTAAGCCTTCCCTATCAGAAATTTAGCAAGAAGACATTTAACTCCACTTCTTGTTTCTCAATTAGATATAATGTATGACCGCTTCAGATGTAACTTTGCTGCAATATCTTCAGGTTTTGGAACTTTCTCTAGATCGGTGAAGGGTGTCTGATCAACAATATACACTCCAATTAGCTTAGATAACTCTTCCATTGTGAGCACCAACTGATAATATGGGAAGGTAAAACAGTGATGCTTAGGATCAAAGAACTGGAACTGAACACTCATCATGTCTTCTTCTAACGGGGGTAACCAAACTAAGTAGATAGCCATGCCTTTTGGTGAATTGAGAGTTTTCGGAAACCTTTGAGACTAACTCCTTAAACTTGGAAAGGACCTTTACAAAGTTGATTCAGATAGTATTTCTGCGAGCGAAAGCCATGACCTGCAACAAGGGACAAAGATAAATCCCTAGGTCCTTGAAATAGTTAGTAAAAATGTTATGATGTCATGATGTTATGTTCATATTTAAACAAGTAGCAAACACAAACAAATCATACAAGATCCTTAGGTTTATAGGCTTGCATGAGGTCCATAGGTAAGTACCCTTCTCTATTGAAGTTAAGTTGCCTCAACCTGTCCTAAAATAGTAACCGGGTTTTGGAGATCTCATATCACAGATCTTTCTCACAGGCTTTATTTTAGCACGACAACTGGTTTGCCACCAAAACATCCCGAGAGTCGAATCTCAATGAGCATAGTATCAAGTATCAACCAACCTTGGACTGCACCAAAGTCGTCCATCTCACTACCTTCTAATGGCCAAGATTGGTCAATTAAGGTTCTAAAAGTTAGTTAGTGCTAATGAAACCACGCGGAAGCCTAATGTTATCCTTGACTGACTCATGGAACATTAGTACAAACCAAAGTGTTGCACTAACCATAGCCATCACTTCAACCATATCGGTCTATGCTGTATAGTTTTCATGATTTATTGCTACTTACCTAAGGCATCCCTAGATCCGGGTGTAGGATCTTTCAAATAATAAACCCAAGAAAGCCCTTAAAGTTAAAGCAGGAAAAGCACATAATTTAAGCAAATAAAGTGATCTAAACTCTTAAGGTAACCCCTCTTTTAAATTCTCTTCCCCAGCAGAGTCGCCAGTTCTGTAATACAGTGGGAGAATTGACTTTTTTAGCATTTTATCGCAAATGTTGCGGTTAGCAAGAGTTTCCACCTACTTTTCTTTTTTCCAACAAGGAAAGGGTGAAAAGAACAGGAAAGACCTTGATAGATTTTGAGTTCTGGGGTTAAGTTATGAAAAGGTAAGGTATTGGCACCCTTTTCATCTGTAGTTATCTACAGGCTCTTAATTGCTAGCTCACTTTTGAAAATATTGCTTTGTGTGTGTGATTTGAAAATATTTTTGAAAAGCCAAAGTACGGATAACTTTGTAATGATTCTTTTATCAGTCCTCAAGAACGCGTACAAAGTGTTTGAAAATATTTTTTTTAAAAGGTGATGTGTAAAATGTTTATTTTTTAGAAAAGAGTTGTGAGCAAGCGACTAAAAGTTCCTTATCCACTTAAGGTCGTTCTTATTCTTTTCCTTCTCCTTTAGAGATGGTGCTATCCGTACCATTATTTGGTAGTGTTGTACCCTAAAATTTTCCCTCCCATATTTCTCAATACATGTCAAGTGAGGTCCTCAAATTGCTCAAGGAAGTCCAAGAGTTGACCAGACAAACTCTCTCCTAAGGCAGTCTACCTAAAATTAGGGTTTCATTTTGCATCAAGATGCTTAAGTCCAAAGGATCCTAAATGCTGACCATTGTCCTAATATGTTCTCAAGATCATCCATGTCAAGTTTCAAGCCTTGCAGAGGAAGTTTGCTCAGTCAATTGCTCAAATACCTAGAAATCGACTGTGCTAGGTCAAAAGTCAACTATGGCCCACATACAGTCAAACCTCAATATTTTTGGTCAACATCCTCATTTTTGAAGTATCATTCATCATTTGATCAAGGGTTGATCATGATTCATCAAAGATTGCTCACAATTCATCAAAACCCAAAAGTTGCTAAATTAGGGTTTTTGCAGGAAAAGTCAACTCAACTTTGACCAAGCATAACTTTATCATACTTCATCAAAAATGACCCATCCAAAGCTCATTTTCAAGAGGATGCAATTCCCTACAATTAATCTGCAGCTCTCAAGTTAAAAATATGCACTCATAAAAAGATATGAATTTTGACATTATAGGTCATTTTGAAAAGTCAACAAAAACACCTTTTGGGTCAAAGCTTCATACATGAACATGGAAGACCGAATTGAGATGATACAAAAAGGGTTGCTTAAAGGACATCCTAAGCTTTCTAAAAAGTCCAAGAACACCTCCATACGGTCAAAATTGAGAGAGTTATGCATTGACCAAGTTGACCTTTCTTGCAAAATTGCCAAAAGTCAAATGTGTCCAAAATTGCATTTTTTGCTAAGTGGGCCTAACTTTTTATGCTTGCACTGAGTTTGTGATGTGATCCACGACCCATGAGCCTTTACACTTGTCATTCTTTCATTTTTATTATTTATTTTGATTTTATTTCATTTAAATCAAATAAAATCAATATAAAATAATGGAAATATCAAAAATCAATTAAACCTTGAGATTTTGTGCATGATTGGAGTTGTTATACAGCTGGTGGCAAGATCAAATCGTGCAAGGCTTCATATGGACAAAAAAAGATTGAAAATGCTTGTTTTGGAAAGATTTGGTGCAAAGAATAAATCAATGATCAATATTCATAAATGGCAAAGATTTGATGCAAATATTTACCCTAATGCACTCTATTATAGATAGTGAACAAAGGCAGACCAAGAACGAGAAGGCTGGAGGCGTGCAAGGGCAGAGAAAAGGTTCAAATTTTTCAAGGAAAAATGTTGATCAAATCTTGCTCCACAGGCCGTTTCAAGCGTTTCAAAAGATCAATTCATATTCTTGGATCATCCCTGAAGCCAACAAGATCGTTTGCAAGGCCTGGGACACTCAGAATCACCCTGTAACATTCATACGGTTTGCTTATTTTCTTGAAATCGAACATATTAATTCTGGCATATTTAGCATGATTGATTGGCATATTTATAATCTTTGAGATGTTTGCAACATGACACTATGATTCAATTGCATTTTTAACGCCTGTATATGCAGATGCCATGGCTAGGGTTTTTTCGTTGTTTTTAGGGGTTTCTTATGCAGGAGAAATTGGGCGTTGATAATGGTACCATGATGCTCGTGAGGTTGAAACGAGTTGATTGGCACCATTAGTTTTCATTTATCATACGCGTACTGGATTTTTGAAATGGACAGGGGCTATACCTACGCTTGATGTCTGTAGGTAAAAGTTACAAAACCTAAAGCGACGGTGGGAGGAAGAAGACGGATGCGTGGCACCCCCTGGTTGGGTGATTTGAATTTCGTGCGTTTTAAAATTTAACATTTTGTTTTCATTATATAATAATTGTTTATTATTCTATATACAAACAAAGCGTGTAGCTCAGATGGTAACGTGGGGGTGTAAATATGCATAAGGACCTGGGTTCGATTCCCAGGTCCCAAACTTTGTTCTTAATATTTTTCCACAGGGAATCAGACGTTTTGCAGGACAAGGTGCTCACCATACACCATCAAGATTTGGCCCTCTGATTCATCAACGCCCCAGATCCAAGGCTTCTCCCTTGAAGGTCCATCATGCGCCTCCAGTCAATGAGTGCACTGGATCTAACAAAGTCAAACGGGCTCTTGTCCACTTGGGCCCAGAAATTCAGTTTTTCACCCCCTTTTTCAGCAACAACATCCAGGCCCATTCAATTTTCTTTTATTATTTATTTTCTTTATTATTTATTTTGATTCACAAATTAATTTTTTTTTTCATAAAATAAAAATCATAAAATCAATAATAAAAAATTAGAAATTAGTTTTTTTTATCAAATTTAATTTATTTAATTTAATTCAATTTAGGCAATTTTAATTTGTTTCTCACAATTAAAATCAACTAGAAAATTAGGTTTAATTCTTTGATTTAAATGTTTCCCTTTTGCAAATAAAATAAAAATACAAAAATAGGGTAATTTAATTATTTCTCTTAATTAAAATTAATTAGTAATTAGGTTCTTTTTTTTAATTATTCAATTGAGCTTTATTTTCTCAAATAACAAAAACGACAAAAAATAATTTTCCCTTTAATCAATTACAATTAGGTTTAGTCAAGGGTCAAAACCCTATTTGTCATGTATTCGATTCATCGCGCAGGTTTATTATTCTTACAATATTGATGTAACTGTTCACGGTATGTAATAGTTTAATCTAGGACTTTCTTTTTTTATCGTCTTTTGCAGGTTTTTGGCTATGTAATTAATCCCCTTCTCCGAAGCCTTGTAATAGCATAGATTAACTTTCTCGCATTCTAATTCTTACAAATATTTGACTGTTTAGATGTATGTTAATAGGATTGTATGACAAGAATGCATGGCAACTTAATCCAGTTAGAAAACCCTAATGTGCAAAGATAAATAATTGAAACAAATCACTCGCACATGCCACTCTTAGGGGATGCTCTCACTTCGGTTGCCTTCGGTAAACGATCATTAAGTATAGGGCGTCTTAGTGGTTACCCTTCTGTCTAAAAAAGATCAAAAGTCCCGTTCGAATGTTGCCTCGGAAATGTTGCCTCGAATATGATCTTAAGACTCTAGGGTTATTACTAAGGTGTCCTAATATTGCTTTAGTGATCGTACGTCCCTTTTGAATTGACCCTTACAACTCCAACGGCTGTGCTACCTATTTCTCAATAGTAGGATAGTGTTGTCTAAAGGAACGAAAATAGAAACAATCTTTTTTCGAGTAGGTAGATGCTAGTAGGTACTTGCTCAAAAATCAAAACTTTTCAAACTTACACATTTCAAAACAAAACAAACTTCGTCACACCTTTGAGGACTGATACAAGGGTTATCACGAAGTCAAACTTCTTCAAAACAAAACACATACACAAGCAATTTTAAAATATGAGCAAGCACCTAAGAGCCCATGGAAAACCATGGATAGAAAGGGTGCTAACACCTTCCCTTTCTATAATCTACCCCCGTACTCAGAATATCTCGAAAAAGGATTTTTTTTTTCTGTACTTTTTTCCTTTCCGATTGGATGAAATAAAAGTCGGTGATGACTCTTGCTTACCGCGACATTTTGCGAATACAAAATGAAAAATGCAAACCAGCATTTCAAAACAGACGGTTCTGCCACCGTATCACAGGTAGGTAGCCCTATTTATTGAATGTGAAGGGACAGGCGAAGGGTCATCGAATGGTCATAGAAAGCGACTTGTAAGGATACTTTAGCAATTTGAAGGGACTATCATCATATTATTTATAGGTAACAAGGGACTAGATCATTTTTCGTAGGTAACTCGAGGGACATCGTGGGACCATGACCTTTATTCGAAGAGACTATGATGATTTAACTGAGGGTCTTTGCTAAAGTACCCTTACTTTCGAGAGACGTGACCAAGTTTTCCGAAGGCAATAAAGGGAAATACCCTAGAGGTGTATGTGTGCAAAGTGATTCAATTACAGTTATGTTATCCTTGAATTGTTTAAGGTTATCTACTGATTAATTTTATCTTTCCATAAAAGCCTATTACTACACAGTTATATACATACAAGGCATAAAGTATAAGCGCGGAAAAGTAAAGTGCGGAAGATAAAACCTAAAACTATTACATGGCATCGGGAGAGTTATATAATAATTAAGATCTTGCGAAAATTAAAATCTAATTATTACAAATTCGACGAGGAACCTATACAATCGTCTAAATAATAAAATGAAAGAAATAATAAACAAAATGGAAAATAAGCGTTAACAAGTTATTTTTACAAACCTAAATGTCTAAATATTATAAGTAATTTTTTTATTTTTTTTGTTAATTTTAAGCATTTATAAAATAATTAGTTATCTAACTTTAAATTAATTACAAAGGTTAATTAATTTAAAAAAACTAAGATTGACAAAATTGAATTAAAAATATGTCCAAAATTAGATTAATTAATAAAAAACCTAAGACTATTTTTTATTTTATTTTTTATGGATTAAAACGATTAGTAGAAAATTAAATAAGAAAATAAGTAAAAATAAAGGAAAGTGGAAAAGATTAGAAAACAAATAAAAGATGGTTGCAAGCGCCCAGGCTTGAACCCACGCTCTCTCCTTTGCCAAGCAAGAACAATACCACCGCGCCGTAAAATAAACAGAATTTTATGCCCTAACAATGACATCTTGTATTCCTCATGTTAAAACTTGCATGTAAGGCTTCAAGCCTGTTCTAAACAATCATGCTAAGCGATCTGAATTGTTAGAATCGGTTAACAATGCGTATAATTTATAATACGAATATTAAAAAATAACGCAAACTGGACATGGCGGCAAGTATTAGGTACAAATAGGCATGGAAAGTTACCTATCCTTACCTTGGAGATGTTCTGGAAGTGATTTGAGGTGGTGGTTTGGACTGAATCAAACTGGAACTTGAGATTCAATGGTGCACTTTCTTTGAAAATTTGTGATTTTTGAGACTTTTTTGAGGAAAAATTTCCATCTCATTGTAGTGTGAGGGCTTGAGTATTTATAGAGGAGTAGATTTAAGTCACCAAAGAAGGAAAGAATCAAGTGATCACGGTGTTACCAAAAATCAATGAAACATGTTTTCTAACTTGCCATTTTTGAAGATCCTTGTCTCAAACATGTCTCTCACAGTTTTGGCAAGCTTTTATAAGGTATTGGGCCTTCTAGAAGATGTCCAAATGATCATAGTCCAACATTAATCCAACTATTTGTTATTTTTAATTTAATTCTTTTACAAAAATTAAATAAATAGGATAAAAAATGTGACCATGTACCAATGGAATTAGAGGTCTTCTATCATGTCATAAACATGTTTGATCCTTAAAATTTAGGCCCATTAGTCCAAAAATTTAAAATTGCTCAATTGAGGTTTCATGCATTTCTCAAAAATTGTATAACTTGTGCCAACCATAACTCTCACAATTTTTGTCATATGAAGATGATCTTTGACTTTTTGGAAACCTTAAGATGTCTCATACAACTTTCATATTGGTCATTTTTTCATTTGAAGTCTTTAATTTAATGTAAATTGCCTTGACAAAAAATGTCTTTTTATTGACTTTTAAAACGACCTGTAATCTTTTGATCCATATCTCTCAAATGAAGCATTTTTGGCCTTAAGCATAGAAAGAAAAATTTGTAGATAATTGAATTTACTTCCAAATGGGCTTTGGTTGAGAAATTTTTGATGAAGCATGTGAAAGTTATGCCATGTCAAAGTTTAGTTGACTTCTCCTTAAGAAAACCTTAATTAGTAATTTTTGACTTTTGATGAATCTTGATTTTTCTTGATGAATCATGATCAACCCTTGATCAAATGATGAATGTGACTTCAAAATCTTGATGTTGACCAAAAATCTTGTGTTTTGACTGTATGTTGACCATAATTGACTTTTTATCCAATACAATTGATTTTCAATCATCTGAGCAATTGACTCAGTAAACTTGTGAAGCAAGGCTTGAAACTTGAAATGAGGATTATTTGAAGAATATGAGGAACCATGAAACTCACTTGAGGCATTAGAAGCTCAATTTTATTTTATAAAACCAAAACCCTAATTTTAGGCCACTGCTTAGGAGGAGGGTTCATCTGATCAAGTCTTGAATAGTCTTGAGTGTTTGAGACCCTTAGGAGCATGAGGAGGTATCTTAAATCAATTTGTCTTGAAAAATGGGAGGGCAAATCTTGGGGTACAACAACAGTATTTTTTGCAAGAGCTCAACAAATACTGCTAAGTCTCAATCACTTGGAAAATGGAGAAAGAATTAACTTTCCCGCAAGTCTCTTTGATTATCTTCGTCTCTCAATTAGCTTCTGTAAAAGGATATCCAAGAATCAAAGGATTTGGATTCCTTATGGTAGATTAATTTTTGCATTTCTGATTGATAGCAAAGTTGTAGAGTCCTTGAAACTACAAGTTAAGCCATGAGTCGTGATTGGAAAATCATTCAACGGTGAAGATATGCTACACATGTATTTAATTAATAATGATATTAAGAAGCTAGAAGAGCTGAATAAGGAAGCCATTTCAAAAGGAAAATATTCTTCTACTCTAATGGTTCAACGACCTAAGTTTATATTTTCTACCCTATCTGATAAGAAGAAAACAGTGAAGAATAAGAGGTAATGTTCTGGGAAAGAACTTCGGGGTGATTCTTTTGGGAGAAAGAAGAAATCTAAGAAGAAAGATTCTATAGAAGCAGGAGACTAGCCAACTGGGCTGAAGGTTATTTTGGATAAACAGCAAGAAGACAATCGTTTCATCCATCAAAACTTGGATAAGCAGGATGAAAGGATTGCTGCTCAGGAGACTTTGTTCAAGCAACTGTCAGATGTGTTGATGCAGCTCATGGAAAAGTTTGACAAGAAGTATACTTAGAGCCATATCCCTTTTTCTTAGAACTTAAGAATATTTTTTCTTTTACTTCTAGCACAATTGTATCTCTATCTCTTTAGATTTAATGAAAAAATTTATTTGTCTTTTAAATCTTTTTGATTTCTGACAAAGGGGGAGAAAGAGTACATGATTTTGATAGTATCTAATCTCATAATCTTGAGCTCAAACATGATATAATGCTTTTACTTTTAACCATATGTTTGATGTTTGATTCAAGAACTTTGTGAAAGTTCATTGGTTTTCATAGACATTAAAATTTTGGTAGTAAGATCCCAGATGTCATAAGAGATGTCAAGACACTGATCTCTGGACAAAACACAATGACAAGGTATAAAAATTAAAACAGAACATAAAAATAAAGAACACACAGAATTGTTAACCCAGTTTGGTGTATAACAACACCTATTATGGGGGCTACCAAGCCAGGAAGGAAATCAACAAAATATTATCAATTCGAAGCTAAACTCTCTGTTTACAACTTCTCACTTAATCACTACCCGTACTATACTTTTATCTAAGACACACCTAGGTATGATACCCATCTCACTTTCCTTTCAATCACAAGCAGTGACAAGAACACAATTCAAAAGAGTTATAAGACAAACTTCAAAAACTCACAATCACTCAATACTTAGAAGTTTAAGAGTGATTTACAATACCTGCAACTTAATAGAGACAATTCTACCCTTATACCAAGATGATATTAGAGAGGCTCACAATTAACAAGAATGCACAAACCCTAAAAACACACTTAACAATAATACACGTTCCACACTTGTATTAGGGTTGAAGCCTTCTTTTTATAACCTTGATATGACTGGATTTGGGATTCAAAAATGCAGTTAATCTATTGCAGAAAATCAGCAGAAACTTCTGCATGAAAATAAGACTTCAATGATTTTTTTTCCTAAAATGTCTCAACATTTAATGAAACAAATTAATCTTATAAATAAATAAGGAATTTTTGATTCTTCATTCTTAAATTCCACATAGGATTACTTAATATTCACAGAATATTCAGAAATTCAAATCAATTGTATCCAAACTATAAAAACTGTAACATACCGGATTTCCTACTCTTCTGGTTAGGACATCGCATTCGAAATGTTGAAACTGCAAGTTGAAACATCTTGCTCATCATGTTGCTGCCAAGTTAGTTTTACCAAAATTAATGGCAATCACAAAAACAGAGAATTAATAGACAATTTAATTGGCTATAAGAAGATTATCATTTGGAAATCATAAGACAAGATCAAGATACATGAAGTATGACCCGATGAGCTAAGCATTTGAGACGAATGTATTCGTTAGGAGTTGTGAACTTTCTAAAACGAATCATACCCTGATATTATGTATTCTTCAGAAGTTGTGAACTTCTTGAAAATATGGTTAAATCAAGCTCTGATACCCCCACACTTTTAGAAGTTGTGAACTTTCTGAAAGTAATGTAATCAAGTTTTGACAACACCTATTTTTTAGAAGTTGTGAACTTTTTGAAGGAATGGTGATCAAGCTCCAACGCTTCAGAAGTTGTGAACTTTTTGGAAGCTTGACAAAGTTGATCTGTTACTAAGCATTTTTCAGAAGTTGTGAGCTATCTAAAAGAATGTAAACGCGTGCTTTGGCAACATTTTCCCTGTTATCACAAAGTTATTCAGGAGTTGTTAACTATCTGAAAGTTTTGTAACCAGGTTATGATAAACAAGACTCTAATACTTCAAAAGTTGTGAACTTTCTGGAAGTGTAGTAAGTCTGCTTTCATCTAGGCATCATTCAGAGGCTGTGAACCTTCTTAATATTTGATCTATAAAAGACATGGTTGGAAGACATGATCTAAGACATGGTCAACATACATGATCTAAGACATGTTCTAAGACATGATCTAAGACATGGTCTAAGACATGGTTAGAAGACATGATCTAAGACATGGTTTAAGACGTGTTCTAAGACATGGTTGAAAGACATGGTCTGAGACATGGTCAAAAAACATGTTTAAATACATGGTCATTCAGGCAATGGTTTAGACGCTAAACCTTATGATGACATGATGCTTTGCACCTTCTGGTGGCATGATTCAAGTTTTTGGAAGAACCCGTGAATTAGTTTTGATGTTTGATGTAAGTCATCAAGACAATGAATAAATAAATTATGACATTTCATACTATTTTGATAGTAAGCACGGTTCAGAGATGAAGACCAAGTGTTGTAACCCAAAATTTTCTCTCTCTTTTCTTAAGACATTTCTCATAATATCTCCAATTGCTCAAGTTTGCACAAGTGTTGACCAAGTCAAACCACCTCCTAAACACCGATGCCTCAAATTAGGGTTTTTATTTTCACAAGGAAAATTAGACTTATAATGCCTAAAATTACCTTCATGGATCATTATAGACCTTCAAGAATACTCATGTCAAGTTTCAAAACTTGAATCACAATTTTGCCCAGTCAATTGACCAGATGATTGAAAATCATCTATATTGGGTAAAAAGTCAATTATGGTCAACCTATAGTCAAACTTTAAGATTTTTGACCAATATCAATATTTTGAAGTCATATTTATCAATTGATCAAGTTAGGATTACAATTCCCCAAGAAAAATGTTCAGATCATCAAAAGGGCAAAATTGTCAAAATTAGGGTTTTGACTAGATTGACTGATTTTTGACTTTTGATCCAACACATGACTTATTGATTTGAAACATGATCTCAAGGATTCAAGTAAATCATTTTTACCTAATTGCACGACTCAATTAATCTCTCAAGATCAATTGATTGATAGTTGAAATTTGGTTAACTGATGAAAAAGTCAACTAATACACCAAAAGTCAAACTTTGACTCTTTTGGTCAAGTTTGAGTCTCAAAGATCAAAATTCATCAACACATTCAAAAACATGAAGCTTGATCATCAAGAAATCAAGAAAGTCAAAAGTCGATTTGAAAAGTCAAACTTTTCAAGACTTAGAAATTTTTCTAAGTGTTTTTATACATGATAAATTCACTACTTCATGCCAATTTTTCACCAAGATGCAAGATGATTAAAAGAAAACTTTCAACATGAAAGTTGTAGATATTGATGAGATCTACAACTTTTATTTTCTGATAAATTCCTATAAGTTCTTGGATTTTGAGTTATAAATTCATGAAGTCATACACTTTTCTAAAAACACTTGGTGAAAATTTTGATCAATTTGGTCAGGATTTTGCTCTAACTTCTTGGCCAATTTTCACCTAGCTCCAATTTGATTTAGAAAATATGGAAAACATGAAAGTTGTAGAAGATGTTTCAAGCTTTCTAAAATATCCAGGAACTTGAAGAGATCATTTTTTATCCAAGAGAATCGAAGAGAAGAATTTGGGCATCCATTCTTAAATTACAAGTCATTTTTGTGATAAACACTTGATAAAAACCCTATCCTATGCTGCATAAATTAACTTTGCAGGCTTCTAACTTGTGTTTCACTCCATAATTAATTGATTACACAACTGTTAGAGCCATTTCCCAAGCATTTGAACCATTATCCAAGTTGCAATTCCATTTATGGCACAAAGGCACCATTATCATTCTTGAAAAGTTATTTTAATCACAAAGTCAACTTGTATTGAGCATTGCACTTGTTCTTTCTGCATAAGAATCCTCTATAAACTTAGAACAAACATATTTAAAATTGATAGCCACCGTACAAGACATGTACCTTGCATTGAAACCATGTTTGTCAAGATTACTTCAAAAATAAGTCAAAATCCATAAACATGTGATCTTTTGATTCTGACCACCTCAAGCCTCCAAACCTTCTCCTATAAATTGAGACACTACTATGCAACTTAGGACACGAAATTACAAGCCTGAAAACTCCCTCAAACTCCCTCAAACTCATAATTGCTCTCAAACCTCACTTTTGTGCCATTTCTGATTTTTTGAAGCCATCTCACAAACCATTTGTGACTTTTCCATTGTTTTCATTCACCAAGCTTCTATAACACATATAGAAGCCATCCCAATACCTGTTACATTTCTGTAACTCCATCTTCACCATCCTCCATTTTAAAAAACAGAAGCTTGCACCTTGACTTCTCTAGAACATTTCAGACACTCTCAGCTCAAAGTAAATATTGGAATAGCTTCTTGGAAGTTCAAGGAAGCTAATCAGATCATTGCAGCACCTTGAAGTGAGCTCAAACTCAAAACACGGTCTCTACTTGCAAGGTGAGTTTTCTGATTTTCTAACTCTTCATACATGCATCATTTGGTTTCCATTTTCAAAGATAAAATGTAGACATCATAGCCCTGAAACTAACCATGCCCTTAGAATTCATTTGTATTTCCTGAGTAGTGTGAATTTTGAGTTTGAACTTCCTGAAAAACTAGGTCATAATTTGGTACCATTTAAAATTCGTGCTCATCTTTGATCCATTGCTTAAGTTATTTACATATTTGAAACCGTGGTGAAATTTCTAACAAGTTTGATGTTTATAATTTCTGAAATGTTTGAGAGTTGAGAAAGTTATAGAGTTATGGCTGGCGCGAGGAAGAAAATGAAGTTGACACCATGAACTTAGTTTATTTTAAGTTTATTGCAATATGTTTTATAACCGGGTGAAACAAACACCCTAGTGTCTGGAAGCGCGCACGTAAGGCATTTGTATAGAAGGTCCTAAGTTCAAGCCCCAACGAGACCTTTTGCATTTTTCATATTTTCCTTGTTCTTTTTTTGTTTGGCAGTGCATCGGGCTCTTCAACACTGGGCTTGTGTCATTTTCTTCAACATCACCCCCCTTTCCTAAATAGCACACAGGTCCACCCCATTGTTTTTTTTAATTTCTTTTCTGATTACAAAAACACCTTAGGCCTAAACAAAAATCTTTTTACTTTCAAACTTCTCACATTTCTTTTCAACCCCCCTGACTTATAAATTATATTTTTATTTTATTTCTTTTTTTTTAAGTTATTATTTTTATTATTTATTGTTAATAAATACCAAAAAATATTCAAATTATATACTTAGACTAAATTATTATTTTATTTCTATTTTTATTTTATAAAACCCTAAAAAATATTTTCTTTCTTAAAATTAATTAAAATAAATCTAGACTTAGGTTTCTTATTTTAATTTGCTCTTTTAAATTAAATCAACTTAGACTATAATTAATTAACTTCTTTCTTTTTATTAATTAGGTTAAACTCTTTTTCATCAAAAACTCAAACAAAAATAACTTTCTTTCCAATTTCTTTTCTCTATATTTCTTTGCACATTTTATTATTTTATACATTATAATATAATTGTCAAAGCCTTTGTAATAGTTAGGGTTTACTTTTTCTCATCATTCCCATTTACAATTTGTACCCCCATCCCCTAAAATGATGTAATAGCGTAGGACATTTACATTCCGCAATTTATCACTTTTCATATTATTGTTAGTAATTAGGCTCTGTATGGCAAGACATAAAACCAACAAGTAGACAACCTTAATTCAAGACAAAAATGCATGAAAACAAAAACACTTTGCACACTTGCACCTCTAGGGTTAACCCATACTTGTTTCCTTAGATTAAAGCAGTCATGTCCCTCGAACGTGGGATACTTTAGCAAAGACCCTCGATTACAAGATTGTAGTCCCTCGATGGCCCTTCGACGTTGCCTTCGGTAAAAGATCTTAGTCCCTTACAACAAATTGCTAAAGTATACTACAATGTTGCCTTCTATCACTGTACGATGACCCACACATGTCCCTTGACATCCAATGATAAGGATCTCTGCCAAACAATGGTAGACAAACACTATCTAAAGGAGGAGGAAAAGAATAAAGACTTCTTTTGGATAGGTAGAACGCTCGTAGCTTCTTGCTCACAAACATTTAAAAATAAAACATATTTCAAACACACCAACATTTTTCATGAAACATTTTTAAAAGTCAACACTTTGTATACATTCTTACAGAGACGAGAATCATTACAAAGTTTGCCTAAACGAAGGCACTTTTCAAAAACACTTTCAAACAAACACGAACACATTTACAAAGCATTTTCAAAAGTGAGCTAGCATATAAGAGCCTGTAGATAACTACGGATGAAAAGGGTGCTAACACCTTCCCTTTTCATAACCTACCCCCTCCCCCCCCCCCCCCCCCCCCCCCCGCGAACTCAAGAAAAATTCTCAAAAGGTCTTTCCTGTTCATTTCACCCTTTCCTTTATTAGATAAAAGAAAATTCGATGGCGACTCTTGCTATCTGCAACAATTGCGATAAAACACAAAACACCCAAGTCAATACTCCCACCATATTACACCAAGCGTTTCTAGTCAGACTCTAATGAGAGGTCAATGGAAAAGTATTATTTCTCTATGTTACCTTTTGCACTGCAAAATTCATTTTGCGAGTCTTGGGCTCAGGGGGAGACTATGAACAAGCATAAATGGAATTTTGGGTATTAATAGATTTAAGGGGTGCTAGTTAGCGTTTATGAATTTGAGTTTTATGGTGATTACCCTATATGAATTGTTATATCAAAATAGATGGTTTTGTCATCATCAAAAAGGGAGAGATTGTAAGAACAAGATTGGTTCTGTATCTGGCCTTGAGTTTTGATGATAGCTTACACGGTATCTTAGAGAAAAATTGTGTACTCTAATGGTTTCTATCTAGTGTGTAGCTTTTTCTAAACAGATTCAGACCTTGGTAAGAAGGTGTGCGACGTCATCAGATTTTGAACTCAACACTATAGAAGAATACCTTTGGTGTATTACAAGTTAAGTCAAGATTCTGGAATTCTTTTTATGCAACAGTTCTAAGAAACGTTAGTACAAGAGCTTATGGTAGTGACTTTGCAAGGAAGATTTGGAGGCCTTCTAAATCTTTACTTCTATTGTTCCAAGTTTTGAAGATACTGAAGACAAGGTTCTGCTGAACGAGTTCTGAAGATCTGAAGACATTCTTCTGAAGACCAAGTGTTGAAGACTCTGAAGATAAGGGTTCTCTGAATAAGCTCTGAAAGATTTAAATGCTTAGATTCTCAAGATGCAAGTTCTTATCCTTTTACAACATGCTTCATCAACATACAAATTAGAAGCCTCTGAAGATATAGAAGATAAAGATCAAGACTAGAGATTACATGTGATGGTGACTATAAAATTACAAAAGTACATTGTGACCTCTACTCTAATAGGGTAACGTAAAGACATACATTTTGTACATGTTATCTACCATTCCCACTATGACCTTTGGGAACAAAACACCTAGTTTTGTGTTTCCTATTCTACCCTCCAACGAATCTCTTTTTCAGCTATAAAAAGAGGACTTGGAAGAATTTGAAATCAACAAATCATTTCAACAAAACTACGCTAAAGCGCTACACAAACTCTTTTGAGATATTCTTTGTATAGTTTTGTAAATAAGTAAAGAGCTTTTGTTCGTATCTTGCTATCGATACTTTTGTGTTGTTGTATAAACATTGTGTAATCTACTTTTTAGAAGCAACTTTGTATACATATCTTTGTAAATTAGCGATTGTTGATAGGTTCCTTGAGAGACTTAGTGAGTCAGATTCTCAAGAAGACTTCAGTTTCTTAGAATGTTCAATTTCTATAATAATGTAATCAAATTGAGGAGTAAGAGATCTCAATACTTTCTCAATGATTACTTGTTTAGACAAAGTATCTCTACAAGATTGCATCTCATTTGTGATCAAAATCACTCTAGAGATGTAATCAGGTACCTTCTCATTGTTCTTCATGTTGAGATTCTCACACAGCTTACATAGAGACTAAAGCTTTACCTTCTTCACTGACGCATCATCGTCGTAGCATAGTGCCAGTATATCCCATGCAACCTTCGTCGTCGTCGAATCAATGATTTTCTCAAACATGTTCGTATCCACACACTGATGGATGTTGAACAACACTTTGTGATCTTTCTTCCTCGCATTTCTCTGTTCCTCCATTGCATCTGCTGCAACCGAAATGTAACCTTCGGTGACGAGATCAAGAACGCCTTCAACACCGAACAACACATATATCTAAATCATTCACCGATTCTAATTCTTTCCATCAAACACCAGAAATTTTGTATTCAAACTATTTTCGCCGTTTATCTTTGTTCTTACTGCATTGATGAAAACTAGTTACAAAGTTGACTAATATGTGACATCACTATGATATCACTTATTAACCATTTCATATGGTGCGTAAATTACTTTTTGAATGTATGTATCATATGAGATAGTGCCTACACTTATTAAAACGAACCATGATTATTTAGATAAGTAATAGAGAAACATGATTATATTAGGTTGATTTAATTGAAAAAGTTAGTTAATGGAAATAAATTATATGCTATAATCCTTTTTTGTATTATTGTAATAAGTACTGTGCGTGGGCCTTGCCAATTCTAGCTATGAATGGAGAAATACTTACACTTGCACCATGTGCTTTTCACGTGCCAATATGTCAACCCTCAGGTCTAATTAAATTCACAAATAAAATACCATTTGCATTTATTAACTTTGTTGGCAATATAACAAACACCCAACAAAGTAAATTCTTCAATTCTTCTTGCACTTTCCATTTTATAAGACTATATAGTACTACATGTTTTAATATGTTAAATTGTTTGTTATAAGACCATTTTGTAATTGGTTTGGCCGGTTTGGCCAATAACCAAACCCAAAGAAGAAGAATTTAATGCCATGTGGATCAATATGAGATTTAACTTAGAAGTCAATGTGTTCAAATTCTTAACAATTTTCAACCTATTATCTACCAAGATAATTGTTTAATAAGATTTTTCAAGATTTATGCGAATGTGACAAATGCCCACCGACAATGTTTAAGAATTCGATCCTTTTCACATTTATCACTATTAGTATCTTTTATATTTTATATATATATATATATATATATGTTAACATTTTTCTAGTCATCACGTTGAATTATGCAATATGCAATAATCGAAGCTAAGTTTTATAAATAAAGAAATTAGTTTTGGTTAATTGTCTTAATCTTAATTAGGAAACTTGGTTAATTAATTAATGTTCTTATATAGTAGTAGCAGTATTATTCGGACCCAGAAATTGATGTACAAATGGATGAGAGTTGTCTCTCAAGTCGGTTGTCTAAATCATCAAATTTGGACCGATTCGAAACTTGAGTAATATCAATTTTCTAGTACAACTTGTTTCTTCATTTCTATACCAAAGTTTTAATTCTTTGTACTTTTGTTACAAATTCAATATGATAACAATTTGCATCCCAAACGTCTTTTTCATTATTGTTCTACCCAAAATTTACTCTTCCAATAACTCAGAATGGCATTGGATTCTCATTCCATGCATGAGGTTGTCATAAATCATGACTAATAAATTATCCATTATATATTAGCCCCACTTGTATTTAATAGATTCATCGTATTTATAAAGCATTATTTCAATAAAAACGTCACTCTATTTATATAGCTTTGCGGTATTTATTTTTTAGAGTTACAGAAAAAATTGTACAAAAACATTCTTAATATAAACAGGATATAGTAATTTCTACGTTTACAGCTAGGTTTCGTTGTAGAAACAATTAGACATGACGCGTTGGAAGAAACTCAATAAATTTAACAAGTACGTTCTGGATGCTTTTGTTGACTCGTAGTGATAGTACTTCTATGATTATTTTACATTTATTAAAAATTGAAATTGACTGAACTTAAATAATATTTTATTACTATATTACTTACTCATTATAAAATTAAGATTTATAATATTATTAATTTATTATTTGTATAGTTTAGTTATGGTGTTGTATTCTTATAAAAATATAAATGTAATATGAAATTTTGAGTATTATTTAATTTGTGATTTAAAATATGATAAAGACTAATTTAAGATTAAATGATATTTGAAATATTATTAATATTATTATATGATAATAATTTTTTTAAATAATGAAAAGTAATTTTTTATATATTATTTTAAAATTTTGATAGTTTTTAAAAAAACTTATTAAAAAATAAATGTTTTTGAATTTAATAAGAGATGAGTTTTGGTTTACTCAATAAATATTAAATAGACTAAACCGATCTGATTCATCCGTTAAAGTATTTAAACGAATCAGTTGAAAATTTAAATTTTATCGGTTGAAATTAGGTCTTAAAAATAAAATTGTAATTTAAGTTGGATTTAAGTTTTTAATCCGATATCGATCTGAACTGACTAAATATCTAATTCTATGTCCATCCCTTTTAAACTCGTTGTGTAAAATAATATGAAAGATTTTTTTGAGAATATAGATTTAAAATTTTATTTCGTTCCGTAAAAATTAAGTGCAAGACATGATAGATTTGCGTATTTTAAATTTAAATAATGCAAATTTTAATGTCTGCATCCGGAAAAATTGGAACAGGATGATATATTAAAAAATACGAATTTAAAATTTTGATCCATTCTAAAAAAAAATATGAGCAAAATAGATGATGGGTTGGGTCAGTTTGTCATCGTTATTTTTAAGAGACTAATTTAGTACATATTTGATTTGACTTTTATAAGGAGTAAAAATAATTCTAAAAATATAAAAATGATTTTGAGTAATTTTGAAATATTTGATTAGACAAAAGTATAATTGATTTTGCCTTCAAAATTAATTATATATAATTTTTATATTGAAATTTATTATTCAACTCAAGTTTACGTAAATATATTTAAACACAAATCACTTATAGTAAACTCAATTATACTAAATTTAATATGTCCGCGGCAAATCCAACCACCTCAATAAACAGTTAAGATAAAATATAAAAAAAAAAAGAATAAACGCGTAAAATAATGTAAAAATTCTCTACTGTTTCGCATATGATTTCATTTGACTTCACTTGCCTTCTTGTCTGTAACCGACCTCACACACGCTAATTTATGAAACCTTGAGGGCAACAACATATGCCACAATCACATTATGTGTATATTCGATTAAAGGATTTTATTTACTGTTTAGATATCTTTTATGTAATATGTCGATTCCTCTTCTTCTTTCAGTTAAAATATTTCATTACAATCAGGGGAATTTTTTGTGATATATCTATTTCACAAACTCATTTTCATCTTCATCAATAATGTCTACGCGCGTTGTACTCTATTAGCAATAGTCTTTGTTACTAGTCTCAAAATGTTCACTTGCTTACTTCTTTCTTTTTTTAGTAAAGTTTTTTTTTTCATTTCTAAATGTTCTTTCTTTTAATAGATACTCTTCTCTAGATATTATTTCTTTGAAAACTATTTTCTTTTTCTCAAGTTGATTGTTAAATGTTTATTCAAAAATATTGTTCAATGTTGTGTGCTTGGGTTAAGTTTTATATTGTTTCCTTTTAGTTGGTCTTTTCTAGTTATAATTTTTGATAAATGAATCTTTGTATAATTGTAACTAGTTATTTTCGGGAGCAGATTATCTCCCATGAAGTGGAAAAATAGTGGAATTTTAACCACATAAATTTTTTAAAATTAAGGAAAGAGAAATTTTCAAGGGTGCAGATGGCAATTGCTCCCTCTCTAGTGAAAATAAGACTGGAGAGAATCCCTTCTCATTATTTTCATATATGTAAACTCACACTGTGTTTGGTTATGCACGATGTCGTACCTCTATATTTTGTGTAATATTGATTAGTTGCTTTTTAAATTTTAAATATTAGTATTGAGAGAGAAATCATCTAATTTATTATCTAAAAGAGTAAATTTAAGAAATCTTCACTAATGGTCACCAGATGAACTAACTCAATAGAAAAGTAAAATTATGCTCTTGATAAACACTTTTGGATAATCTCCCTGAAACGAAACATGTGAGACCACAAACACAATGAGAATTGGATGTTTCTTGTTTGCTTTTATTGTTGTGTGCTATGGTTAAGTCATCCCTTTCTCCCTCAATAAGGAGCTCTTTTATACCTCATCTCCCATCCTAAGATCATTAATAATTGTCCCTTTTAGTCTCATGATTAAATGATGTTAATAACATTCATCGTCGTAATCATTATCATGTAATGTCCTTTCCATCAATTTCCATAACTCTTATGCAACCTTGGAATTTCCCTTCAGGCGTTACACCAGGTTATCAACTCGGACATCCTATTATACACACCATTCAAAAACGTGTCTCCAAGAACCATATGATTGACCTCTTACGTCGACCTAGGATCTTATTTGTCTCATGAGTAGCAACTCAACTATCGTTACTTTTTACAAGTGTTCGATACATATGACTCTTCCTTCTCGGTCCCGATGACTTATAACTCAATTTTTGAGAACATTGGGGTGTACATAAGCCCACTGATCACGAGGCCCAACAGGATGAAGTGTTCAGACAGAGAATCCATGAATTCTTTCTTCTCGAATGGGTTGTACTTCAATTCAGTTTAGTTTAATCCAACGGTCACCTCATGACCTACTGACGTGTGATAGTGGGTTTTTAAGAGTAATGATGATGTATATCTTTTTAGATATGTTCTCTCTCCTTGTCGTGGTGACTTTTATGGGGAAGCAAATTGCTATCATGACTCTAGTTCGATAGGGTTTCCAAACCATTTTAAATTTCTTTCAATAAAGTCCCAACGTTCTTTGTTTCTTTGCTTATCATTTTCCACCCTTTTCCTATTTTTTCAAGACTGTTCTCCAAGTTTTTACGCTTTTTTCCAGTCGTTTGCACGCACAAATTTCAGGTATTAATCTTTTGCCTTACTCATTTATACTTAATTATTTTATTATGGTTATATTACGTGAGTGCGATGATTCAGAAAACGTAACGATTCTCTGAAATGCCCAAGAGAGAAGTAAACTTTAGGATGCATGCATGAAAGAATGTGAGGGCCATCTGGGGCTAGTAAAATTTGATAAGATCATTAAGGAAGTTTACAACAATATTTTGTTCACCTTGTAGCAAAACTGACTCAGAATCTTCATCACCAAGTTTTATGGAAATTGTGATGGAGATGACTAGGTCATTTATTAATCAAGAGGTCCTGAGCTATGACCACAAAACGAACGATGATAGTGAAGTTTTTAAAATTAAATCTAACAAGCAGATTTCTTCTACTAGCAATGAAGAAGATGCCATGCTGGAACCTTGTGTGGACTGTGAAAGAGTTTGTATCACTCGACCAAGAGGGGTATTAGACGAGTATTTTTATTTCTATTTAGGGGTGCTTGAAAATTTTAAGATCCGCAACCCCTTTATTGATTTTGAATTCGACCTCCACAAAACATAAACATCGCCCCCTCTCAATTACGCCCAAATGGTTAGGGCATTATTAAAGTCTTTGAAATCATTTGTGAGGCAGTGAACATAATCCCCACTTTAGGTTTGTTATTTTATTTCTTTGAGCCAAAAGGGACAAACAAAGGAGGATGTGTTTCCCTTAATGGAACCCTGGGGAAAAGTTTCCTCTAAGCTTATATCACCAACTACAGAGGCTTCAAAGACAAGTTTATTCGGGTAAAAAGTGGGAATAAATGCCCTAAAGTTATGTTTGTGTTGGACGAGAGTCATCACTTCCCAATCTATTGGATGGATAATCGGTTTCCAGTGTCCAGATTTGATTATGATAAGCTAGATGATTTGGAGATCCAAGCTTTATCTATTCTAGATGCCTTTCGGAAAGTAAAGGTCAAGGATTTAATGAACATGGTTGATGATCCGAAACAAATCTCTAACTTCTTGGGTAATGCTTATATGTCTTTTACTATACCCTAGTGATCTCTTTATGTCAATCCTCTGAACTTATTTTCTCATTCCTTTTCAACTAAAATGACGAGTCTTAAGCTGAAGGAACATAAGAAACTGATGCTTGAAGTGAGAGCGAGGTTTGGAGAGCAATCTGCCTCAAAGACCAATCTGTTTGGTATTCAAACTCGGGCCCTTAAGAAAATAAAAGTATATGTTGGGAAATATGAAAATCCTCATAGGTGATCCTGTAAGTCATGCAGATTTGGTAGTTACCATCTTGATGGAAGATTCCGGCAGCAACCAGAAAGCCAACTCGTCAACTGAGTTCAAGTTTTGGTCCAATAGCTTTGATGACATGAAGTTCCTTTATGACCATCTGAATGCGACAAAGGAAATTGAGAAGGTGAAAACTTCAGGGGCTCAGAAGCTAACCCAAAACATTAGGGCTTACCTGATGTGGTGTGCTTTTACGACCCGATGACTGCTTGAAGTTAGTGACGCCTATAAGCATAATGAAATTTGTCTCACGGAGGAGATAAATCAGTTGAAGGATACTTATGAAGGTTCAGACATACAAGGTAGAAGATCTAAATAAACAATTATCGAAAGTAAATAAACAGAAAGAAACTTTGGATTCCAAATGCTTGGACTTTGAAGCAACCATAACAGACTTTATCCAAGATTTTGAAAAGGCTCAAGAGTCTAATGAGATGCTAAAGAATTCGTTTCAAGAGGTCCAGGTGGACGTTCTTCTAGCCAGTAACGAAGATTTTGAGAGAGCTAAAGCCTAAGCGTTATGCCTCCAACCCGACCTCAATGTGTTAAAAATGGACTTATTCAAGACCGTGGTGGTTTCCCGACTTGTAGATATGGAGGAAGTTTCTTCTGAGGCCTAGATTTCTAAGGATGATGCAGTCGATGATCGATCCTATGATGTTTAATAGGAGGAGCAGCATGTCACTTAAACTTATTTGGTTTTACCATTAGTCATCCATGGCGATGCATTTTTTTAATGTTTGGATAATTTCATTTTTCTTTCCAGTACAATGTTTTAATCCCCTCTAAGGCTTTTTCAACGTATTATTATTATTGTCTTGACTTCTCTTTATTACGTTAATCCCTATATATATATATATATATATATATATATATATATATATATATATATATATATATATATATATATATATATATATATATATATATATATATATATATATATATATATATATATATATATATATATATATATATATATATATATATATATATATATATATATATATATATATATATATATATATATATATATATATATATATATATATATATATATATATATATATATATATATATATATATATATATATATTATTATATTAATTACTGATTGACAATTTTTTGTTGTTGGCTATAACTGAACAACATACTGTATTATTTCAATTATATTTATTGCATAGGAGGAATATTATTATATATGCAAGACACACTAGCATTTTTATATCATTATAAGTAAATGGTTTTTATAACTTTTTCCAAAAAAATGTTCCCGTTTCTTTCTTACATCTTTCAGCTGTTCCAAACAATGTATAAATAGATTATACTCTCCCTAAATTGGAAATATTTTCCTATGACCCCAATGATGAGATAAAAGACAAGGTGTGTAGGCAACCAGCCGGTTACCAACCAGGATCGAATCCACAAAGCTTAAACTGAGTTGTGTGATCAGAGGATCATGTCATCAGACGCAAGATAAGATGAAGAGGTAGAAGTCAGGCTCATACCCCAGATCTAGAGGTCACCCCGTGTTCGGTCTTAAAGGAATTATTATGCAATGGCCGGCCCATTAAGGGCGTAGCTGCTCATCATTATACGACGATGCACGTTATGATAATAGCCATCGTTGGCGACGACAGGTGTTACTGGCCTTAAAGACAACTCAATTACATAATGTGGAAAGTCGCGGCAGTTACAAGCAGTGATCATTGAGGTCCAAGTACCTATATAAATAGGGATCCCGACTAAGGGGTAAGTAAGACGCATTGCTTGGATCTCACGCACACTTATGTGAGACTCCGAATCCCTTAACATAATACCCAAAGGAAACCCGTTCATTAGAGACCTTCCCTGAAGTCCTTGAGTTCGTAGGGAAGTCATCCTTAGTGTTCAACAAGAAAATTTGGCACCCACCATGAGGCCCTGGTAAAACTTTCTTGGACCACACTATCCAAGAATTTTATAAACAATGTCCTCTAACGAAGATCCACCCCCAGACATGGCTCCATTATAGGCCATGATCGACGACCTTCGCCAGCAAAATGACACGCTCCAGGACAACATCCACATCCTGCAGACAAAGATCCAAGACAATGAAGGCCAGGGAATGGAGCTTCTGGAGCCTCAACCATTATCCCAGGCTATCTGGGACGATGAGGTTTTGTAGAACTTCAAACCTCTGATGTGCTCGTCATACAACGGGAAATCTGAGCCCCGCAAACATATCATTGCTATCAACAACATGATGGCAATCACCGAGGCTAATGATTCCTTGAAGTGCAAGCTCATGGCCACCACCCTCAAAGAATCGGCTTTAAGGTGGTATATTGGCCTTCCGAAATGCTCCATCACCAGTTACCAAGATTTTACCAAAAAGATGGTTCAACAATTTTCTACAAGCCGACACTTGAAGGTCTCGATGACGACACTATTCAATGTCCTCCAACTCCAATCGGAACCTTTAAGGGATTACACGGCGTGGTTCAATGAAGAAACTATAAAGGCTTCTCACCCCAATCTGGAGATCTTTGTTGTGGCTTTCCAGCATGGTCTCTGGACCGGTTAATTCAATGAATCAGTGGCCCAGAAGCCAGCCACCAGCATGGACGAAATCATCACTCGTGCAGAATGTTACGTAAAAGGAGAAGAAAGTAACATGGAAAAAAGAACCAGAGACGCTAAAGAAAGAGGAGGACCCCGGGACAAAAATCCAAGGCAGAAGAAAGAGAAGAGCTGGCCTCGTGATTGACCACCACCCTTGGAAAGGCTCCCTTACCGGTCATCCAAACGACCCTTAGTTCCTGATGAAACTTTTACCCCTCTGAATGCCAGAAGGGAAGATATCTGGATGGACGTGAATCACACACGACTCACTTGGCATACCCTTAACACTATATCAGGGGTATTCGCTGGAGGAGGTTCCACCAGCTCGAAGAGAAAGAGATATGACTGGAACATAATGCTCGTGGCCCAAGTAGAATGGACACACATGAATCGAGATCCTGGTACTATCACGTTCTCCCGAGAAGACGCAGAAGGAATATTGCCTCATGAAAACAATCCCATGGTCATCAAAGTCTAAATCAGAGACTGGAGTATCAAGCGTGTATTGATAGACCCAGAAAGCTCGGCTGACGTCATGTACTGGGTAGCCTTCAAAGGAATTAACTTAAACTCGAAAGAACTATTACCATTCAATGAGACACTAGTGGGGTTCTTAGGAGAACAGGTCCAGGTCCTCGGACACCTCCTAGCCCTACCCGTGTTCAGAATGAAAGAGAATGCTAAAGCGGTCAAAGTATGATATCTTATCATTAAAGCATCGTCCCCTTACAACATAATAATCTTCAGACCTTCATTTAACGCGCTCGAGGAAGCATTTTCAAGAATTTGAGATATGCCATGTGCCTAGGGAAGAAAATGCTCGGGAAGACTTGTTAGCCTGTTTGTCTAGCACAAAGTGCCCGGGTTTAAACAAGACGGTGATTCAAGAGACAATGGAATTACCAAGCATAGAGAAGGAAGAAGTTATCATAGTCGAAGAAGGAACGAGGTGGATGACTCCTATAATTAAGTACTTACTACAGGATCAACTACCACCATAAAAAGAGGAAGCATGGTGCTTAAAGAAGATTTCAACAAGGTATCTTATGGTATTAGACAAGCTGTATAAAATGGGAAGAACATCCCCGATGTTACATTGTGTTCCAGAAGAAGACATGGGGTTAATAATCAAAGATATGCACGAAGGTATGTGCGGTAGCCACATTGGTGGCCGAGCTTTATCCGACAGTATATTGAGAGTTAGATACTATTGGCCGACCATGCTCCAAGACTGTCTTTGCTTTGTTAGCCGGTGCGTCAAATGCCAAACACATGCACCATTTATCCATACCCTGACTGGATTGCTCCATTCAGTGATATCCCCATGGCCTTTTGATCAATGGGGAGCAGACATGCTAGGACCTTTTTCGGTAGCACCAGGATAACTCAAATTCTTGATCGTAGCCGTGGACTATTTCACCAAATGGATAGAGGCAGAGGCCATATCAAGAATCACAACTGAAAGAGTAAGAAGGTTTTACTGGAGAAACATCATTTGCACGTTCGAAGTACCACAAGTCATCATCTTCGACAATGGCACCCAATTCGCCAACACTGCCGTAACAAAGTTTTGCAAGGAGCTTGACATCCTCAATTTCTTCATCTCAGTAGAGCACCCTCAAGCGAATGAGCAGGCATAATCATCTAACAAAGTGATCCTAAGCGGAATGAAGAAAAAGTTGGACGAAGCAAAAGGACTGTGGGCCAATTACCTCCATGAGATCTTATGGTCCTACCACACCACAACCTGGTCTATAACCAATGAAACACCATTTAGGATGTTATATAGGGTGGATGCCATGATCCCAATAGAAGTCAATACCCTAACATGGAGGAGAATAAGCTTTTAAGAAAACACCAACAAGGAACATTTGGATAATGAATCTGATCTGCTTGATGAAATCAGGGACAATGCATATATTCGAGAAGTAGTGGCCAAATAGAGGATAGCCCGATGATTCATTATGAAAGTCAAGAAAATTGGATTTTTTCAAAGGGGGTCTGGTTCTAAAGAAGATCATTGATCCGACAAAGAGGGGAAAACTTTCACCATATTGGGAGGGACCTTTCCTGGTAGTAGAGAAACTCAGCAACGGGGCTTACAAGTTAGAGACACTATAAGGTGTAGAAATTCCTAGGACCTGACATGTATCTAGTCTTAGGATTTATTTTAGCTAAAAAAGTGTAAGCCTATCTAATGAATATAACATGTGCACTCTTTTCCCTAGCAAGGGCCAGGGTTTTTAACGAGGCAACCCATAAAAGAAAAAATAGATCGTTAACTGAAGATCACGTACACGGATCTACCCCCTGGTTCCCTCTGGGACCATCTTAGGTGTAATCCCCATCGGTGAAAAACCTTAATTGGATTCCGTTCATGTCTTCCTGAGAGTATTCTCTAAGGTTTTACACCTCAGTTATGATCTTGAAACACTCGAGGGTAACCTTCCGGGTTGAAATTCCCTGCCCAGTGGTTACTCCCTTCATGGTACTCCCGTGCAAACAAATATTTTCAGGTTCTACACCTCGGTTCCCTCCGGGACCATCTCAGGTGTAACCCCCATCGGTGAAGAACCTTAATTGGATTTCATCCGGGTCTGCCTTAGGGCATTCTCTAAGGCTCTACACCTCCGTTTTGATCTTGAACCACTCGAGTGTAACCTTCCGGGTTGAAATTCCCTACCTAGTGGTCACTCTCCTCGTGGTACTCCCGTGCAGAAAAATATTTTCGGGCTCTACACCTCGGTTCCCTCCGAGACCATCTCACGTGTAACCACCATTGGCGAAGAACCTTAATTGGATTCTGTCCGGGTCTGCTTGAGGGTATTCTCTAAGGCTCTACACCTCGGTTTTGATCTTGAACCACTCGAGGGTAACCTTCCAGGTTGAAATTCCCTGCCTAGTGGTTACTCCCCTCGTGGTACTTGTCATACCCCAAATTTGCCCTACCCTTATATTATATTTGGGTTCCTAATTCAATAAATTGCATTATCTAGTTTGTATTTCTATGGGGGTGTAAAACATAGAAGAGGAGTGTGATTGACCCAAAATGGACCATCAATATCTGATGGCCCATTAGGTTTCTAGAAGTCCATTTCAAGTTAAGGGATGTGTATTGTTTCGAAGGAGGTGTGAACGAATCCTTTTTTTCAATAAGGCCCTTTTAGTTTTTTTAGAAGGGTGTACGAAAGCAATCTATTTTGGCTGATGCCTATAGTAAATTATTTGTGAAGGCCCAATTAAATGAACATTTGGCCTATTTCTGTTCTTTTGAGAAAACTATGTTTGTTTTATAAAATTTTATTAAGGTGATTGCTATATTTTTGAAAAAAAAAGATTGACTGGGATAAAACTGATCTGGCAGGTCTAAAACAGATGGGCCCGTTTCATATTTTTGTTTTTTGTTTGAAGATTTGTTTTTATTATTATCATTATTGGCATTATTATTATTATATTTGGTTATTATTAATATTATTATATTATTAATAATGTTATTATTATTGAAATCGTTTTTATTTTGTTAATTTGAAAAAAAATACTACCAAGCCCAAACGATCCGGCCCAGTTCCAATCAAGACATGTTTTACAGTCCAATTCAGTCAAAGTGTGGCCCAAATCTAGAAAAAATAATGTACGAATTGTGAAAAAATAAGGCGCATTTTATTCAATCTGATATTGCTTTCAATTCTTTCCAAAAACAGAATCAACATAAGCAGAAAATAATCAAACATAAATCAAAATATTATTGCAAATCAACTCAAAACATAAACAATTTTTATTAACATTCAAAGTGCTAATCAATACAAATCAAACGAATCAATACATTCACCATGAAAATCAAATTGCAATTAAAATTATAAATCAGATTTACAGACACGTTAAGTTGTTTCCTAATTTACCTAATTCCTAACAAAACTATAAAACCTAAACAAATTTGTTACGTGGAGTAAGGGACATAGGTCAGAAGGACGGAAAAATAAAAAAATTACAGAAGCCAAAAAATTTATAAATAAGAGGATTAAAAGAGACAGAGGATTTTTTTACAGAGAATCGAAGAAAGCTAAATAGTTTTTACAAAGAAGAAGAGGAATTTAGGGCTTCAATATCTGAAACCCTAAAAGCCTCTTAAGTCGCCGCTACACAAAAGTAAGATTTTTAAGTAACTTTTGAACTTAGCCTTTAGGTTTTATGGTCATCGATTGGCTTGATACGTGATTGGGTTTTGATTTAGGGGGTGTATATGAGGTAGCGCCGCCGCGGTATGTAGGCTAGGGTTTGTGTTTGGAGAGGGGAGAGGACGATATAGAGTGAGAGAGGGGGAAAAGAAAATGAAACGTTTTTAGTAAAAAATAAATAATGTATATTATGTTTAATTATTCAATACATGTTGTCTCATTGTATTACCACACGTCCCTACCAAGTTACAATACTCCTACTCGCACCTGAACAACACAGACCCCCTGAAACCCTTTGTGTTGGGTCTGACCCGTTTCTAGCGCAACCCCCTCATTGTTTATCTTTACTAAATGCTTGCAAAACAACACCCCCAGCTTATTGTGCCTATTCCAAAATCTAGACTAGGGCCTTATTGCTTTGCTCGCCCCCTGTTTTACTATGACCTTCAAAAGCGCACCCCCTGGCCTTTGGGCCTGAATTCAATATTTGAATTCAGGCCCTGTCTATTAGCACCCTGTCCTTTTACTACCCTTATATATTTTTCACCCCCTGCATTTTTAATATTTTTCTTATTTTATTTATTTCACTTTTTATAATTTTTATATTTTCTATTTTTATTTATTTAATTATAGTAAATATTATATATTTTTATAATTATTATATACTATATATCTAATATTATATTCATTATTATTTTTATCATGCAAATTTCTTATTTTTTAAACTTATTTAAATATTATTTTTATTTATTGCATTAAAGCTTATTTATATTCATGCACTAAATAAAATTCTCTTTTTAAATAATTAATATATTAAAAAAATATTTAACCAATTACAAACTCATTTTCAAAAAATCAAATTAATTCAATAAATAACTTTCAAAAAGGATTGCAAGCTTATTCGAATCGACTGTATGTTTAGTCTAACAATTTCCGCTATTGACGACACCTAGACTAAACGTGTGGAAAATACGAATACTTTTGCAATCCATAAAAAACACAAACCAACCGCGAACTACGGAATGGGACTCTGATTCCTCCTAAGAGGATACGTAGGCATACGACTAAAATCGTGGCGAGTTTCCACTAATTAAAATTAAAACCCTTTTTCCCCTAATAAAATATTAAAACCCTTTTCCCTAAAGATAACACTTCTAGAATTTTTTTTATTAATAACCATGTATTAAAAAAATATTTCGCAAATAACCGGGTTTCGGAAAAAATTACGCAAATAACCATGTTTGAGATGGCTCCACAAAGGAGGAGCCATCTCATTTGGCGCATGCTCCTCTTTTTATAAGGGAGGTGCCATCTCACTTGGCGCCTAAGGGCAAAGGGCAAGCCCTAAGCCAAGTGAGATGGCGCCTATGTACAAAATTAGGTCAAAAAATTTTTTTTTTTCTTTCCTGCGCGTTGCGTATTAGACAGAGATAAACAAAATGGATTTTTTATTTAAAAAAAAATAATTACATTCAACTGCTTTACATTTAAATAACAGTAAAAAAATAGATACAAAAAATACTGGGAAAAAAAAAGATACATCAGTGATCCCCAGGAACCCGGTAATGACCCCCAGTTCCGCATCCCCGTCCTCGCCTTTCTCTTGCGGGTGCCGTCTCGTTTCCTGCTGCGGCAAGGTCGATGGCCCAGCGAAGTCAATGCGATCTGAATCCATAAAATCAGTAAGATCTCCATATCTCGAAGATCCGCTCTGGTACAGTCGGTTACCCATACCCTCGAAGTTTGGTCGTGTTGGCGGTGGGTGGGGTTCCATGGTCGGTCGGTAGCATTGGTCGTCTGAGTATGGGGGGTAGAAAGGAAATGGATCTTGGGGTGTTTGGTATTGTGGATGTTGGGTTGTTTGGTGATATGGTGGTTGATGGTAGGTTTGGTCGGGTTGGTCATAATCTTCTGACATTCCCATATCAGGGCTAAGGCTGGATGTTGAGGGCGCCATATTGGGATATGTGGAAGACTGAAATTGTGAATGGGGTATGTGGGTTTGCTGGTATTGGGGTTGGTATTGTGGTTGGGTTTGAGGCATATCCGGGTATTGGTAGTTTGGCGATGATTGTGGTTGGTAGTACGGCATTTGGTTGTAGTTGTGTTGTGGTGGGGAATGTGGTTGTGTGTTTGTTGGTCTGTTTCTTCTTGGGGGTTGGTTTGAGGTTGATGGATTTTGGGTTTGTTGGTGGGGAATCGAGGGTTGTGCCCATTGTGTGCGTGGGTCAACCAAGTACCTCGGATGAGACACTTGCATATCTGGGTTACTAACCGACCTGTACCACGACATATATTGATCGGTGTGTCGCATGTTACCTTGAGTAAGGAAAATCGGGGATTGCAAGATGTAGCGGTGACAACTTTGCCACATTTTACACCATTCTGGAGCAAAGTCTTTCCAGTTGGTAAGATTCCACTGGGCGTCGACCCTTTTTAGATGCCAGGGGGACAAATCTGTTGGATCACTTGGTATCTCTTGGATCATTCCGAACTGCATCTTCACACGGTCGCTGTGGTGCATCTCCACAATGTTGAACCGAATGAGTGCAGTCTTTGCAGTCCAAGTTGCTGCATCCTCTGGATTTGGAGAATGGTCCAAACCCAAATATGGGCTTCAGACGAACTGCGATAAAATTTAAATCAGGTAAGCGCAAAAGTAATGTATAAATAATTAAAATGAACAAAAGTTAAAATCTACGACGTACGTCATCTGGGCCTAAGTGATCCAACAGATTCTGGTAGAGTGCGACATTGAATCTGGGATTCTTGCCGTAATCCATACCCCTCACGCAGTACCTATAGGAAATGAGAAACATGTTATTTTTAGCATATATTTTGGAAAGAGAAGAATAGTTATAAATGCTATAACTTAATGACTTACTTTGTTGCGTAAGGGAAACCAAAAGTGTTGTTGTTGATGGGGTTTAAGGACTCCATCCTCCACCAACCCCAGGCTTGTAGTAAAAATGCGCACCCATAAAATGTACATTTTTCCTTGACTGTGTTTTTGCACAAGGAACTGTACAGGTGGGCTAATACTGCAGAACCCCAACTAAATTTTATAGTTTTATCAAAATTTGTTAGTAAATGTAAGTACATGAAATTTACACTATTTCCCGTACTTTCGGGAAATAAAAATGTACCAAAAAGTATCATAATATACGTTCGGGCTTTTACTACTCGGTCATTCTCTGAGGAATTTTCATTTAATTCCATACTTGCATAATGCCGTTTCAGGTCAGTGAGTAGTATTCCCTGCCCTCTTGCTCCACCACCTTCTACCATGTCTCTACCCAACAGTTCTTCACACTGTGAGTTGGGTTGTTGAACCGACCCGTTCACCGCCTTACCGTCAATAGGGAGGCCCAGTAGCATGTACACATCTTCGAGAGTGATGGTACATTCACCTATTGGTAGGTGAAATGTATGGGTCTCCGGTCTCCACCTCTCCAACATTGCAAGAATGAATTTGGAGTCAATGGTGCAGTTGGAGATCTTTATCACGTGTCCAAAACCTGCATATTCCAGATAAGGGACGATAAAAGGGTCGAGAGCCAGGTATTTGTGCGTACGGATTCTGAATCTTTGTGTATCCTGAGATCATAATTAAACAAGAGTAAGATTAATTAAGATGAACAACACGTTATTTGAAGTATGAAAAATGTATAACCAAAGAAGAGACTTACAAATGCAGCAATGTTTTCCCTTGTGCCTCTGTGAGTATCTCCCATTGTTAGAAGGGCCATTCTTCAGAACGCTTGAGAGAATGAAAGACTTAGGAAGAAATAGAGAGTATGATAGACTTAAGAAATATTTCGTAGCAGAGAGTGAGAGTTGTGTGGGTGTGAGAGATGTTTCATAAGGTATGTATTTATAGGCAAATAAGTTTGATGTAGTGGTTGCATGCCTGCGAGGTGTCACATTTGCATGCTTAGGGAGTTACACATATGCATGCATGCATTTACAAAAAATGTAAGGTGTCACTCTTGCAGGCTAGGTGGCAGCCCATGCATGTATCACGATTGGACAGTAAGGGAGGCGCCATCTCACTTGGCGAAATAGTACAAAAATGAATGGTGTCGCCACCCCATTTGGCGAATAAGAGGTGTCACGTTTTACAGCATTGGCTCAGGCTACGTGACAGCCTTTGGGATTACTTTCTCTGTTGCATGCAAGGCCATTGGAGTTGATGGGTGGCAGGCTTACACAAAACATTTATGTGTGCAGAATAGGGCCATACTAGGTGGCAGCATAAGCCCATGCATGTATCACGATTGGACAGTAAGGGAGGCGCCATCTCACTTGGCGAAATAGTACAAAAATGAATGGTGTCGCCACCCCATTTGGCGAATAAGAGGTGTCACGTTTTACAGCATTGGCTCAGGCTACGTGACAGCCTTTGGGATTCCTTTCTCTGTTGCATGCAAGGCCATTGGAGTTGATGGGTGGCAGGCTTACACAAAACATTTATGTGTGCAGAATAGGGCCAGACTAGGTGGCAGCATAAGCCCATGCATGTATCACGATCGGACAGTAAGGGAGGCGCCATCTCACTTGGCGAAATAGTACAAAAATGAATGGTGTCGCCACCCCATTTGGCGAATAAGAGGTGTCACGTTTTACAGCATTGGCTCAGGCTACGTGACAGCCTTTGGGATTCCTTTCTCTGTTGCATGCAAGGCCATTGGAGTTGATGGGTGGCAGGCTTACACAAAACATTTATGTGTGCAGAATAGGGCCAGACTAGGTGGCAGCATAAGCCCATGCATGTATCACGATTGGACAGTAAGGGAGGCGCCATCTCACTTGGCGAAATAGTACAAAAATGAATGGTGTCGCCACCCCATTTGGCGAATAAGAGGTGTCACGTTTTACAACATTGGCTCAGGCTACGTGACAGCCTTTGGGATTCCTTTCTCTGTTGCATGCAAGGCCATTGGAGTTGATGGGTGGCAGGCTAGGTGGCTGCATAAGCCCATGCATGTAATATTATTGGCAGCCTTGGGGGGTTGCATCACTTACTTAATTGAAATTTTTTGCCTTACGTTGAACATAACATTCATTCACATAAACTGTAAAATTTTCCAACCTTCGAATCAGTCATCTAACCTTCAAACATTCCAGCATTCATACCTTCATATAATCAATAAACCCAAAACATTCCCACCTTCATACCTAAAACAATTCTGCACAATGGCCTTTTCACCACAATTTGTTGTCAAAGCACATTTCAACGGTGAGACATACATGTGTCCCACAGTTGGGTTTTTGTTTAGAAACACCGACAATGTTCGATTTCTCTTAAACGGGAAAGCAAATTTCTCGTACTTTAAGAAAAGATTGGAGGCCAAACTTGAACGAGGCCCGGTCTCCCAGATATTTTATCAGAGTCCAGTCTTTTTTGGAAACAACCAAGTTATTTTTTATAAGGTTGCAATTCAAGATGACGAGGATTTCCAGAACATGATTTCCAACCATGTCTATTCTGGAAACGACTCTATTGAGTTGTACGTTCTGTTTCAAGAGCCTCCGGTGACACAAGAGGTAGAGCCTTCGGTGACACAGGAGGTTGATCCTTTGGAGAATGAGCAAGATGAGGTGGATGCAGTTGATGATGAAGAAGAATATAACGAGTTAGAGTTCGATGAAATGGTGAACGACGATTCTGACGATGATGGCATCCCAAGTATTCCTACCGACAAAATTTACACACCACCTACGCACATGACAAACTTCAACATGGGCGGAGATGAACCTTCTACGGACTTGTTTTTCCAACCGTATATGCAATCAGATGAAAATTTAAAAGAGAAGGACAAGTTTCGTAATAGAGAGGAATGCATAAGGGCCATCAAAAAATTTCACATGCTCAACTCGGTTGATTATAAGGTGGATCGTGTAAACCCAGAAAGGTACAAGATCAAGTGTGTCCACCCTGACTGCATGTTCAAGCTGACCGCTTCATACAGACTAAGGGGTGACTGCTGGGTCATAGGTTCCATGACTACCCATACTTGTGTAAGTTCCACTCAATCACAAGACCACCGAAAACTCAACCATGATCTAATCTGTCAAGAAATCCTACCCCTGGTCAGTAACGACCCTTCTTTGAAGGTGAAAACAATCATCTCCCACATCACCACGGTTTTTAACTACACTCCGTCTTACCGTAAGGCGTGGATAGCAAAGACTAAGGCGATTGAAAGGGTGTACGGAAACTGGGAGGAGTCATACCGAGAACTTCCCCGCTACCTAAATGCACTCAAGACATATTCTCCAGGTAGTGTTTATGTTCTGGAAACATTGCCAGCGTACGCCCAAGATGGTAGTCTACTACATGGCAACGGAATATTCAGTCGCGTCTTTTGGGCATTTCAACCATGCATCACAGGGTTTGCATCATGCAAACCAATTCTACAAATAGACGGGACTTGGTTGTATGGTAAGTACAAAGGCACGCTTTTGATGGCAGTTGCACAAGATGGCAACAATAACATTTTCCCCGTTGCGTTTGCCCTTGTCGAGGGGGAGACCGGTGGTGCTTGGAGCTTTTTCCTGAAAAATCTTCGTACACACGTGGCTCCTCAACCAGATCTCTGTTTGATCTCGGACAGACATGCCTCCATTGAAAGTGCCTATAATAATCCGGCAAATGGTTGGCATGACCCTCCTTCTACGCATGTCTATTGCGTCAGGCATATCGTCCAGAATTTCTCGAGGGAGGTCAAGGACAAAACATTGAGGAAAGCGGTGATGAATGCGGGATACGCACTGACACAACCCACATTCAAATATTACCGCAACGAGATCCGTTTGTCTAACCCAGAAGCCGGTACGTGGATAGACAATATACCGGTCGAAAAGTGGACTAGGTCATACGACAATGGCCAAAGATGGGGGCATATGACAACAAATCTTATTGAATCAATGAATGGGGTATTCAAGGGCATACGAAACCTCCCCATCACTGCCTTGGTGAAATCCACGTATTTTAGGATGGCTGCGTTATTTTCCAAAAGAGGTGAAATGTGGTATGCGGTCTTGCAATCATGACAACTATGGAGTGAAAGCTGTATGAAATACATTAAGGCTGAAAGTGCTAAAGCCAACACTCACATGGTTACACGGTTTGACCGCCATAGCCACAACTTCATTGTGAAAGAGACAATTGACCACAATGAAGGCCTGGCAAGACAAGAATACAGGGTCATTTTACCTTCTCAATGGTGCGATTGTGGCAGGTTTCAAGCTTTTCGTATGCCTTGCTCTCATGTCATTGCCGCTTGTGCGCATACCCATCAAGACGCGCTTCAACTGCTCTAAAACGTTTATAAATCTGAAACGTTGCTCACTGTTTACAACAACAACTTTCCTTTGGTGGCAAAACCAGACTATTGGCCTGAATACAACGGTGATATAGTTTGGCACAATGACCAAATGCGAAGGAACAAGAAGGGTCGTCCCAAAAGCAGGCGCATAACAACAGAAATGGACGATCTTGACAGGTTGGAAAGAAAGTGTGGTTTATGCCGTCAGGTCGGACACAATCGCAAAAACTGTCCGAATCGGGCGTCTGGCTCGACCACATAAATTTTGTAATACAATAAATCTTTTCAATATTTGTGTTGTAAACATTATGGGTTTTCCGTTAATAAAACTGTTCACACAATTTAAGAAATTCAATATAGGAAATTACATTAGGGTTTTCACGTACAACAATGATTAACGATATTCAATCTAGGAAATTACGACTGTTAACACAATTTCATCTGACCCATGCATCATCAGCATTACATCACTGTCTGTTTTGACTTCCTCCAACCACATATTAGGTCTTCCTGTCGCATGCGAGGTTGTTGTTCGTTTTCGCTGGATCCTTCGAATTTTTTCCCCCTCGGCGATGTCTCCATCTAGCCACCGCATCAACTCCCGCTTCAGACGCTCCATGGAGTGAATGTGCCAGAATTTCATTTTCATCGCAGGTTTCATAGCGGAGAATATAACGTAACCATCTCTGCTAAAAATCATAGGCGACGTCATTACGTAAATAAGGGAGTACAAAATAAAAATACAGTGCGAGAAAGTGTGAGAAATTTCAAAGAAACGGACGAATTATTTATAAAACAGCAAAAAACCCTAGTTTTGCCCTAGGCGCCAAGTGAGATGGCGCCTCCTCTCCTTTTTCAGGAGCATGCGCCATCTCATTTGGCTAAAAGCCAAGGGAGGCGCCAAGTGAGATGGCGCCTAGGGCAAAACCCTAGGTGCATGCGCCAAATGAGATGGCTTCTCCTTTGTGGAGCCATCTGAAACATGGTTATTTGCGTAATTTTTTCCGAAACCCGGTTATTTGCGAAATATTTTTTTAATACATGGTTATTAATAAAAAAAATTCACACTTCTAAACCTAGTATCCTTGTGAACAAGGTAGATGAAGGGTGCCTAACACCTTCCCTTCGTCTAGAACCGACTCCAAAAACCTAGAATCTCTAACTTTTAGGGTTATTCCTTTATACTCCCTTCCTTTAGGATAAAAATTAAGGGTGACGACTCTGTATTTAAAACCTGTTACAACAGTAGTCCCGTGCAGAAAAATATTTTCAGGCTCTACATCTCAATTCCCTCTGGGACCATCTCAGGTGTAACCCCCATCCGTGAAGAACCTTAATTAGTTTCAGTCTGGGTCTGCCTGAGGGTATTCTCTAAGGATCTACACCTTAGTTATGATCTTAAACCACCCGAGAATAACCTTTCGGGTTGAAATTTTATGGCTAGTTGTCACTCCCCTCGTGGTACTCCCGTGCAGAAAAATATTTATGGGCTCTACACCTCGGTTCCCTCCGGGACCATGTCAGATGTAACCCCCATCGGCGAAGAACCTTAATTGAATTTTGTCCGGGTCTGCCTGAGGGAACTCTCTAAGGCTCTACACCTTGGTTCTGAACTTGAACTACTCAAGGGTAACCTTCCGGGTTGAAATTCCCTTCCTAATGGTAACTCCCCTTGTGATACTCCCGTGCAAAAAAATATTTTCGGACTCTACACCTCGGTTCCCTCCGAGACCATCTCAGGTATAATCCCCATCAACAAAGAACCTTAATTGAATTTCTCCCGAGGCTACCTGAGAGCATCCTCGAATCAATGAACAAACCCGGTTCACACGTGAACAGAGGCTAAACATCCACAAATATGTAAAACATTTCCGGGCTACTACAGGCTTATACAAAACGGATTGACAGCGTCAGGGAGGATGAAGGTATCTCTTCTAGACTAATCATTATGGTTCTTTCCAGAACCACGTGACCAGGGGGCTACCATACATCTATAATCCTCCCACAAACATGTAAGGCAAAAATAACATGCACAATAAAGCAAAAATGAAACAACGACTTGGAGACTTAAAACCCATAGGGCAATTGTCTGGACAGGCAAAATATTTAAGGACATTACAAAATGCACCCACTTAAAAAGGGTGACTAACAAATTGTTCAAAAAAATAAAATAAAGCCTGATATCACGTAGTCACTTTGGCCGGTGAAGCGTCATTCCCATCTGAACCATCAGCGACCTAGGACCCATCAACATCTTCCATATCGACCATCTTTCCATCCACGATACTATTGAAGAAATCCACAGAATAAATATCCAAGGTCGGGTACAGACACATCACCTGATCTTTTGCCTGGTTAAAAGCCACATCCCCAGCATTAAGCGCATCCATGCGAGACCTCTCCAAGGATTATTGCAGGTCAGTACAAGACTTCTTCACCATGTTTAACTCCTTGAAGAGCTTGGATTCAGAAGCCTGAAGATCTTCACAGGGTTAGGTGAGGGTCTTAGTCTTTGAAAATTCAGCAGCTAGACTCTTCTCCAAAGTAGAAACTTTATTAGCATAGGACTTTTCACTGCCCGTCAACCGATCGACGTCCTTCTGTAGATTGGTACACCAATCCTTTAAGTCATCCCCAGATTCAAATAGTCCTCGGGTCATCATAACACAAGACATCAGGTAAGAACTTAAATGCTGAGTAATCTTCTAGCGCTCGATACTCTTCACCTTGTTAACATCCTTGGTGGTGTTGAGGTGGTTGTAAAGGAACTTCAGCCCATAGAAATTGTTAGACCAGAATTTATTCTCACTTGAAGGATGGGTGGAGCCGTCGTCGGGCTCCTGCATCAACAATGAGATCTCTTGATCCTCCCTACAAACCTCATCCGCCATCATCGTCTTCATCTTTTTCCGGGACGACTCAATAGCGTCCTCAATGACGGGGGGGGGGGGGGGGGGGGACTTTGGCCGGTGAATAGGGCTCACTGATCACAACACCTTACCTCAAGACGGTCCCTTTTTTCTTCTTCGACGCCCTGAGCTCTAGACTGGAAATATCATATTTAACCTCCAAAGGGCCCCCGACTCCTTGCCGAGAGGCGTAGAGTGCGACCATCATCTTCTTTTGCTCCCTAACGGAAATATCAGTCATCTTATCTGCAAAAAGACATTAAAAGAACGAATGAGGAAAGAAGAAAAAGGTCCATGTCTGTGATACGGTAGAAGAATTAACTTGAAAGTTTTGCATTTTATCGCAAATGTTGCGGTTAGCAAAAGTCGCCATCGACTTTTCTTTTATCCAAAAGGAAAGGTGAAAAAGCACAGGAAAGACCTTTGAGATTGTTTCTTGGGTTTGGGGGGTAGATTATAAAAAGGGAAGGTATTAGCACCCTTTTTATCCATGGTTTTCCATGGGCTCTTAGTTACTTGCTAGATCACTTGCTTTTGTTTGAAATTGTGCTTTGTGTGGTTTTTGAAAGTATTTTGTAAAGAGGCCATTGTTTAGGCAATCTTTGTAATGATTCTCGTTCGTAAGAATGTATATAAAGATGTTTGTCTTTTTTTGAAAATGTTTTTAAGTTTGTAAGATATTTTGAAAATGTGTGTATTTGTTTAGAAAATAGCAAGGATATTTGTTTGAAATGTAGAAAGTAACTAAAAACAAACTACCTATTCAAATGTCTTTCTTGTTCATTTTTCTTTTTCTTTGACATTGTTGCCTTACCATTGATTTGATAAGCAACCCTATCTTTGGATGTACACGGGACGGGCGTGGGTCATCGTATAGCCACGATTAGTAGTGTTGCAAGGTATCTTAGCATTTTTTGAGGGACTAAGATCATTTTTTAAGGCAACTTTGAATAGCATCATCGATGGACTATGATCTTGTTTTTGTTTGTTTTACTAAGATACCTTACATGTGTAATATGGCCATTTTTGTATAAGACAACCAAGTGGAGTAACCCTAGGGGTGTTTGTGTGCAAGTGTGCCATTTTCATGCTTGATTTTTGTCTTGGATTAGGATTTTCTATTTGATTGGTTTTATCTTGCCATGCAAACCCTAATTACTAGCATGTTATATAAAAGCAATAAATTGCAAAATTTAAAGATTACTACGCTATTACAACACTTTGTGGGAGGGGGGTGTACAATTTATGAATGGAGATTTGCAAGAAAGTAAAAAAACCCTAATTATCTATTACAACCATATCGAATTTATCAAATATACAAAGAAACGAATGTAAATACAATATATAAGAAGTGAAATGAATATAATGTACAAGTATGAATGAACAAGGCCATGGATGTTGTTTTGACTTTAATTAAACTTAGGAGAAAAAGAAATAATTAATAAAAAAAGAATATTAGAATTAAATTAGCAAAAGAAACTAGTTTAAAGAAACAAATTTCTAAATAAATAATAATCACAAACCTAATCTAATTATTTAATTAAATTAAAAAAAAAATTTAACAAGAAAATATTTTAGTCTATTAAACAAACATGGATATATATATATATATATATATATATATATATATATATATATATATATATATATATATATATATATATATATATATATATATATATATATATATATATATATATATATATATATATATATATATATATATATATATATATATATAGGCATAAATAATATTTTTGAGATTTTTATTTATGAAAATAAATATTGTTATAATATTAATAATGGTAATTTAAAAAAAGGTAAATAAATAAAAATAAAATATATAAAATAGGGTAAGGGGGTTAACAATTAAAATGGTTGTTTGGAGGAATAAATTAAAAAAAAAACATTGGACTTCCAGCCCACAAAATCATGGCCAAAAATATGATTTTTTATGAAGGGGATGAGGGGTGTTTTCAGTATATTTATTTTGGGCTTTAATGAGAAGGCCCAGTTGTTTTAACAAAACAACCGGACAACGAGACAACGTCTCATTTGGGCCAAAAAATTTGTCTCTCTTCCTTCTGATACTCTCACTCTCTCTCGTTCTCTCCTCCTTTGAGTATTTGGCCAGAAATCGCCCTAGCGGCGGTGGACGATGGTTCCTACGGCGGCGATGCTTCAACATCAAATTTTTTTTACTTATCTAGATTCCTTTCTTCTTACTGAACACTAATCCCGCTCTCGTTTTTACAGATCGTAACAGGATTTGCATAGATCTTAAAGGGGATGGACGAAACCCTAACTGCTCTGATTTACTTTTTTTCTGTGTGATTACGGTGAGATCTTTCCTTATCTCTCTCTCTCTCTCTTACAAAACTCTGAAGGGATTAGGTTTTTGGAAAATGATGATGACAGTTTTTAGGGTTTTGTATCTTGCATGCAGTATTGTATTTCTATTTTGTATGCTTATGATGATGGTTGTTGGTTTGGGAAAACTGAAACTTGAGGATTTGCTGTTCTAAGTAGTTCGTATTTTTTTGTGATAAATGATTTTTCTGAAGGTTTTAGCTCTGTTTGTTTGCTTGGTTTCTGTATTTCTGTATTATGGACTTTGTATGTTTTTCTTTGTAAAACTGAAAAAGAAAGATGTGAGCGATGATGGCTCTTGGATTTTCTGTCTTTTCTAGATATTCTTCTGAGGCAAAGGTTTATTAAATTAGGGTTTGGAATGTCTATATATTTTCTTCTGTAACAAGGAAAATGATGTTATTGATGATTCTTTCTTGAGGTAAATGATGATGGCTTTGTGTTTCAGTTTTTTTATGGATATTTAGATGGATTGTGGGATGAGTCCTACAATTTATTGACCTTAAACTAATGTTTTGTAAAAGAATGCTAAGAAAAAGTTGCACAAAGTTTATATATTTCTATGAAAAGAATTTGGAAATAGTTTGAGAAATTACCTCTTTATTTGGTTGCTGTATTTGGTATTCTGTGGTTTGCTGACAGTGATCCTTGAGGGTCCTTGAGTGTGATGAAAACAATGGCTGGATTTTGATCTTTTCTGTGTATTTCTCTTGCTGGCCAAAAAACCCTCCTTCTTGCACAGTATTGTTGCCCTTTTATATTGGTTGATTTGTAATAAAATAGTGATACAATACTGCTGGCTTTGTTGCTTGTACTATTATTTTTGATAAATCAACTTTGCTAGTTGACTTTGCTCGTTGGCTGCTGGTATAGTGTCTGCTGTATTGTCTTTTCCTTTTACAGTTTTCTGTACTTGTTGTTATACTTCTCTGACTTTGTTGGCTCTGCTGTGAGCAAAACATTTATTGCTTGTGGCTTTGATAATTTTGATTTCCCATGATGCTTTTTACAACTGACTTTGACAGCTCTTGTGCTATGATGACCATTTTTGAGTTTTCCTTCTCTTTACTATGAACCAAACAAAATATTGGTTTGAGATTTTGCAGTAGGATACCCTAGGCCTGTGATTAAATTCTGACCCCTTTTATTGAAACAAGATAAACACGAGGCTTCTTTTTTCAGATTTGTCTTTTGTCTTTTGTGAACCAAGTTTTGATTGTGATTTGAAAAATATATCTTTAGGCCAGTGATAGGATAATGTTTGTTTGAGGCTGTAGTGAAAGTTTTGCCAAAACTTTCTCTTTCTTGTTTTTTTTTGCTGTGAACAAAACCTTTTGTTTGGGATTTGCAGTGAAACCCCCTAGACCTATGATCTGATTTGTGAACTCTGGTTTTGAAATGAAACAACATGATGCTTCTCTTGTTTGGTTGTGAAAATATGATGATAACTGATTTTCTTCAACTTTTGTGAACCAATTGTTAGGTTTTGCAGAAGATTACTTCTAGCCAATGATGGAATTGAGGCTCCTACTGTTATGTGCTGCCTTGATTATGAATCAAGTCTTGTGATTTGCAATGTTTTATTTTCTTTTAGGCCTATGATAGGATTTTACTTTTAGGCTTTACTTTGAGGCGTTACAAGTTAGCTTTGCTGACTTGTGGTGTGAATTATGTTCGAGCTTGAAATCTGTTGAGCTGGGAACTTGTTATACTTTTGCAGTTTCTGAACTAATCCATTGTGAACCAATTTATTTGTGATTTGCAATTTTTCAGGCCTATGATTAACTTCTTAGTATGAGGCTGTTTTGGGTACAAGAACATGGCTTAAAAACCTTTTCTGATTCCAATAACCAAACCCTCAGGATGATTTAGAATAACTTATTTGAAAAATTTGAATTCGTTTGATCACTGATTTTTTCTGTTTTGTTTCAGGTAAAGGTAATGAAGAATAGAGGAAGATGGTAAGAAGACTGTGGCAAGACTTGAAAACACTTGAAGGATAGGAACATGAAGACTTTGTATTCTTCCTTGTAATAGAAACATAGGAAAAAATATATTGGACCTTTTTCTTTGTTTGACTTTGAATTTTGTAATAAACAAACTAATTTTGAGGAATGTATAATTTTAATTTTGAGAATGATATCACAAAATTGCAAAAGTTGTTTGTTATAAATGAAAGAAATTGGAAATGAAGAATGACATGGGCTTTTAAAATTGCAACTCTTAAAACTTGGAACAAAATGATGAATTTTTGAAAAGTGTATTAGAACTTAAGATAAGGACTAATTGATTTATCTAAAAAAGAAAAGGTGCTTGAAGACCATTCTCATCTTTCTTCCATATCTCAAAACAAAATTCTTTGAATTCTTTTGATCTTTCTTCTCAAAGCCTCACCTTTCATCTCAAAGTCTCATCTTTCAAAAAAGTAGAAATGATATCTAAAGAAACTTGCATGAGGAGTAATAGAATTGGCCATGTAAACATTGCAGACTTGTAACTTGAAGACAAAAAAGAAAAATGTAAACCATATTCCTAAACCTAGCATGCACTTGAGTAATCTTGAGGATCCATAATTATCCTTGAAAGTCATATGAAGCATTGATAGTCCAAAATTTTTGTGCAAACTCAAACCCTAATTTGGGGTTATCAGCGCATGATGAGATGTCTTGAGCCGGTCAAACCCTAGTCCAGTCTTGAGCCAAAGAGATCTTGTGAGAATAATCTTGATAAATGAGAAGGAAAATTTTGGGGTACAACAGTTGCCCTTGTTCAATCTTCTTAAACCTGAAGAGTTAGATTGGCGAGTTTTTCCATTCGTGACTCGAAGGTGGAAGATGATTGGACACTAGAGTGCCCAGAAATTTGCACTTGATGATGCGTGGTTGAGAGAATGGGCTTAAAGATGCCATTTGGAGCGGTGATAGAATCTTGTTGGAGATGGGCTTGTAGATGCCATCCATGAATGTTTGTTGAATTGTAACTTGTAAGTTGAAAGAAAGAGTATCAGAATGGTGTCCATGTCTGGAGTGTATCTGGACTGTATCTGAGAGATGATTTTGACTGAGTATCAGAACAGCGTCCGTGTTTGTAGTGTATTTATATTGTATCTGAATGAGTATCAGAATGGCATCCGTGTTTGGAGCGTATCTATACTGTATCTTGAAGTTGAATCTAAATGAGTATCAGGATGACATCCGTGTCTGGAGCGTATCTGTATTGTATCATGAAGTTGAGTCTGAATGAGTATCAGGATGGCATCCGTGTCTGGAGCGTATCTGTACTGTATCATGAATTAGAATCTGAATGAGTATCAAGATGGCATCCGTGTTTGGAGCGTATCTATACTGTATCATAAAGTTGAATCTGAATGAGTATCAGGATGGCATCCGTGTCTGGAGCGTATCTGAATGAGTATCAGGAAGTTGAGTCTGAATGAGTATCAGGATGGCATCCGTTTCTAGAGTGTATCTGTACTATATCATGAAGTTGAATCTGAATGAGTATCAGGATGGCATCCATATCTGGAGCGTATCTGAACTATATCATGATTGCATATTATTAACAATAACTGTTAATCTTATCCTGAAAAGGGTAAAATGTTAGCTAAAATACAAAGTTATGTTGTATGGAATGTATGATGCAATGTATTTTCTTTATCAATGTTTATGATATATGGATGTAATGTATGCGCATGTGAGCTGATTTGCTGTATTGCTATCGGATTGAGGGAAATAAATCCCTGAATGCTGCTGAGGATATGTGAGTCTTCATGTCATGAAGTTGAAGTAACAATGAAATTTTGTTGAGAGAAGTAAATTCTGTTGTGAGGGAAATTCCATGTTCTGCTTGCAAGATCTGTTGGGGAGTCCCGAGAATTTTGACGACTTTTGCTGGGGATTGATAATTGGGAACTTTGTTCCGCTGCGGATTTAAATGACGTACTGTAGGGGATTACTTATGGAATAGCCTAGAGACATTTTTCTATTCTTTCAACCTATCAGTAATTGTCTTTCTCATTTTGTTTATTTGTAAACAGTAATCATGTTCAAATGCATATGTTCAACAATGAATCATTGGACGTTTTTGCAAACAAAACACAAACGTAAAGAAAATAAAGACCAATAGTTTTTGCACTTTCAAAGGGATATCTTTGTATTGATTTTGAGTAAATTTGTTTTTACAAAGGGGACAAACATTCTAGTAAGAGAATGTTGTCATAAAAAATAAAAATTTGATACAAAGAAGGATAGCTATGTGTAAAAATCCCATGGGGTTCCCAATCTGCTATAGCCTCTGTATCTTTGAGCGTCTTGCCTATCTATCGCCTCGTCCGAAGATGACTGAATTGATCAGAACCTGAGTCTGTAAGTGGAAGCCAAAGGTTGTTTGTAAAGTGATCCGATGGGACATAGTCATATGCTTTAATTCCCTAACTTTTGCCTGGACCGCCCTTTCAGGTTTTCAGTCCAACGGGAAACCCTTTTTTGCCCAAGTCGCCCTTTCAGGTTTTCAACTTGCCGGGTATACAGATTTTTTGTTTTATCCCTAATTTTTTCCCGAACCTTTTTGGTTCGCCGAGATGCCCTTGTTTTGCCTAGGTATGTCAACCTAGCTGGTCTCTTATGCGTAGTATCTTTTGACTATCTTCGTGTTCGCAGGGTGTGGCAGGTCGTCGCCATCCATGGTGGTCAAGATCATTGCCCCACCGGAGAATATGTTTTTGATTACAAATGGTCATTCATAGGTAGGAGTCCATTTGCCCCTGGGATCACTTTGTGGCAAGATGATACGTTTGCTCACTAGATCCCCAACTTGATATACTTGGCGTCTGACTTTCTTGTTGAAAGCCTTGATCATCCGTTTTTGATACATTTGACCATGGCAAACAGCAGTAAGTCTCTTTTCATCAATCAAACTCAGTTGATCAAGTCGAGTCTGGATCCAATCGTCTTCGTTGAACCCGGCATCCTTCATAATCCTCAGAGAGGGGATCTGAACCTCAATAGGCAAGACAACCTCCATGCCGTAAAGCAAAGAAAAGGGTGTTGCCCCGGTTGATGTGCGGGCCGTGGTATGATAACCGTGGAGAGAAAACGGTAGCATCTCATGCCAGTCTTTATATGTGATGGTCATTTTCTGTATGATCTTTTTAATGTTTTTATTCACAGCTTCGACAACACCATTCATTTTTGGATGATAAGGAGAAGAATTGTGATGCTGAATCTTGAATTGCTCGCATAATGCGGTGATAATAGTGTTATTGAGATTTGTACCATTGTTAGTGATGATCCTTTCCGGGATACCGTACCAAAAAATAAGGTTTTGCTTGATGAAGTGGGCAACAACATTCTTGGTAACGGAGGCGAAGGAGGCTGCTTCAACCCACTTTGTAAAATAGTCAATGGCTACTAGGATGAAGCGATGTCCATTGAAGGCTGTCGGTTTGATTTCCCCAATCATATCAATTCCCCACATAGCAAAGGGCCAAGGAGCCGTCAAGCTATTCAGAGGAACCGGAGGCACGTGCACCTTGTCAACATAAATTTGACACTTATGGCAGGTTCGAGAGTGTTGATAGAAATCTGCTTCCATGGTAGACCAATAATAGCCTACCCGTAGGATTTTCTTCGCCATCGTATGCCCACTGGAATGGGTGCCAAAAGTACCTTCATGTAATTCAGCCAAGAACTTTTCAGCTTCAACCTTATCTACGCACCGAAGCAGTACGGAATCATGATTGCGTTTGTACAGGATGCCATTACTAAGGAAGAATTTAGCAGAGAACCTCCTTAAGAACTTCTTATCATTGATTGACGCTCCTTCTGGATATTCTTGACCCTCGAGATACCTCTTGACTTCTAGGAACCAAGGCTGGCCCACTACCTCTTCAGTATTAATCTCGTGACAGTGTGCTGGTTTATCCATTCGTTTAATGGTGATCTGGGGAGCCTCGTTATCCCAATTAAGTTTAAACATAGATGACATTGTGGCTAGAGCATCTTCTAGCTGATTTTATTCTCGTGGGAAATGCTCGAAGGTAATCTTCTCAAAATGTGGTAGCAATGTCAAAACATATTCTTTGTAATGGATAAGGTTTGGATGCTTGGTGTCTGATTCTCCTTTGATCTGACTGATGACCAAAGCTGAATCTCCAAACACAATTAAATATTTGATTCCCAAGTATATGGAAGCTCTGAGACCGAAGATGCACGCTTCATATTCCGCCATGTTGTTTCTACAGTTGAAGCAAAGTACGGCAGTAAAGGGAGTATGACACCCTTCTGGAGATATGAGTATTGCATCGATACCATTGCCGAGTGCATTGGAGGCTCCATCAAAGAACATGGTCCATCGGGATCCTTGTTCAGGTCCTTCGTATGGCCTGACTTCTTCACAGTTGTCTATCGTCATGACGTCTTTGTCCGGGAATTCAAACTTCATAGACTGGTAATCTTCTACAGCTTGGTGAGCGAGATGATCAACTAGTATACTCCCCTTTATAGCTTTCTGGGTAGTATACTGTATTTCGTACTCTGTCAGGATCATCTACCATCTAGCTATTCTCCCAGAAAGAGCAGGCTTCTTGAAGATGTACTTTATCGGATCCATCTTAGATATCAACAAGGTAGTATGAGTCAACATATACTGTCTTAGCCGGAGAGCAGCCCATGCCAGAGCGCAACAAGTTTTCTCGAGCAGTGAATATCTGGTTTCACAGTCGGTAAATTTTTTGCTCAGGTAGTAGGTAGCATGCTCTTTTCGGCCAGACTCGTCATGCTGCCCCAATACACACCCCATTGAATTCTCTAAAATAGTCAGATACATAATCAACGGTCTTCCCTTGACTGGTGGAATCAACACAGGAGGCTCTTGTAAGTACTCTTTTATTTTATCAAAAGCAACTTGGAATTCATCATTCCATTTGACTACTTGATCTTTCTTCAATAGTTTGAAGATTGGCTCATAAGTAGCTGTCAGGTGAGAAATGAATCTGGAAATATAGTTCAAACCTCCCAAGAATCCTCTGACTTCCTTCTCAGTACGGGGAGCTGGCATCTCTTGTATTGCTTTAACTTTGGCAGGATCGACCTCAATACCTTTGTTACTGACGATAAAGCCTATGAGTTTACCAGACCGTACCCCAAATGTACACTTGTTTGGATTCAATCTCAGCTTGTACTTCTTCAGTCTCTCAAACAATTTTTGTAAGTGGTCAAGATGATCTTCTTCTGTTTGCGATCTGGATATCATATCGTCTATGTAGACCTCTATTTCATGATATATCATGTCATGAAATAAAGCTACCATGGCACGCTGATAGGTTGCCCCAACATTCTTGAGTCCGAATGGCATCACCTTGTAGCAGAATGTGCCCCACTGTGTGACAAATGTTGTTTTCTCCATGTCCTCAGGTGCCATTTTGATTTGGTTGTAACCTAAGAATCCGTCCATGAAGGAAAACACTTTGTGTTGTGCCGTATTGTTAACTAGGATATTGTGATACGGTGGGAGAACTGGCTTGAGGTTTTGCGTTTGTGTTTGCAAATGTTTCGGTTTAGCAAGAGTCGCCACCGACTTTTTATTTTATCCTAAGGAAAGGTCAAAAAGCACAGGAAAGACCTTTGAGATGTTTTCTTGGGTTCGGGGAGTAGATTATAGAAAGGGAAGGTATTAGCACCCTTTCTATCCATGGTTATCCATGGGCTCTTAGTTACTTGTTTAGATCACTTGCTTTGCTTTTCAATTGTTTGAAATGGTGCTCTTCAATTGTTTGAAATGGTGCTTTGTGTGTGGTTTTGAAAGATGTTTTGAAAAGAGGCCATCGTTGTGGCAACCTTTGTAATGATTCTTATTGGAATGTATACAAAGGTGTTTTTGTCTTTTGAAAAGTTTTCAATGTTTGAAAGTAGGGTTTTGAAATTGTGTTGTGAAGTGTGTTTGAAAATAACAAGGATGTTTTTGCAAGCTTTTGATCAAGTAACTAAGAGTTATCTACCCTATTTTACTCAAAGATCTTTCTTATGTTTTTAACCCTTTTAACAGTGTTGTTTCACCATTGTATTTGGTGAACAACCTTGTGTTAGGATGTTAAACGGGACAGGCGTGGGTCATCGTATAGTTAGCAATTGTGTCAAGTATTTTTGGCAATTTTCTTGAGGGACTTGATCATTTTGTTTAGGCAACTCAGATAGCGTCATCGAGGGACTATGATCTTTTGTTTGTTTTTGTTTTGCCAAAGTACTTAACATGTATACCATGACCCATTTTTGAAGGCAACAAGTGGGTTGTAACCCTAGGGGTGCAAGTGTGCACTGTGTTTGTTTTTCATGCATTTTTGTCTTTGATTAGGTCAAACTAATTGTTGATTTGATTTTGGCATACAAACCCTAATTCTCTAATCATGGCATAATTGAAAGCATTTAAATGCTTAAAAATAAATCTAAGCTATTACAACTTTGATATAGGGAGGGGGGTACAAATTTTGAATAGGGGATTATTTTGCAAGAAATTTAAATCCTAAGTTATTACAACCAAATTGAATTTACAATGCATAATATTTAAATGTACAATATTTAAATAAACACAGTAAATATATATAGAATAAAAATGTATTATGCAAAAAGAAGTTTTTATGTATGTAAAAATATTTTCAATGTAAAGAAATATGAAGAAATAAATAAACAAGAAAAAGTTAATTTTATTTATTTTAGGGTAAACCCTAATTCTTTTAAGGAAATAATATTATATATTATTTATATACAAAAATATATTAATATGTACAAAAATAAAAATATATTGAAAAAAAGTGTTTTTTAGTATAAAATAACAATAAAAATAAAAAAGTAATATTTTTGTATTTTTATTCTATGTTTTTAATAAAATAAAGTATATATATATACAAAAATAAAATATATTCAAGAAAATATTTTCAGTGTGAATAAAAATAAGAAATGAAAATAAAAGTATCATTTTACATTATTTTCAAGTTTTAACAAATAATTATAAAGTATTTAAATTGTTTTCATGTTAGAAAAAAATCAAAATAAAATATCTAATAAATGTAAAAAATTGTGAAAATATTTTTAAGTAATTTTTTATGTTTAAAAATAAAATAACAAAGTCAGAAAAGAAAATAAAAATTCAAAAATGCAAAAATATAAAAAGTTGGGCCAGGGGGTGCAAAAAGCAAGCATAGGGGTGCAAAAAGTGAGAAAGCCAAGCCCATCCCATCAGCTTCATCTTCTTCCTTGTGACAACAGAAAACGCGCGCCCTATATCCAACTTTGAACATCCTGGAAACGTGACTTTTTGCTATAACTCACAACATCAAACTTGTAGAGAATTTAAATATGAATCTAACCATATAAAGCATTAAGCTTAACTCTCAAAGACCAGAGAGAATTTCTCTGGCCCTAAAATCTAACCTAACTTTTTCAACATGTTCATGGATGAAATTCTCCTAACACACTTAATATAAATGAAAACTGAGCATATGTATGGCTTCAGGGCAATGAGTACTACATCTTTTATTCACAAACCTAAGGCTAAATGTTCTTAAAAAGAGAGATAGAAGTTCATGAAAAACCTGTTTCAGTTGGATTCGAGTTGGACAATGTAGCAACTTTCAGTGAGGCCTGAGGTTCTTTTGAGCTTGCTTGATGTTCCCTGAACCTTTCCTAATGCTTAGTTTGTTTTGAAATGGCCTGAATTAACCTCTAGAAGTCAACCTGCATAAGCTTTAAACAGAAATGGTGAACACTGTAAATGGAGTTACAGTTGGCAATGGAGGTTTGAGACAGCTTGAGTGAGTTGAATGGAAGGTGTTTGAAGTGGACAGGAGCAAAACGCACGAGCAAAATGAGCTATGGCACTCAAGTTGCAGCAACTGCCCTGTTTTGCATGTTTTTGGTGTTTTGGTGTTCAAGGGTGTTTGAGGGATGATTGGCTCGTGTTTCTGGCTTACAAGGATGTTAAAAATTGTTTGAAACCTTGGCTTAAGTTCAATATATCAGATATGTGAGTTATGTACTTTTTGTACAATAACTTGGTTTTGAAGCAAAAATGTGAGAGTTGACAATGCAAGGCTGTACTGGCTTGTAACCTAGATGCACAAAGTGGTTGAGCTTTGCCTGACATTAGGGTGCCTTGTTTGCAGCAAAAGGCTTGGTGTATGGCTCAAGAAATGAAACTTGACATAAAGCATGCTTTATGTAAATGGAAGTGTTATCTTTATGCCCAAAATGGAATTATTCATTGTATAATGCTCCCTTGATCAAAACAATGCCTCTAACCAATGTATTTGCATTCAATTTTTGAGTTTAAATTAGTTTAGAGGCCTGTAATTAAGTACAAAGCTAGTTTGGTCAGATGTTGCAAGTTGTATGAACATGTATTGGCCATGGTTACAAAGTGAGTTTTTGCCAATTCGATTCTCCCTAACCACAAATGTGTTTGAGGAGTTCTTGTACAATTTGGAAAGCTTGAAAGATTTACTATAATCCATATTTGAAATGAAACTTGAGACTCTAAGTGGAACTATGTGAAAAATGTCCAAGAAGATGGGTCAAAATCCTGCCTAAACTAGGGCAAAATTTCTCTAAGTTAAAAGTTTTAGGGACCCTTGTTCCAAAAATCATAACTTGAGATCAAAGCTTCTTTTGAGAAAACTTTGTGAATCAAAGTTGTAAAATTTGTGATGGAATACAACTTTCATGTTGTAAGTTTTGTTTGAATCCATTTTCATCTTGGTGAAAATGTGGGACAAAGTTAGGAAAAATTAAGAGAATTTCATAACTTAGAAAAATTCTAAGTTATGAAAAATTTTCAATTTCAAACCCTAATTTGCAATTTTGGGTTTCTTGATGAACAAGTTTCATAATTTGACACATCTTGATGAAAAATGACCCTTGGCACTTGATTTTGACCAAAAAGTCAAAGTTTGACTTTTCAGTATATAGTCAAATTTTGATCAGTTGACTGAAAAATTCATCTGTCAATCCTATGCATTTGAGATCTTTTGAACTTGTTGAATTGGTCAAGATAATGTCATTGATTCCTTGAGTCCATGGATGAGCTTGATTTGCCATTGGCTAGGTCAAACAGTCAAAAATTGCCTTTGTACAGTCAAAACCCTAAAAATGACCATTTTGCCCTTTTGGTGATCTGATCAAATTTCTTGTGGAGTTGTGGTCCAAACTTGATCAAATGGTTCATATGAGTTCATAATGTTGATGTGGGTCAAAATTCATGAGGTTTGACTGTAAATTGGCCACAATTGACTTTTTTCCCCAATACAGCTGATTTCTAGGTCAACTGTCCAATTGACTGGGCAAAAATTTTATTCAAGGCTTGAAACTTGGTATGGGTAAAATTAGGAGTCCAACATGAAGTATGAAAGTCAATCTGGGCATTGAAGGTCAAAATATCCCTGTGCAAACTCAAACCCTAATTTAGGTCAACAATGCAGGGAGATGTCTTGAGCAGAGCAAACCCTAGCTTGATCTTAAGTTCCAAGAGTCTTGTGATGAGAAATGTTGATAAAATGAGAGGGAAAATTTTGGGGTACAATAGTTGACCCTGTTCAATCTTCTTGAACTTGAAGAGTTAGATTGGCAAGTTTTGCCTTTCGCGACTCGAAGGTAAAAGAGGATTGGACACTAGAGTGCCCGTAAATTTGCACTCGTCAAAATATTATTGAGCGAATGGGCTTAAAGATGCCATTTGGAGATGGTAGAATCTTGTTGGAGATGGGCTTAAAGATGCCATCTAAGATTTGTTTGTTGAACTGCAATGTTTGTAGGTCAGAAGAATGAGCATCAAAATGGTATCTGTGTCTGGAATGCATTTGAACTGTATCTGGAGACTGAGTCTGTATGAGCAAAGGATTGGCGTCCATGTCTGGAGCGTATCCGAGCTGTAACTGTATTTGATCTTTGGATGAATATCAGAATGACTGCCGTGTATGGAGTGTATCTGGACTGTATCTGAAGTTGAGATCTGTATGAGTAGTAGAATGACTTTCATGTCTGGAGTGTATCTGAGACTGTAACAGGGATCTGAATAAGTGACAGAATGACTTCTGTGGCGACTGCACTGGGGAGAATCAAACTTCTTGTGTAAGGGCCAGAATGGCATCCGTGTTTGGAGCGTATCTGAATCTTGAAGTGGATAATTGAATCTGAATGAGAGATAGAATGGCCACTGTGTCTGGAACATATCTAGTTTGTATCAGATTGCTGAAGTCTGAATGAGTAGTAGAATGACCGCCGTGTCTGGGGTGTATCCGTACTGTATTTTGAATAATTGTTAACGATAGCCTTTTAATCTTATCTTGAGAAGGGTAAAATGTTAGCTAAAACACACAGTTATGTTGCATGATATGTATGATGCAATGAACTATGTTTCATCAATGTTTATGATATATGAATGTAATGGATGTGCATGTAAGCTGATTGGATGTCTTGCTGAGGAAAATAAATCCTTGATAACTGGAGATAAAGAACTCTTTGACTGCTGCTGGAGGAAGTAGATTCTTGACCGATGTTGAGGATTCAAAAAATCTTTGATTGTTGAAGATGAGAAATCCTTGCTGACTGCTTGGGGATTAAAGATCTTTGATCGTTGAGAAATGAGAAATCCTGGGACCACTACTGGAGATTGAAAATCCTTGGTGACTCGTGGGGATTAATCAAGAGCTTTGACAACTTCCGTGGGGAATGAGAGTCCTTCATGACTTTCCTGGGAAATAAAGGAAAACTCTGAAAACCTTTATTGGGGAATTAAAACCTGGGAGGCTTCTGCTGGAGAAATGAGACCAAGAATCTTCGATCTGCTGGGAAATAACTCTGTGGGGAGAATGTTTACTCGACCGGTGAAATCAGGAGCTTGGGTTGTACGCCAATCTACTGGGTAATTTGGGGAAAACTGAATGGTTCCCACTGGGGATTGATAGTTGGAAATTAACTTCGTTGGGGGAAGAAGGTTTAGAATATTCTAGCTTCGCTGGGGGTCTTGAAGCTTAACTCCGCTGGGGATATGTACTCCAAGGTTTTAGCTTGTTGAGGATCTGAGTGACATATTGTAGGGGATTTCTTTAGGAATAGCACAAGGATATCTTCCTACACCTTCCACCTATCAGTAATTATCCTTTCTCAATTTCGTTTTATTTGTAAGCAGTGATTATATTCAAATGCATATGCCTATTTAACAAAACATTGGACGTTTTCAAATAAAACATAAGTATAAAAAGAAAGGAAAGGCAAGCAAATTTTTCACTTTGAAGTATCTTTGTATTAACTTTTATAAGTATCTTTATACAAAGGAGACAGACATCCTAGTAAGAGAATGTTGTCGTAAATTGAGAAAAATTTATACAAAAGAAAGATGGCTATGTGCAATAATTCCATGGGGTTCCCATTCTGCTATGGTCTTCACAACTCTGAGTATCTAGTCCATTCAATGCTTCGTCCTCCGATGATTGGATTGATCAGAAGCTTGGAGCTTGTTGGTAAAGAGATTGTCCTTAAAGTGATCCGACGAGACATAGTCATACGCTTTAATTCCCTAACTTTTGCCTGGACCGCTCTTTCGGGTTTTCAGTCCACTAGGAAACCCTTTTTTGCCCAAGTCGCCCTTTCAGGTTTTCAACTTGCCGGGTGTACAAATTTTGTATATTTATCCCTAATTTTTGCGTGAACCGCCCTTTTGGGTTTTCGATTCACCAGGATGCCCATTTTTGCCCAAGTCGCCCTTTCGGGTTTTCAACTTGTCGGGTTGTTTTATGTGTAGTATCTTTTGACTATGTCTGCGTTCGCAGGGTGCAGCAAATCGTCGCCGTCCATGGTGGTCAGAATCATTGCCCCACCAGAAAAAAATACTCTTGATCACAAATGGTCCTTCGTAAGTAGGAGTCCACTTGCCCCTGGGATCACTTTGCGGTAAGATGATCCGCTTGATTACAAGATCTCCGACTTAATATACTTGACGCCTGACTTTCTTGTTGAAAGCCTTGATCATCCGTTTCCGACACGTCTGACCATGACAAACAGCAGTAATTCGTTTCTCATCGATCAAATTAAGTTGATCAAGCAGGGTCTGAATCCAATCATCTTCACTCAAACCAGCATCCTTCATAATCCTTAAGAAAGGAATCTGAACTTCCATAGGTAAAACAACTTCCATGCCATATATCAAAGAAAAGGGGGTTGCCCCTGTCGAAGTACGCACCATGGTACGATATCCATGCAGAGCAAACGATAACATCTCATGCCAGTCCTTGTAGGTGACTGTCATTTTTTGAATGATCTTTTTGATATTTTTGTTCGCGGCTTCAACAGCACCGTTCATCTTCGGCCGATATGGAGATGAATTGTGATGATAAATCTTGAACTGTTCACACAGAGCAGTGATCATAGTGTTATTCAAATTTGTACCGTTGTCCGTGATGATCCTGTCGGGGATACCGTACCGACATATGAGATTCTGCTTGATGAAGCGGGCAACCACATTCTTTGTAGCGGAGGCAAAGGAAGCTGCTTCGACCCATTTGGTGAAGTAATCAATAGCCACCAGGATGAAGCAATGTCCATTGGATGCCGTGGGATTGATATCTCCAATCATGTCAATGCCCCACATTGCGAACGACCAAGGAGCTGTTAGAAAATTAAGAGGAACAGGAGGAATGTGAACTTTGTCGGCGTAGACTTGACATTTGTGGCAAGTACGGGAATGTTGATGACAATTAGCTTCCATGGTAGACCAGTAGTAGCCTGCCCTTAGAATCTTCTTAGCCATCATATGTCCGCTCAGGTGGGTGCCAAATGTACCACTATGTATCTCGGTCATGATCAACTCTGCTTCAACCTTGTCCACACAACGAAGTAGAACACAATCATGGCTGCGTTTATAAAGGATGCCATTGCTTAGGAAGAACTTGGCAGTAAACCTCCTTAAGAACTTTTTGTCATTGAGGGAAACTCCTTCAGGGTATTCTCGAGTCTGGAGATACCTTTTGACTTCATGAAACCAGGGTTGTTCCACTACTTCTTCGGTATTAATCTCATGACAGTGCGCAGGTTCATCCATTTGCTCGATGGTGATTTGGGGAGCCTCGTTATCCCAGTTGAGTTTAAACGTGGAAGACATTAGAGCCAGAGCATCCGCTAGCTGATTTTCTTCTCGCGGGAAGTGCTCGAAAGTAATCTGCTCGAAATGAGGTAACAATGTCAAGTCATGTTCTTTGTATCGGATATGATTAGGATGCCTAGTGTCCCACTCTCCTTTGATTTGACTGATAACCAAAGGCGAGTCCCTAAATACGACCAAAGATTTGATTCCCAAGTCTATAGCAGCCTTGAGACCAGAGATGCAAGCTTCATACTCAGCCATGTTGTTGGTACAGCTGAAGCAAAGTCGGGCAGTGAAGGGTGTATGGAAACCTTCAAGAGAAATGAGTACCGCACCGATACCGTTGCCCAGTGCATTTGAAGCACCATCAAAGTACAGGGTCCATCGGGATCGTTGTTCAGGTCCGTCATACGGTCCATTACCTTCAATGTTGTCCAATGTCATGATGTCCTTGTCAGGGAAGTCGAATCTCATAGATTGGTAATCTTAGACGGCTTGATGAGCTAGATGGTCAGCTAGTACACTCCCCTTTATAGCTTTTTGGGTAGTATACTGGATATCATACTCTGTCAGGATCATTTGCCATCTAGCGATTCTTCCAGATAAAGCAGGCTTCTCGAAGATATACTTGATCAGATCCATTTTGGAAATCAGCAAAGTGGTATGAGTCAACATATACTGCCTTAGCCGGCGAGCATCCCATACCAAAGCACAACAAGTTTTCTCGAGCAGTGAGTAGCGAGTCTCACAGTCGGTAAACTTTTTGCTAAGGTAATAAATGGCATGCTCTTTTCGGCCAGACTCGTCATGTTGGCCCAGTACGCACCCCATTGAGTTATCCAAAACAGTCAAATACATGATTAACGACCTTCCTTCGACGGGTGGCATCAAGATAGGAGGTTCCAGTAAATACTCCATGATCTTATCAAAAGCAACTTGACAATCATTGTTCCATTCAACTACCTGATCTTTCTTCAACAACTTGAAGATTGGCTCACAGGTAGATGTTAGGTGAGAGATGAACCTTGTAATATAGTTTAAGCATCCCAAGAAACCTCTAACCTCCTTTTCAGTGTGGGGGGCAGGCATTTCCTGTATAGCTTTGAATTTAGCAGGATCAACTTCAATGCCTTTGTTACTGACGATAAATCCCAAAAGTTTACGACCTGAATCCAAAGGTTCACTTGCTTGGGTTCAGTCTAAGCTTATACTCCTTCAACCTGACAAATAGCTTTTGCAGATGATCAAGGTGTTCTTCTTCTGTCTGTGATCGGGCTATCATGTCGTCTACGTAGACTTCGATCTCATGATGTATCATATCATGAAACAAGGCTACCATGGCACGCTGATAGGTTGCCCAGACATTCTTCAGTCCGAATGGCATCACTTTGTAGTAGAAGGTACCCTATTGTGTAACAAAAGTAGTCTTCTCCATGTCCTCAGGGGCCATTTTGATCTGGTTGTATCCCGAGAATCCATCCATGAAGGAAAATACCCTGTGTTGAGTTGTGTTGTCAACTAAGATGTCAATGTGAGGCAGTGGAAAATCATCTTTAGGGCTAGCCCTATTTAAATCCCAATAGTCCACACACATTCTGACTTTGCCGTCCTCCTTAGGTACGGGCACAATGTTAGCAACCCATTATGGATAGGAAGTAACAGCCAGAAAGCCAGTGTTGAATTGATTCATTACCTCAACTTTGATCTTCTCAGACATGTCGGGCCTCATTCGGTGGACCTTTTGCTTGATCAGTGGACAGTCTTCTCTTGTAGGGAGATGGTGAACCACGATATCTGTGTCTAATCCCGGCATGTCTTCATAGGACCAGGCGAAGATTTCAACATATTCGTTCAACAACTGCACTAAGCGCTCTTTGACATCTGATTCTAGGTTGGCACCCACCTTAACCTCTTTCTTGTCTTCCTCTGTTCCCAAGTTGATGGTTTCTAGCAGCTCTTCATGAGGCAGAATAACCCTCTCTTCTTGTTGCAAAAGTCTGGCCAACTCTCTCGGTACTTCATAATCTTCGTCAACTTCGTACTCAGCATGATTGGCCAAATCTTCAGAGTCATCGAAGGCTAAAGCAGAATAGTCACCCATGGAATCCGGAGTGGATGGGTACCTGCATTTTGTGAGTGTGTGCGTGTGTAAGGGATAGCCATCCTTAAACAAAACAAGATGCAAAAGGAAAGAAAATGAACACAACAGTTTGTAGATGAAAACGTCCAATGATTCATTAAAACATGGCATATGATAATGAAGAAAATCAAGCCCTTACAAATGGACCTATATGCCCCGGGCAAGGCATAAGGTGAAAATAGTGTATGAATTGTTTAGTTATTACAGACCCAAATAGGAAATTGTTCAAAGATAAATTACTGATTGATGAAAGTGATGGGAATAAATTCCTTTGCTTCCCAGTTGCTTAATCCTCCTTCGACGGTTGGAAAGATCCAATCTTCAAAGTTGTCTTCTTCATCAACATCCTCTAAGGCATTAGCTCCATGGTGAGTGATTTTTACGGGTGGTCCTCCAGCCTTGGAGCGACGCATAGCTTTTTGGCCAGCAGCAGTAAAACCTAGTCCGAACTTATCCGTCTTGTGAGGAAAATCAGGCAGTTGCCCCCACACTGTACTCCTTCCTTCTTTGATTACAGCCTCTGCATCCTTGAGAGATGCCATCCTAGACACATGCTTGGGAACGATAGGCACATCAACTATTGTCTTCGCAACTGCGACTTCAGGAGAAACTTCCTCAAAATGTTGGAAAGGCGTTTCTATGAATTCTCCATCCAACTCCACATAGCGGAAGGAGTTGAGGTGACTTATCATGTACTCTTCCTTGCCGTGCACCGTTATAATCTTACCCTGAACAAGATACTTTAGCATTTGGTGTAAAGAGGAGGTAACTGCCCCAGCATAGTCGATCCACGGCCTTCCTAATAAGCACGAATATGAGGGACGGATGTCCATCACATAAAAGGTGGAATTGAAAACTTCTGTGCCCACTTTGATAGGAATGTCTACTTCACCATGAACCATCCTCTTAGAACCGTCGAAGGCTCTAACAACAATGTTACTAGGCTTTAGGGTCAAACCTTCACAGTCCAGTCTATCCAACGCCTTTTTAGGCAGCACATTCAAGGATGAACCGGTATCAACTAGGACATGGGAAAGGGTGGTTCCCCTGCAATCTACTGAGACATGCAGCGCGTCGTTGTGTTTCCTTCCCTTAGGGGTCAAATCAGCATCGGAAAAACCAAGACCATTATCAGTAGTAAGGCTGGCCACGCACTCTTGAAACTGGTCAGCCGAAGTTTCTTGAGGCACGTGTGCCGTCTTTAAAAATTTGATTAAGGCCTTAGCATGGGCCTCAGAGCAGAGTAGAAGAGCCAACATGGAGATTTTGGAAGGGGTCTGCCCTAGCTGTTCCATGACGTCGTAGTCGCTCTTTTTGATTATCTTTAAGATTTCTTCCATTTCTTTCTGGGTGGTCTCGGGGATTACCACAGTCTGAGCCTTCATCCTGACAGGCGCTTCTAGTATCCCCTTACCCTTGTCAGTAGTATCAACGAATGGTCTAACTTCAGGAGTATCCAATTCTTCAATTATCGGGCCTTGCACAAATGGCTTAACAGGCACAAAAGCTTTCGAGGGTCCGAAGACTGCTCGGGGGGGGGGGGGGGGAGCAATCTCCAGAGAGAAAATCCGTCCGCTGCGAGTTATCTTGCTTGGTCCTGCAATGTTCCCGATATCCGTGGTTTCATCATCCAAATTCTCTTGGACTGATTCAATCTGTTTGATACCATGATAGAAGATTTCTCCTATGTAGTTCCATGGTATCGTCTTGTTAGATTGATACGGGACAGGCCCCGGCATGGTGATTTTTAATGGCACAAACTTAGGATCAGGCGTAATCTTGACAGGCCTTTTGCAAGCCTTGGGAAGATTGTCGGAGATGGTTATTATTGCAATGTTATTGGTTGAAGTAACAAAGGTAGCAGGAGTAACAAGAGTGAAGGTATCAACAGGAGTCTTTTGGAAGAGTATCTCTTGGGTATCCATCAGGCGTTGGATGCCTGATTTCAACAGTGGGTAGTCAACTCGTATGTTTAAATAGAAGTAACAGTCTTTTCCACAGCCTGGGAATATCCCGGCTCTCATCAAATTCACTTTAATTACTGGTAACGGAGTCAAAAGGTCAGCAACATTGGTAACATGAAGGTCTTCCATAACAGCATGAACATTATGACTATGCTTGGGCATCGGGGCACAAATCACATTTGGATTTTCGGGCGCATCGAATTCTACTTCCTTGGCGTCGATCAGGTCTTGGATTTTGTTCTTAAGAGCCCAACAGTTGTTGGTATCATGCCCTACACTGTCGGAGTGGTAAGCACACTTTTCATTGGAGTGGTAATAAGGGGAAGAGGTATTGGGGTTCTTTGGCGCTTCCTTCAAATTGGTAAGATTCAGCTTTAGCAAATGAGGGAGTACTTGAGCCGGTGTCATGTTGATTCGGGTGAACTGCCGTTGTGGCCTTTCTACCCGTTGCTGATAATATCTTGGCTGATTGCTGCGAGGTTGATCATTTGAAGAGTTTTGAATCATCACAACCCCTACAGTTGGCCGGAGCTCGGTTCTTCCTTGGCTTTTCTGAGAATAAACAACAGAAGCTTCCTTTTTAGCTAGGAAGGTTTTCTTAACAGTAGTGGACGCAGATGCATCTTTCTGAATCTTACCACTTTTGATGTTGGCATCAACCCTTTCACCGGTCAAAATTAATTCAGTGAATCCTACAGAGGAACTCCCGATTAAATGATTGAAGAAAGGTCCAGACATGGTCCCTAAAAACATGTCAACCAGCTCTCTATCCGACAATGGTTGCTGCACCCTTCCAGCCAGATCACGCCACTTTTGGGCATACTCCTTAAATCCTTCATTAGAAGCCATACCCATACTCTGTAGTTGAGTACGAGTAGGTGCTAAATCAGTGTTATATTGGTATTGTCGGTAGAAAGCAGCAGCTACGTCTTCCCAGTTATGAACCTCAGACCTCTCAAGTTGATAGAACCAGTCCAATTGTGTGCCTGACAAACTATCTTGGAAAAAATGGACCCAAAGATCCTTATCAGACGAGTGAGGTTGGATCTTTCGGACGTAGGATCTTAGATGCATCTTTGGACACGACAGACCATCATACTTGGCAAATGTAGGAACTTTGAACTTGGGAGGAATGACGATCCCCGCGACCAATCCTAGTTCTTCAAAATCTAAATCAGGTACCCTTTGCAACTCCATGGCTGCCAACCAATCCTCAAGATTTTTAAATTTAACATCCGCCGGGGGATATTGCTGTTCGGAGTAATCTTCGTCCTCTTCCTCTTCCTATCCTTCAACTTCAGATTCAGAAGGCATTGCAGTTCCTTTTCCTTTACCATCCCCTTCATCAGGCGTCGAGGGGAATTCGAGAACTTTTCTAGCGTTGCTTTCAAACCTTCTTCCCATAATGACCACACCGGGCCTTTTCTTCTTTTTCTCTATATCTTTCTCCAACAGTGCTTTAAGGTCCTCTTGATCCTTTGCTAAGGTCATGAGGAGTTATTGGAATTGAGAGTTCTGCGCTTGTAGATCCTTAACCGTCTGCTCCAAATCCATCTTGCTGAAATAATCAGTAGAAAGATAAGGAAACCTTGTGTGAAGACCTGTTTATGCATATGATGAATGGTATGTTTATTCATGTAATGCATTCAAGGATTCAGAAATTCAAATTTGTTGCAAACAAAAAGAACACACGTCAAATTAAGAAGCAATTTGTTAGTACATAAGTGCCCCATGGGCAAAATATTACAAAATTCTTAATGTAAAAAGACATCGCGCATCCTCTTTGGTGCGATGTAAGTGTTGAGAGTTTCCTCCTCATGAAGTCTGCGGGTAAGCTCCAAAACCTTCTTCTCACTGGCATAGAAGCTGGCTTCAAAAGTATTCTGTTCTTCTTTGAGTTGGATCCAACTCTTTTGTAATTCTTCCAATGATGTTGGCATGTCTAGATGTAGGAGGGTGTATGGAACCTCTCCTTCTATAATAGGCTCTTTGATCACGGGGAGAATGTGAGGACATGGCATCATAAGATTCTGGGCGCGGGTTCGTACCCACTTGAGGTAAGGCTCAAGAGGGATGGAATTATTGTGCCCCAGTGTCTTACTATCCACTTTGTTAGGCATCCTCCAAGCTCTGATGAACCTTTGTCGAAGTCCTTGCGCATCGTTGTTGAAGTCAAAAACCAAGTCAGGAATCAGCATGTCATGAGGGCCATCCCTTCTTGCATATCCAAACTGTCTTAGAGCTAAACAGGGGTTGTAGGTAATGCCTCCCCTAATGCCAAGTAGTGGGACATTATACAATTCCTCACAATGATCAATGATGATGACATTATCTCTGGACCGAGAACACCAATGAACATCAGAATGTGTGAGGGTCATCAACCGTTGTGACCACCTTAAACCCTGCTCATTCTTCAAAACTGATTGTGGAAGGTGAGAAATAAACCACCTTGCTAGGAGAGGAGTACAACATATGAGAACACCCCTTTTCCTCATTGTTCGTGTGTAAAATGAGTGTAGGATGTCCCCAAGCAATGTAGGCACAGGATTCTGAGATATGAAAATCTTGACAGCATTCACATCTATAAGTTGATCAGGGTTTGGGAACAAGACCAACTCATAGATGAGGAGTACTACAATCTCCTCAAAAGCTTGTAGATCTAGAGAATTCCAGCAGTCTTGTGCCTTCTCAAACATAATCTTTGCTAAGAAACCCTTGACACCACTTCTGGTTTCCCAATGTCCTTTGATATCAGACGGTTGCAAGTGTAATGCTTGAGCAACATCTTCAGGCTTTGGTTCTTTTTCCGTACCATTGTAGGGTAGTTGATGAAGAATAGGAATTCTCAGGAGTTGAGAAAATTCCTCCAAAGTAGGTACTAGTTGATAATCAGGGAATGTGAAACAGTGGTGTAGGGGGTCAAAGAACTGGAAGAGAACTTTCACCATGTCTTCTTCAGTGTTGGAGTTGACCAAGTTGAGAAGTCTACCATGTCTTTCACTGAAGAGATAATTCTTTGGAATCCTGGAAGTAAGCTCCTTGAGTTGAGGAGGGATTCTTACAAGGTTGACTTGAATTGTTTTCCTGCGAAGAGATTCCAGGACCTACAAAACAAGAACAAAGATGAAGATCCAAACCCTTGAAATGGTTAGTGGATGCAAATGATGCTTTATGATGTTCATGATGTATGCACAAACATATGTACAAACAAGTCACACAAGATTCTAGTTTCAGGCTTGCATGAGGTTTCATAGGTAAGTACCCTCTTGAAGTTAGTTGGCTCAAACCTATCCTATAAATAGTAACCGGGTTCTAAGGAGCTCAATATCACTGGATTATTTTCTGTGTTCATTGTTTTGGTTTAGCCACTTAACTGGCGACCAAAATATTCCAAGAAAATAACCCTCAATGAGTGTAGTATCGAGTATCTACCAACTTCGGATTGTACCAAAGCCGGTCATCTCACTACCCCTAAAAAGGCTAAGATGGTCAAGTAAGGTTCTAAGAGTTCATTAGTGCTTCATGACATCACTCAGCGGCCCCGTATTCTCTTTGATTGACTCAAAGGCTACCGATACTCACAAATATGTCGCACTAATATAGCTATTGCTTCAACCATGTCGGTATACCCCGTACAGTTTCCACAATGTATTGCTATTTACCTATGAATGTTTCCCAAATCCGGGTAGAGGATTTCAAGTCCAAACAAGAGAACCAAATGTAAAGCAATCAAAGCAATCAAGATAAGCATGCAAAGGTGATCTAAGCCCTAATGTTACTCCACTTTTAAAACAATCCCCAGCAGAGTCGCCAGTTATATGATACGGTGGGAGAACTGACTTGAGGTTTTGCGTTTGTGTTTGCAAATGTTTCGGTTTAGCAAGAGTCGCCACCGACTTTTTATTTTATCCTAAGGAAAGGTCAAAAAGCACAGGAAAGACCTTTGAGATGTTTTCTTGGGTTTGGGGAGTAGATTATAGAAAGGGAAGGTATTAGCACCCTTTCTATCCATGGTTATCCATGGGCTCTTAGTTACTTGTTTAGATCACTTGCTTTGCTTTTCAATTGTTTGAAATGGTGCTCTTCAATTGTTTGAAATGGTGCTTTGTGTGTGGTTTTGAAAGATGTTTTAAAAAGAGGCCATCATTGTGGCAACCTTTGTAATGATTCTTGTTGGAATGTATACAAAGGTGTTTTTGTCTTTTGAAAAGTTTTCAATGTTTGAAAGTAGGGTTTTGAAATTGTGTTGTGAAATGTGTTTGAAAATAGCAAGGATGTTTTTGCAAGCTTTTGATCAAGTAACTAAGAGTTATCTACCCTATTTTACTCAAAGATCTTTCTTATGTTTTTAACCCTTTTAACAGTGTTGTTTCACCATTTAATTAGGTGAACAACCTTGTGTTAGGATGTTAAACGGGACAGGCGCGGGTCATCGTATAGACCATGATAGTAATTGTGTCAAGTATTTTTGGCAATTTTCTTGAGGGACTTGATCATTTTATTTAGGCAACTCAGATAGCGTTATCGAGGGACTATGATCTTTTGTTTTTTATTTTATTTTGCCAAAGTACTTAACATGCATACCATGACCCATTTTTGAAGGCAACAAGTGGATTGTAACCCTAGGGGTGCAAGTGTGCATTGTGTTTGTTTTTCATGCATTTTTGTCTTTGATTAGGTCAAATAATTGTTGATTTGATTTTGGCATACAAACCCTAATTCTCTAATCATGACATAATTGAAAGCATTTAAATGCGTAAAAATAAATCTAAGCTATTACAACTTTGATATAGGGAGGGGGGTACAAATTTTGAATAGGGGATTATTTTGCAAGAAATTTAAATCCTAAGTTATTACAACCAAATTGAATTTACAATGTATAATATTTAAATGTACAATATTTAAATAAATACAGTAAATATATATAGAATAAAAATGTATTATGCAAAAAGAAGTTTTTATGTATGTAAAAATATTTTCAATGTAAAGAAATATGAAGAAATAAATAAACAAGAAAAAGTTAATTTTATTTATTTTAGGGTAAACCCTAATTCTTTTAAGAAAATAATATTATATATTATTTATATACAAAAATATATTAATATGTACAAAAATAAAAATATATTGAAAAAAAAGTGTTTTTTAGTATAAAATAACATTAAAAATAAAAATGTAATATTTTTGTATTTTTATTCTATGTTTTTAATAAAATTAAGTATATATATATATATATATATATATATATATATATATATATATATATATATATATATATATATATATATATATATATATATATATATATATATATATATATATATATATATATATATATATATATATATATATATATATATATATATATATATATATATATATATATATATATATATATATATATATTAAATATATTAAATATGTATAAAATATGTATAAAATAAAATAAAATATTTACAAAAATAAAATATATTCAAGAAAATATTTTCAGTGTGAATAAAAATAAGAAATGAAAATAAAAGTATCATTTTACATTATTTTCAAGTTTTAACAAATAATTATAAAGTATTTAAATTATTTTCATGTTAGAAAAAAATCAAAATAAAATATCTAATAAATGTAAAAAATTGTGAAAATATTTTTAAGTAATTTTTTATGTTTAAAAATAAAATAACAAAGTCAGAAAAGAAAATAAAAATTCAAAAATGCAAAAATATAAAAAGTTGGGCCAGGGGGTGCAAAAAGCAAGCATAGGGGTGCAAAAAGTGAGAAAGCCAAGCCCAACCCATCAGCTTCATCTTCTTCCTTGTGACAACAGAAAACGCGCGCCCTGTATCTAACTTTGAACATCCTGGAAACATGACTTTTTGCCAAAACTCACAACATCAAACTTGTAGAGAATTTAAATACGAATCTAACCATATAAAGCATTAAACTTAAGTCTCAAAGACCAGAGAGAATTTCTCTGGCCCTAAAATCTAACCTAACTTTTTCAACATGTTCATGGATGAAATTCTCCTAGCACACTTAATATAAATGAAAACTGAGCATATGTATGGCTTCAGAGCAATGAGTACTACATCTTTTATTCACAAACCTAAGGCTAAATGTTCCTAAATAGAGAGATAGAAGTTCATGAAAAACCTGTTTCAGTTGGATTCAAGGTGGACAATGCAACAACTTTCAGTGAGGCCTGAGGTTCTTTTGAGCTTGCTTGATGTTCTCTGAACCTTTCCCAATGCTTAGTTTGTTTTGAAATGGCCTGAATCAACCTCTAGAAGTCAACCTGCATAAGCTTGAAATAGAAATGGTGAACACTGTAAATGGAGTTACAGTTGGCAATGGAGGTTTGAGACAACTTGAGTGAGTTGAATGGAATGTGTTTGAAGTGGAAAGGAGCAAAACGCACGAGCAAAATGAGCTATGGCACTTAAGTTGCAGCAACTGCCCTGTTTTGCAAGTTTTTGGTGTTTTGGTGTTCAAGGGTGTTTGAGGGATGATTGGCTCGTGTTTCTGGCTTACAAGGATGTGTAAAACTTGTTTGAAACCGTGGCTTAAGTTCAATATATTAGATATGTGAGTTATGGACTTTTTGTACAATAACTTGGTTTTGAAGCAAAAATGTGAGAGTTGACAATGCAAGGTTGTACTGGCTTGTAACGTAGCTGCACAAAGTGGTTGAGCTTTGCCTGACATTAGGGAGCCTTGTTTGCAGCAAAAGGCTTGGTGTATGGCTCAAGAAATGAAACTTGACATAAAGCATGCTTTATGTAAATGGAAGTGTTATCTTTATGCCCAAAATGGAATTGTTCATTGTATAATGCTCCCTTGATCAGAACAATGCCTCTAACCAATGTATTTGCATTCAATTTTTGAGTGTAAATTGGTTTAGAGGCCTGTAATTAAGTAAAAAGCAAGTTTGTTCAGATTTTGCAAGTTGTATGAACATGTATTGGCCATGGTTACAAAGTGAGTTTTTGCCAACTTCAAGCATTCGATTCTCCCTAACCACAAATGTGTTTGAGGAGTTCTTGGACAATTTGGAAAGATTGTAACATGTACTATAATCCATCTTTGAAATGTAACTTGAGACTCCAAGTGGAACTATGTGAAAAATGGCCAAGAAGATGGGTCAAAATCCTGCCTAAACTAGGGACCCTTGTTCCAAAAATTATAACTTGAGATCCAAGCTTCTTTTGAGAAAACTTTGTAAATCAAAGTTGTATACTTTGTGATGGACTACAACTTTCATGTTGTAAGTTTTGTTTCAATCCATTTTCATCTTGGTGAAAATGTGGGACAAAGTTAGGAAAAATTAAGAGAATTTCATAAATTAGAAAAATTCTAAGTTATGAAAATTTTCAATTTCAAACCCTAATTTGCAATTTTGGGTTTCTTGATGAACAAGTTTCATAATTTGACACATCTTGATGAAAAATGACCCTTGGCACTTGATTTTGACCAAAAAGTCAAAGTTTGACTTTTCAGTATATAGTCAAATTTTGATCAATTAACTGAAAAATTCATCTGTCAATCCTATGCATTTGAGATCTTTTGAACTTGTTGAATAGGTCAAGATAATGTAATTGATTCCTTGAGTCCATGGTTGAGATTTATTTTCCATTGGCTAGGTCAAACAGTCAAAAATTGCCTTTGTACAGTAAAAACCCTAAAAATGACCATTTTGCCCTTTTAGTGATCTGATCAAATTTCTTGTGGAGTTGTGGTCCAAACTTGATCAAATGGTTCATATGAGTTCGTAATGTTGATGTGGGTCAAAATTCATGAGGTTTGACTGTAAATTGGCCACAGTTGACTTTTTTCCCCAATACAGTTGATTTCTAGGTCAACTGTCCAATTGACTGGGCAAAAATTTGATTCAAGGCTTGAAACTCGGTATGGGTAAAGTTAGGAGTCCAACATGAAGTATGAAAGTCAATTTGGGCATTGAAGGTCAAAATATACCTCTGCAAACTCAAACCCTAATTTAGGTCAACAGTGCAAGAAGATGTCTTGAGCAGAGCAAACCCTAGCTTGATCTTGAGTTCCAAGAGTCTTGTGATGAGAAATGTTGATAAAATGAGAGGGAAAATTTTGGGGTACAACAAATATCAATGCGGGGAAGTGGAAAATCATCTTTAGGGCTCGCCCTATTCAAATCTCTATAGTCCACGCACATTCGTACTTTGCCGTCTTTTTTAGGTGCGGGAACAATATTTGCAACCCATTGAGGATAGGAAGTGATAGCCAAGAATCCAACATTGAATTGCTTCATGACCTCTGCTTTAATCTTTTCTGACATATCAGGTCTCATGCGGCGAACCTTTTGTTTTACTGGAAGACAATCTTCTCTTGTAGGCAAACGATGTACCACAATGTCTGTATCAAGTCCCGGCATGTCTTCATATGACCAGGCAAAGATTTCAACATAGTCATGTAACAACTGAATCAAAAGCTTCTTGACACTGGGTTCCAGATTGGCACCCACTTTGACCTCTTTTTTATCTTCTTCGGTACCTAGGTTGATTGTATCCACGAGTTCCTCGTGAGGCTGAATGGTTCTCTCCTCTTGTTGTAGCAGTCTGGCCAGTTCCCCTGGTACTTCACAATCTTCCTCACCTTCGTCTTCGGCTTGGTAGATCAGATTCTCAGAGTCACAAAAGGCCATAGCAGTATCGTTACCCATGGAATCCAGAATGGATGTATACCTGCATTGTGAGTGTGGGTGTGTGTAAGGGTATAACAATCTTTGAAAGAAAGTAAAATGTAAAAGAAAAACAATGAGCACAAAAGTTTGAATGCAAAAACGTCCATGATTCATTGATGTCATATGAAAAATGAGATAATAAACCTTACAAATGGACCATTGTGCCTCGGGTAAGACACAAGGTTTTAAGAGTGCGAATTATTTTGAATATTACAGATCCAACAAAATGTAAAGATAAATTACTGAGGGATGAAAGTGATTGGGATGAAGTCTCTAGCCTCGCAATTGCTGAGCCCTCCATTGACAGTTGGGAAGATCTGTTCCTCCAGGTTGCAACCATCTTCTACCACGTTGACCTCACAATTGTTGATCTTCAAGGGTGGCCCTCCAGCACGGGAACAGCGTACAACCTTTTGAGCACTTGAAGTGAAACTTAAGCCTAAACTTGTCAGATTTATATGGGATATCTGGGAGTTGTCCCCAGATAGTGCATCCACCTTCCTCTACCACTGCTTTGGCGTCCTTCAGAGATGACATCTGGAGTGGAGGTCTTGTGATCTTGTGAATCTGGGACACGGTCTTGGTCATTGCTACCTCTTGGGGGACCTCTTTGAAATGTTGAAATGGAGTTTCAGTGAATTCACCGTCCAATTCCACTTATCTGAAGGAATTGAGATGGTTGATCATGTATTCCTCCTCTCCATGGACAATGATAATCTTTCCTTAAACCGGATACTTTAACATCTGGTGCAATATAGAGGTAACAACGCCAGCATTGTGGATCCATGGCCGACCTAGTAAGCAAGAGTACGAAGGGAGGATGTCCATTACATAAAAGGTTGAATTAAAAGTTTGAGTCCCAACCTTTATGGGGATATCCACCTCCCCGTGTACCATCCTCTTCGAGCCATCAAATGCCCTTACTACGATGTTGCTCGGCTTTAATGTTAGCCCCTCGCAGTCAAGTCTGTCAAGAGCTTTTTTCGGTAGAACATTCAAAGATGAGTCAGTGTCCACTAAAACATGGACCAAATTCGTGCCCCTACATTCCACATAGATATGTAATGCCTCGTTGTGCTTTCTTCCCCTTGGTGTCAGATCAGCATCCGAGAAGCCTAGGCCGTTATCCGCTGTCAAACTGGACATACAGTCTTGGAATTGATCAGCAAACGTCTCTTGAGGCACATGGGCTATTTTTAGGAACTTCACCAAGGCTTTCGCATGTGCCCCGGAACACAATAGTAATGCCAGTATGGAGATCTTGGAGGGAGTTTGCCCCAATTGTTCAACTAAATCGTAGTCGCTCTTCTTTATAATTTTTAAAATCTCCTCCATTTCCTTCTTAGAATTCTCGGGGATAGTTAGTGATTGAGCCTTCATCCGGACAGGCTCCACTTGAATACTCTTTCCTCGAGTTTTAGCAACAAGAGTATTGGTAGGAATGACAACAGGGGTTGTAACAGCTTCGTCAATAGGAGCATTTGCAGAGATGATTATGGGTACGGAAGTAACCTTTGGAACAGCCACGGGTCCAGAGACTGCCTTTGGGGGGCAATTTCTGGAGAAAAGATCCTACCGCTTCGGGTAATTTTACTAGTTCTAGAAATATTGTCGATGTCTGAATCTTCTTCTTCAAAGTTTATCTGTTCGGAGGCCGTTCAGTCTTGTTTGATGCCATGGTAGTAAATGTCCCCTCCATAATTCCACAACACCGTTTTGTCTGATACATATGGGACTGGCCTAGGCCATGTGATTATTAGAGGAGTTGCTTTCGGAACCAATGTAATTCTAACGGGTCTTTTGGTGGAGACCCTGGAAGAATTGGCGGAGATGGTAATGATTGAATCATCTTCAACAGGAACAGGTGAAACAAGAATACTTTCAAACAAAATCTCTTTGTTATCTATCAAGCGTTGAATGCCTATTTTCAACAAAGGACAATCAGTTGGTGAGGACAAGCAGAGGTGGCAAACTTCATTACAGCCCGGGAACACACCGGCTTTCAACAAGTTTATCTTAATGGTTGGAAGTGGAGTCACGAGTTCATCAACTGTGGTAACAAACAAATCTTCTTCAATAGCATTGGTATTGTGACCATGTCTGGGCATAGGAGCATAAATGACATTTGGCTTTTTGGGCGCATCAAACTCAATTTCTTTTGCTTCAATGAGGTCTTGTATTTTATTCTTCAAAGCCCAACAGTTATTAGTATCGTGACCAGGACTTTCAGAGTGATATGCGTAACGGGCATTGGGGTGATAATGAGGGGATGTTGTATTGGGGTTTTTCAGAGCTTCTTTCAAGGTCACCAAATTGGATCTCAGAAGATGCGGTAATACTTAAGACAGAGTCATGTTGATTCTGGTGAATTTCTTGATTGGCCTTTCCACCCTTGGTTGATTACTTCTTTGTTGCTCAGACGTAGGCTTTAGAATCATAACAGCCCCCACCATTGGTTGGCGTTCGGCCCTCTCTTGGTTTCTTTGTGGATATACAGCAACTACCTCTTTCTTCCTAATAAAAGGCTTCCTCATAGCTGTAGAAGAAGATGAATCCTTCTGAATCTTTCCACTTTTTATGCTAGCTTCGACCCTCTCTCCGGTTAATATTAGTTCAGTAAAGCCTGCAGATGAGCTTCCGATTAAATGGTTTAAGAAAGGGCCATATAAAGTTCCTAAGAACATGTCCACCAATTCCCTTTCAGATAGAGGGGGTTGAACTCTCCCAGCCAAATCTCTCCATTTTTGTGTGTAATCCTTGAAACCCTCATTGGAAGCCATAGACCTACTCTGAAGTTGAGTACGGGTAGGCTCCAAATTAGCATTGTATTGATATTGCTTGTAGAAAGCTGCAGAAAGATCTTCCCAATTATGGACGTTGGCTCTTTCTAGTTGGTAAAACCAGTCGAGTTGTGTTCCAGATTGACTGTCTTGGAAAAAATGCATCCATAAGTCTTTATTAACGGTGTGGGGTTGGATTTTTCTAACATATGATCGGAGATGCATTTTAGGGCATGACACTCCATCATATTTTGCAAATCATAATCCCCGACACTAGTCCCAATTATTCAAAGTCTAAGCCTGGCACCTTTTGTATTTCCATCGCGCTCAAACGCTCTTCGAGATGTCTGTACTTGTCATTAGTTGGAGGATACTGTTCCTCAGAGTAGTCTTCCTCTTCTTCCTCCTCTTCTGATTCTGATGGGACAACTGTTTCCTTGCCTTTCCCTTCTCCTTCACCGGAAGTTGTTGCAAAGTTCAAAGTCCCTCTTGTCTTCCCCTGAAATCTTCTCCCCATGTTTAAGACTCCAGTTACCTTCTTTATTTTATTTTTTCTCTCCTCAGCTATCAGAGTCTTCAATTCTTCTTGCCCCTTGGCTAGGGTCATGAGCAACTGTTGAAACTACGTGTTCTGAGCTTGGAGATCTTTCACTGTTTGTTCGATATCCATCTTACTGAAATAAACAGTAGAGAGATGAGGAGACTTGTTGCAAAAGACCTGTTTATGTTATGATGAATGATATGTGCATATGCGATGTTTTCAAGGATTTCGAAGATTCAAGTTCGTTTTAGACAAAAAGAAACACACGTTATATTAATAAGATAAAGTTTGAGTACATCAATGCCCCTTGGACAAAATAATATAAAACTCTAAGATAAAAAAGTAGTGCGCATCCTCTTTGGTGCAATGTAGGCATTTAGAGTCTGCTCCTCATGAAGTAGCCTAGTGAGTTCCAAAACCTTCTTCTCGCTTGCGTAGAATTGGGCTTCGAAAGTATCTCGCTCTCCTTTGAGCTGTATCCAATCCCTTTGTAGGTATTCAAGAGATGTGGGCATGTCAGGATGTAGGATAGTGTATGGAACATCTCCTTCCTTAACAGGCTCAATGATTACCGGGAGAATGGAGGGGTAAGGCATCATAAGACTTTGAGCACGGGTTCGTACCCATTTGAGGTAAGGCTCAAGAGGTATGGAATTCTTGTGTCCCAAAGTATTGCTATCCAACTTGTTTAGCATCCTCCAAGCTCAGATAAATCTCGGGTGAAGACCTTGATCGTTGTTGTCGTAGTCGAATACCAAACCTTGAATCAACATCTCGTGTGGGCTATCCCTTCGGGCATAACCAAACTGTCTTAAGGCTAAGCATGGGTTGTAGGTGATACCTCCCCTAATGCCGAGTAAAGGGACATTAGGGAATTCTCCATAACGGTCGATGATGATAACATTCTCTTCGGATCGGGAGCACCAATGAATGTCTGAATGTTTGAGCGTCATTAACCTTTGTAACCACCTTGAACCTTGCTCATTCTTTAAGACTGATTGGGGAAGATGAGAAATAAACCATCTCTCCAGGAGAGGGGTGCAACACATAAGGACACCTCTTTTCCTCATTGTGCGAGTGTGAAAAGAGTGTAGGATATCCCCTAGCAACGTAGGCACCGGGTTGCGTGACATGAAGATTTTGACGGTGTTCACATCTATGAGTTGGTCAGGGTTTGGAAACAAAACCATCCCATAGATGAGGAGAGCCACAATTTCCTCAAAGGCTTACAAGTCTATGGAATTCCAACAGCTTTGGGCTTTCTCAAACAGGAACTTTGCTAAGAAGCCTTTGACACCACTTATAGTTTCCCAATGAGTTGTAAAATCAGATGAGTGCAAGTGTAGAGCTTGAGCAATCACTTCTGGATTTGGGTCTCTTTCCGTACCGATGAAAGGTAGTAGATTGAGAATGGGAATCCTTAAGAGTTGGGAGAATTCTTCCAAAGTAGGCATAAGTTAATAGTCGGGAAATATGAAGCAATGGTGCAAAGAATCAAAGAACTAAAAGAGCACCTTCATCATATCCTTATCTGTGTTGAAGGTGACCAAGTTGAGTAGACGACCATGTCTCTCGGTGAATGGAGAGTTCTCAGGAATCCTTGAAGCTAGCTCCTTAAGTTATGGAGGAATTCTTACAAGGTTGACTTGAATAGTTTTCCTGCAAAGTGAATCCATATCCTACAAAACAAGAACAAAGATGAATCCCAAAATCCTTGAAATGGTTAGTGGATGTATATGATGTTCATGATGTCCAAGATATTATGTACAAGTATGCATATACAAGCAAAGCAAACAAGTACTTAGTTTAGGCTTGCATGGAGTTTTATAGGTAAGTACCCTCTTGAAGTTTAGTTGGCTTAAACCTGTCCTAGTAATAGTAACCGGGTTCTAAGGAGCTCAATATCACTAGATTGTTTCCTTGGTCATTGTTTCAGCTCAAGACTCTTTAATGGCGACTGAAATATCCCAAGAAACCAAACCTCAATGAGTGTAGTATCGAGTATCTACCAACTTCGTACTGCACCAAAGCCGATCATCTCACTACATCCTAAAGGCCAAGTTGGTCAAGTAAAGGTTCTAGAAGTTCATTAGTGCTTCATGACATCACTCAGCGGCCCCGTATTCTCTTTGATTAACTCAAAGGCTACTGGTACCCACAAATATGTCACACTAACATAGCTATTGCTTAGACCATGTTGGTACACCCCACACAGTTTCCACAATGTATTGCTATTTACCTATAATGTATCCCATATCCGGGTAGAGGATTCAAACTCAAACAAAGAACCATAATGTAAAGCATACAAATCAAACAATGTAAGCAAGTAAATGTGATATATCCCTAAGGTAACCCCACTTTTAGAATTTTCCCTAGCAGAGTTTCCAGTTCTGTGATACGGTGGGAGAACTGACTTGAATGTTTTGCATTTTATTGCAAATGTTGCGGTTAGCAAGAGTCTCCACCGACTTTTCTTTTATCCAAAAGGAAAGGTGAAAAAGCACAGGAAATACCTTTGAGATTGTTTCTTGGGTTCAGGGGGTAGATTATAAAAAGGGAAGGTATTAGCACCCTTTTTATCTATGGTTTTCCATGGGCTCTTAGTTACTTGCTAGATCACTTGCTTTTGTTTGAAATTGTGCTTTGTGTGGTTTTTGAAAGTATTTTGTAAAGAGGCCATTGTTTAGGCAATCTTTGTAATGATTCTCGTTCGTAAGAATGTATATAAAGATGTTTGTATTTTTTTGAAAATGTTTTCAAGTTTGTAAGATGTTTTGAAAATGTGTGTATTTATTTAGAAAATAGCAAGGATAATTGTTTGAAATGGAGCAAGTAACTAAAAACAAACTACCTATTCAAATGTCTTTCTTGTTCATTTTTCTTTTCTTTTGACATTGTTGCCTTACCATTGATTTGGTAAGCAACCCTATCTTTGGATGTACACGGGACGGACGTGGGTCATCGTATAGCCACGATCAATAGTGTTGCAAGGTATCTTAGCATTTTTTGAGGGACTAAGATCATTTTGTAAGGCAACTTTGAATAGCGTCACCGAGGGACTATGATCTTGTTTTTGTTTGTTTTGCTAAGATACCTTACATGTGTAATATGGCCATTTTTCTATAAGGAAACCAAGTGGAGTAACCCTAGGGGGGCTTGTGTGCAAGTGTGCCATTTTCATGCTTGATTTTTGTCTTGGATTAGGATTTTCTATTTGATTGGTTTTATCTTGCCATGCAAACCCTAATTACTAGCATGTTATATAAAAGCAATAAATTGCAAAATTTAAAGATTACTACGCTATTATAACACTTTGTGGGAGGGGGGGTGTATAATTTATGAATGGGTATTTGCAACAAAGTAAAAACCTTAATTATCTATTACAACTCTATCAAATTAATCAAATGTACAAAGAAACGAATGTAAATACAATATATAAGAAGTGAAATGAATATAATGTACAAGTATGAATGAACAAGCCCATGGATGTTGTTTTGACTTTAATTAAACTTAGGAGAAAAAGAAATAATTAATAAAAAAAAGAACATTAGAATTAAATTAGCAAAAGAAACTAGTTTAAAGAAACAAATTTCTAAATAAACAATAATCACAAACCTAATCTAATTATTTAATTAAATTTAAAAATAATACTTTTAACAAGAAAATATTTTAGTCTATTAAACAAACATGAATATATTTAATATATATATATAGGCATAAATAATATTTTTGAGATTTTAATTTATGAAAATAAATATTGTTATAATATTAATAATGGTAATTTAAAAAAAGGTAAATAAATAAAAATAAAATATATAAAATAGGATAAGGGGGTTAACAATTAAAAGGGGTGTTTGGAGGAAGAAATTAAAAAAAAAAACATTGGACTTCCAGCCCACAAAATCATGGCCAAAAATATGATTTTTTATGAAGGGGATGGGGGGTGTTTTCAGTATTTTTGTTTTGGGCTTTAATGAGAAGGCCCAGTTGTTTTAAAAAAACAACCGGACAATGAGACAACGTCTCATTTGGGCCAAAAAATTTCTCTCTCTTCCTTCTAATACTCTCACTCTCTCTCGTTCTCTCCTCCTTTGAGTATTTGGCCGGAAATCGCCCTAGCGGCGGTTAGACGGCGGTGGACGGTGGTTCCTACGGCGGCGATGCTTCAACATCAAATTTTTTTACTTATCTAGATTCCTTTCTTCTTACTGAACACTAATCTCGCTCTCGTTTTTACATATCGTGATAGGATTTGCATAGATCTTAAAAGGGATGGACGGAACCCTAACTGCTCTGATTTGCTTTTTTTCTGTGTGATTACGGTGAGATCTTTCCTTATCTCTCTCTCTTAGAAAACTCTGAAGGGATTAGGTTTTTGGAAAATGGTGATGACATTTTTTAGGGTTTTGTATCTTGCATGCAGTATTGTATTTCTATGTTGTATACTTATGATGATGATTGTTGGTTTGGGAAAACTGAAACTTGAGGATTTGCTGTTCTGAGTAGTTCGTATGTTTTTTTGTGATAAATGATTTTTCTGAAGGTTTTAGCTCTGTTTGTTTGCTTGGTTTCTGTATTTCTATATTGTGGACTTTGTATGTTTTTCTTTGTAAAACTGAAAAAGAAAGATGTGAACGATGATGGCTCTTGGATTTTGTCTTTTCTAGATATTCTTCTGAGGCAAAGGTTTATTAAATTAGGGTTTGGAATGTCTATATATTTTCTTCTGTAAGAAGGAAAATGATGTTATTGATGATTCTTTCTTGAGGTAAATGATGATGGCTTTGTGTTTTTGTTTTTTTATGGATATTTAGATGGATTGTGGGATGGGTTCTACAATTTATTGACCTTAAACTAATGTTTTGTAAAAGAATGCTAAGAAAAAGTTGCACAAAGTTTGTATATTTCTATGAAAAGAATTTGGAAATAGTTTGAGAAATTACCTCTTAATTTGGTTGCTGTATTTGGTATTCCGTGGCTTGCTGACAGTGATCCTTGAGGGTCCTTGAGTGTGATGAAAATAGTGGCTGGATTTTGATCTTTTCTGTGTATTTCTCTTGCTGGCCAAAAAACCCTCCTTCTTGCACAGTATTATTGCCCTTTTATATTGGTTGATTTGTAATAAAATACTGTTGGCTTTGTTGCTTGTACTGTTTTTTTTATAAATCAACTTTGCTAGTTAACTTTGCTTGTTGGCTACTGGTACAGTGTCTGCTGTACTGTCTTTTCCATTTACAATTTTCTGTACTTGTTGTTATACTTCTCTGACTTTGTTGGCTCTGCTGTGAGCAAAACATTTATTGCTTGTGGCTTTGATAATTTTTATTTCCCATGATGCTTTTTACAACTGAGTTTGACAGCTCTTGTGTTGTGATGAACATTTTTGAGTTTTCCTTCTCTTTACTGTGAACCAAACAAAATATTGTTTTGAGATTTTGCAGTAGGATACCCTAGGCATGTGATTGAATTCTGACCCCTTTTATTGTAACAAGATAAACATGAGGCTTCTTTTTTCAGATTTGTCTTTTGTCTTTTGTGAACCAAGTTTTGATTGTGATTTGAAAAAGATATCTTTAGGCCAGTGATAGGATAACGTTTGTTTGAGGCTGTAGTGAAAGTTTTGCCAAAACTTTCTCTTTCTTGTTTTTTTTTGCTGTGAACAAAACCTTTTGTTTGGGATTTGCAGTGAAACCCCCTAGACCTATGATCTGATTTGTGATCTCTGGTTTTGAAATGAAAAAACATGATGCTTCTCTTGTTTGGTTGTGAAAATATGATGAAAACTGATTTTCTTCAACTTTTGTGAACCAATTGTTAGGTTTTGCAGAAGATTACTTCTAGCCAATGATGGAATTAAGGCTCCTACTGTTATGTGCTGCCTTGCTTATGAATCAAGTCTTGTGATTTGTAATGTTTTTTTTTCTTTTAGGCCTATGATAGGACATTACTTTGAGGCTATACTTTGAGGCTTTACAAGTTAGCTTTGCTGACTTGTTGTGTGAATTATGTTCGAGCTTGAAATCTGTTGGGATGGGAACTTGTTATACTTTTTCACTTTCTGAACTAATCCATTGTGAACCAATTTATTTGTGATTTTCAATTTTTCAGGCCTATGATTAACTTAGTATGAGGCTGTTTTGGGTACAAGAACATGGCTTAAAAACCTTTTCTGATTCCAATAACCAAACCCTCTGGATGATTTAGAATAGCTTATTTGCAAAATTTGAATTTGTTTGATCACTGATTTTTTCTATTTTGTTTCAGGTGAAGTTAATGAAGAATAGAGGAAGATGGAAAGAAGACTGTGGCAAGACTTGAAAACACTTGAAGGCTAGGAACATGAAGACTTTGTATTCTGCCTTGTAATAGAAACATAGGAAAAAAATATATTGGACCTTTTTCTTTGTTTGACTTTGAATTTTGTAATAAACAAACTAATTTCGAGGAATGTATAATTTTAATTTTGAGAATGATATCAAAAAATTGCAAAAGTTGTTTGTTCTAAATGAAAGAAATTGGAAATGAAGAATGACATGGGCTTTTAAAATTGTAACTCTTAAAACCTGGAACAAAATGATGAATTTTTGAAAAGTGTATTAGAACTTAATATAAGGACTAATTGATTTATCTAAAAAAGAAAATGTGCTTGAAGACCATTCTCATCTTTCTTCCATATCTCAAAACAAAATGCTTTGAATCCTTTTGATCTTTCATCTCAAAGCCTCACCTTTCATCTTAAACTCTCATCTTTCAAAAAAGTAGAAATGATATCCAAAGAAACTTGTATGAGGAGTAATAGAATTGGCCATGTAAACATTGCAGACTTGTAACTTGAAGATCAAAAAGAAAAATGTAAACCATATTCCTAAACCTAGCATGAACTTGAGTAATCTTGAGGATCCATAATCATCCTTGAAAGTAATATGAAGCATTGATAGTCCAATTTTTTTTGTGCAAACTCAAACCCTAATTTGGGGTTATCAGCGCATGATGTCTTGAGCCGGTAAAACCCTAGTCCAGTATTGAGCCAAAGAGATCTTATGAGAAAAATCTTGATAAATGAGAAGGAAAATTTTGGGGTACAACAATGACCGACAAACAATTAAAAAGAATCTTACCTAAGAAATCTTGAACCTCTTCAAGAGACAAAGGTAACCGTTCCTTGACCTTGAACAAACAGAAATAATATAGCAATTACAAAGACTGAACCTCGAGATCACTCAACTTATCACTGCTAAACCCGGATATGTGTAGAGGGTTTCCATTCTAATATATTGGAAATTTGGGATGGTCGTCACCGGCATATAGGACCTGGGGACATGTCGGGCCGCAGCCAATACATAGGAACCGATCTTTAAAACCCTTATAATTCATGGTGTATGCTTGAATGAAGCTCTTACGAGGAACACCACTGATGGCGACCCAACTTTCATATTCTACATTCTTGACTTCAAAATAAGAGAAAAAACAGACCAATGGTAGGGGTCACATCCAACGCTTCACAAATCATTTCAAAAGCCTTGATAAAGCCCCAATTGTTAGGGCGAAGTTGAGAAGGGGCTACATTCACCGTCCTCAGCATATCCACTTCAAAATTAGTGAAAGGAGCACGTATAAACATATCTTCTAACACCCCGACATAGAAATAAAACCACTAGTTTTGTACTCCCTTTGGTCAGGACATACAGACTCTTTTGCTAGGGATACATGCCTCCAGAACCACATCATCCTCATTACCAATCGAGGAATCCTTTCGCAGAGAGTGAAGCTTCGTTATCTCCACCTCATTAATGGAGCTTTGATTATAACCCATCACCTCCTCACTAAAAGAGCTGGAAATTTCCATCATGACCTCCACGGAACCTGAAGAATCGGTCAGAATCACTTTCAGAAGTAAAAACTTCACTATAAACTTTATTCATGACTCGTGCATACTCATCTACGCCTAAATCAGGTCTCATCTCTTGCATTCACTCCTCCCATAGGACTCTCCGCTCCTCATCACTGGCGCGTCTTTTATTTCCAAAATCATCACACTCTCTAATGATAACCATTCCTAAAGAAATAAAATGTGCAGAAAAATAAAGGTAAAAGGAAGAGAAGAGATTCCTGGTAAAAGTGGTCGATTGAAAGATTTTGGAAGAAACGAACGAGAACGACTTCAAAGGGAAGTGGGAGAGTATTTCGAAAATGGAAAATGAAAGGGTTTCATAAAAGAAAAGTTACGGGAAATAAAACGCTCAAAGAAGATGAATCGTGTATAAGCATTCAAAAATTGGCCACCGTAATGATTACGCCTAGAGGGCTAGGGGACTGTTGAGAAAATTATGGCGTGGGTAACACGCACGCCGTGGTATCATCGTCCAATCTAGGGGTATCATCCCAGAGCATAGATCCATTTCTATGTTGACCAACCATAAGGCTTCAGATAAAAGACATATGCTCGTGGGGCTTATGTTCATACATATATATAATGATCGGGCTAGATGATATAAAAGACAAGGTGTGTAGGCAACCAGTTGGTTACCAACCCTGATCGAATCCATAAAGCCTAAACTGGGTTGTATGATCGGAGGATCATGTCATCCAGGAGAAGATGAAGAGGTAGCAGTTAGGCTCATACCTCGGACCTCGGTCTTAAAGGAACCATTACGTAATGGCCGGCCCATTAAGGGCGTAATCGCTCATCATTATACAATGGCGCACGTTATGATAATAGCCATCATTGGTAATGGCAGGTGTTACTGACCTTCAATACAACCTAGTTACGTAACGTGGGAATTCACGACAGTTACAGGCAATGATCATTGAGGTCCAGGCACCTCTATAAATAGGGCTCCTGACTGAGGGGTAAGCAAGACACACCGCTTAGAGCTTACACACACTAGTGTAAGCCTCTGAACCCCTTAACATAATACACAAAGCAACTCCGTTCATTAGATACCTTCCCTGAAGTCCTTGAGTTCGTAGGGAAGTCTTCCTTGGTGTTCAACAAGAACACACACACACATACACACACATACACACACACACACACACACACACAGACACACACACACACACATACACACACACACACACAAATATATATATATATATATATATATATATATATATATATATATATATATATATATATATATATATATATATATATAGCCCCGAACGCATATGAGATTACTAGGGTCCTACCTTATTGATATGTACCCAAATCCGTGCTAGAAGTATATCATTTTGGATTTTTGATCATGTTTGAGGTCTCAATTATCATAACCTAATCAGAAGTTTAGGTCAACTTAGCTGATTTTCTAGACGTTTCAATTAACTTAAACTTTTTAATTTGGTTAAAGGTTTCACTTAACTTACCCCGGTCAAAGGTTTTACCTAACATAACTGATTTTCTAGATGTTTCACTTAACTTGGACTTTTTAATTTGGTCAGAGGTTTCACTTAACATAACACAGTCATTTGTTTCACTTAACTTAACTATTTTTCCAGAGGTTTCACTTAACTGAGACTTTTTAATTTGGTCAGACGTTTCGGTTAGCACAACCTGGTCAAAGGTTTCACTTAACTTGGACTTTCTAATAGAGGTTTCACTTAACATACCTAGTCAGAGGTTTCACTTAACTTAACCAATATTCTGTAGGTTTCACTTAACTTAGACTTTTTAATTTGGTCAGAGGTTTCACTCAACATAACTTGATCAGATGTTTCACTTAACTTAACCGATTTTCCAGAGGTTTCACTTAACTTGAACTTTTTAATTTAGTCAGAGGTTTCACTTATCTTAATCGATTTTCCAGAGGTTTCACTTAACTTGGAAATTTTAATTTGGTCAGAGGTTTCACTTAAAATAACCCGGTCAAAGGTTTCACTTAAGTTAACTGATTTGCCAGAGGTTTCACTTAACTTGGACTTTTTTAATTTGGCCAGAGGTTTCACTTAACATAACCAGGTCAGAGGCTTCACTTAACTGGTACTTTTTATTTTGGTCATAGGTTTCACTTAACATAACCCGATCAGAGGTTTCACTTGACTTAACTGATTTTCCAGAGGTTTCACTTAACATAAGTCGGTCAGAGATTTCACTTAACTTAACCGATTTTCCAAAGGTTTCACTTAAATTAGACTTTTTAATTTGGTCAGAGGTTTCACTTAACATAACCCAATAAGAAGTTTCACTTAACTTAATCGATTTTCTAGAGGCTTCACTTAACTTGGAATTTTTAATTTGGAGTTGGCAATACCGAGCACGCTTCCCGACCCTAGGATGAAGTCGATTTATTTATATTTTTCCTGAAACAATTAAAAAGATCACAACAAAATAATATGAATTAAAGGTTCCTCATTAAAAACCCATGCCCTTGCCAGGAAAGAGTGCTACCCACAATTTTTATTTACTTGAAGCATTACATTGTTTTAACTATAATAAAATCTTATGCTGGCGACATTCCAAGCCTTAGGTATTCAACTCCTTCCAAACTCTCAAGCTTATAAGCTCCATTACTCAGTCTTTTCCAGATTCGAAAAGGCCCCTCTCAATTTGGGGCTAGCTTTCCATTCTTCTTTGTATCTGTAACCTTCTTCAACACCAGATTGCCCTCCTAAAAGTTTCTCGGACGGACTCTAGTGTTAAACCTCCTAGCCATTCTCTGTTTTACCGTAAACTCACTAACTCGAGCCATTGCTATGATTTCTTATATGAGATAAGTTGATCTATATAATCCTTCTTGGTTAAGAATATTATCAAAATTAATTTGTCGCCAGGTTGGAGATTTGATTTCCACCGGCATCATTACATCAACCCCATATACCATTCGAAAGGGAGTTTTCTTAGTGGTCAAATGATGACTAGTGTGATAAAACTATGAAATTCAGTGTAGGTACTCAACCCAAAGCCCTTTTGCTTCATCTAAATTTTCTCCATTCCCGACAAGACGATCTTGTTTAGCGCTTCTGCATGGCCATTAGGCGAGGGTGTCCATAAAAATAAACATATTTGATATGATGAGGTTCCTGCAAAATTCCACAACTGACGGGTGATCAGTGCATCTTAATGCACATTCTTCTACTGTTATACTTAGGCATTTCCTTAGTTTATTCCATTAGTTTCACCATTTTAGTGTGCTTTCATATGTAAGTTTGTTTCTAGCTTGATTTAATTTTCGTATTTTATTTTCAGCATTAATAACTTTCAAGGAAAAATTCATAACTGGAGCTACATGAATCAGGTTAATGCATTCTAATATTTGTTGGAAAGCTGAGAGAAAGAGCAACAACTTTCATATTGAAGCCAAAATCTGTTTCGGAGTGTAAAAGGCTGAAATAATTTGTTGAAGTTTTAGACAGTAAAAACATTTAGTTTTGGTCCGATTTTGGGCCGGGTTTTTTTATGTTTTCGACCCGGTTCGGATTATATTGAAAACATTATTTTTTTTATAAGGCTAGCAGCCACATCCTTTTCATCTATCACATTTTTACTATTCACAAAACAATTTGAAGCTTCGTACGAGTCATGAGGAAGTAATCCCTAAGGCAAATTCTGCTGGTTACGGTTTCCACATACTTTGAGGTTTTTAATCTTTAATCCAATTTCTTTCCCCTTTCAATATTAATTTATATGTCTTGTTTGTTTAATTCGAGTTATATAAAATACTATTGATTTATACTGATTGGTTGGTGTTCCTTGACTTTTATCATATTTTATCATTGCTTAATCGTTAAACTGCGTATGTTAGAATCACATTTGCTTAATTCGTGATTGTGCTGATCCATTTGCATTATTCGGAAAATAGGAATGAAATCTTATAATTTCAATTTCGCTTGTTAATTGGTGTTGTAATTGGTAGGAGAATAGAATCCTCTTAGGGAATTGCAGTTTTATGAACCTGTGATAAGTTGGTACCCGAACTAGTAGAATTATCGTTTTAGCTTATTTTGACAATCACTATTGCAATATTTTCTTAAAAAAATAATTAAACCCCCTCCAATCATTTTAATTGGTTAATAATAATACAATAATCATTGCGATAAGACTCGAGCCATTGTCGCTATCTACAACTCAAAAAATACTCATTTTTTATCTGTGTGCGACAACGGATCAACGGGCTTGCAAATTGCATGCCATTATCTAAAACAATGACTCCAAAGAGACCAAAACGGAATATGATATTCCTCCAATAAAAGTGTCTTACTCTTTCCTCTATGATCCGGGGTACAACCTCTGCTTCCACCCATTTGGTGAAATAATCCATTACAACTATAAAGAACTTTAGCTTCCCGAAGGCTAAAAGAAAGGGGTCGAGGATGTCAGACCCCACACTAATAAGATGGCCAAAGTGAAATTACTAAATGCGGAAACTCGGAAGGGGAGTGTATGAATGATGCATAAATCAGACATTTCTCATAATTATTCACGAAGCGTGCACAATCTTGTAGCTTACTCGACCAATAGTACGCGATCCTGAGTATTTTCCTAGTAACACCCATCCCCAGATATTACTTCCACATACTCCTTTATGAACTTCTTTCATTATGAGTCCTACTTCCTCTTCTGCAACATATCTTAAAATCGGAGAGGATCTACCCATTTTATAGAGTTGGTCGAGTACCATGAGGTATTGAGAAGATATCCTCTTGATTTTTTGAGCTTCATTCTCCTTGTCGGGTAGCTTATCTTGAGTAAGATATTAAATGTTGGACACTATAATACGGTGGGAGAACTGACTTTTGGTTTTGATTTTTATCTCAAATGTTGCGGATAGCTAGAGTCTCCACCGAATTTTCTTTTATCCAATAAAGGAAAGAGTGAAAAAAACAGGAAAGACCTTTGAGAATTTTTCTGAGTAGGGGGGTAGGTTATGAAAAGGGAAGGTGTTAGCACCCTTTTCATCTGTAGTTATCAATGGGCTCTTAATCGATAGCTCACTTTTGAAAATGCTTTGTGAATGTGTAAGTATGAAAATATTTTTAAAATTCCTAAGTTCGGAAATTTTGTAATGATTCTCGTATCAGTTTAGAACGCATACAAAGTGTTTATTTTGAAAATATTTCAGAAAAATGTCTTTCGTGAAAAATGTTTTGAAATGTTCGCGAGAAAGCGGTTAAGAACTATCTACCTACTAAAAAGTCTTTTATTCTTTTCCTCTTCCTTTAGATAGTGTTATACTGCCATTGGTTAGTAGGAAGCCCTACCGTTAGATGTGTGAGGGACAGGCGCGGGTCATCGTGCAGTCATAAAGGAAACTTGTAGGAGACTTTAGCAATTTATTGTAAGGGACTAATATCTCTTACCGAAGGCATCACCGAAGGGTCATCGATGGACTACAATTCTTTTTTTTATCGAGGGTCTTTGCTAAAGCGTCCCACGTTCGAGGGACATGACTGTTTTTCATCCGAAGGCAACGAGTGGGATCACCCTAGAGGTGCATGTGTGAATGGTGATTTGTTTTAAGTTAATTTGTCTTTGATTAGGTTTTCTAACGTTTTGTTTTAATCTTTCCATACAATCCTAGTTACTAGCATAATAATATAATTATAATGAAAAAAACGGTAAAGTGCGGGAAATAAAACCTACGCTATTACAATACTTCGCGGATGGGGGTTACAAACCATAAAAATGGGGGGGGGGGGGACAAAAGTAAATCCTAATTATTTATTACAACTTTTTAACAGTTACAATATTATGGAAAATTAATGCGAAAAATGAGAAAAGCGTGAAGATTGCAAGAAGAGACGAACAATTTATTTGAGGGAAAATGAATGATGATTAATTGATTTTTTTTGAGAAAAAAGGAATTAAAACCTAATAAAATCTAAGTTATTCTTAATTGAAGAAAAACTATATTAATTAATTGGATTAATTAATTTACAAAAAAGCAAATTCAATTTAAATAAGTGAAAAAAAGTTAAGTTGATTTTAACCTAAATCTAGATTAGTTTTAAATAATCAATTAGAAAAAATAATTATGTTTTAAAAAAAAAAATTGTAAAAGCAAAGAAAAATGGGCCTGGAAAAAGTAAACCCAGGGGGTGCAAGGATCTGAAATTCTCTAAGCCCAATAACATAGGCCCAAGCGCTGGAGGAAAGAACTCTGCAGAATCCTGTGCATATCTCCAATGAGGCCTATCATAAGTGCTCAGATCTGGAACACTGGATCTGGATCTGAAGGAGTTGATGTGAGAGTGCATGGTGTACTTGGTATGCTGGATCTACAAACAAGAAATATCATGAAAAATAATATACCAGGGGCAGGGATTGAACCCATTCCCTGGTACACTAACACCCTTACGAACACACGCTTACCGTTGGGGCGACTATTACTTTCGTTCATTTGAATCAAACAAAAACAACAAATATACAAAAAGAATTATATGGCCGGAGAAGCGCCGGAGCCCTAGCTCCGGTCGTCTTCTCCGACAACCTGCAAATTTAGAAATTGAAAAAGATCAATTTTTAAGGATCCAAAACACCATGTCCCCCCTAATTCTACCCTCCTGGATCTGAATCCAGCCTTAGTTTTAGCTATGGGTCTCTGTATTATTTGTTTTGAATCAAATTACACCGATCAGAGAAAAATGGTGTTTTTCAAATTTGCATGCATGAGACCATATTAGTGATCCAGACCTGTTCAAATATGTCTCAGGAACTTGTTAGAAGTATCAATTCAATTTAAAACAAAGCAAAGTTAGATATATGATTTTACTAAAAATGAGAAACCGGTCATGACATGTTATGTGATTTCATGCATTTGGGATCATGACCAATGATCCAAACCTACTCTTTAATGCTCCAGGAGGTGATTGGTATTGGAGTTATGGAAAGAGAGGGCTTGTAGCACCGGTTTTAGAACTTAGGGTTTTGGAAAAATTTGGAGAATTTTTGGGCAGCTTCTTGAGGAAGGGAATCATGTGCTTGATAGTTTGACTTGTAGTGTATATATAGAGGGAAGGATCAGGATGAACAAATATGGAAGAAGCAAAGCAATCATGGCATGAATAGACAAGAATAAAACACAATAAAAAACTTCCTTTCTTGAGATTTTTCTTGCCTTTTCCATGCTCACACGATTTGAAAAGATTATTAGGTTGTCATGAGTTTTCTTGGGCCTGAATTTATCCAAGAAGTGAGCCCACATGCATTGCCTCATATTTTACTTATTTTAATTTCATTTAAATGAATAAAAATTCAAATAAAGGAAATAAAAATAATGAAAAATATGTGCATGAATTTAGAGGTCTTCTAACACATTATGAACACATTTGAATTCCAAAACTTAGGCCCTAGCCCAAAATCACAAATTTACTCAATCGAGATTTCATGCATTTCTAAAAAATTTCCCAACTTATGTAACTCATAATTCACTCAATTTTAATCATTTAGAGGTAATATTTGACTTTTTGAAAAACTCAGGATGTCCCCTACAATCTCTATTTTGATCATTTTTGAAATTTGGATCTTTATCTTGATGTAAGTTGCCTTAAAAAAAGTGTCTTTTTGTTGACTTTGGAAATGACCTGTAATGTATTAACTTATATCTTTCAAATGAAGCACTTTTTGGACTTGAGCATACATATACAAAGTTGTAGAGAATTAAATTTCCTTCAAAATGGGCTTTGGTCGGGGAAAAGTTGATGAAGCATGTGAAGGTTATGCTTGGTCAAAGTCAGTTGACTTCTCCTAAGGAAGCCCTAATTTGACAACTTTTGACTTTTGATGATTTGAGGATTTTACTTGAGGAATCATGATCAACCTTTTATCAAATTATGAATATATCTTCAAAATGTTGATGTTGACCAAAAATATTTAAGGTTGACTGTATGTTGACCACAATTAACTTTTTACCCAATACAGTTGACTTTCAATCATCTGAGCCATTGACTGAGCTAACTTGTGATGTAAGATTTGAAACTTGACATGAGCACTATTTAAGACCTCTGATGAACCATGAAAACCATTTTAGACATTTTAAACCCATTCTTCCTTGTGCAAGATGAAACCCTAGTTGTAGACTGTGATATGGTGGTAGAACCGACTATTATACTGGTTTTGCGTTTGTGTTCACAAATGTTGCGGTAAGCAAGAGTCGCCACCGTATTTTATTTTATCCAACAAAGGAAAGGGTGAAAAGAACAGAAAAAGACCTTTCGATATTATTTCTAAGTAAGGGGGTAGATTATGGAAAGGGAAGGTGTTAGCACCCTATCCATCCGTAATTATCTACGGGCTCTTAGATGCTTAGCTCATTTCTAAAATACCTTGTGATTTGTACTTTGAAAAAAGTAGTTTTGAAAATACCTTAGTGAAATTCTGGCAGCAGATACTCAATGTCACAGTGAATGTTATGACACCGTATCTGACTTTCTATAAGACAGTAAATAAAAACAGTAAAGAACACAGTCAATTGTTTACCCAGTTCAGTGTGAAACAACACCTACTCTGGGGGCTACCAAGCCAGGGAGGAAATCCACTATAAGAGATATTAATTCAGGAATAAACCAACCAGTTTATCTCCTTCACTTAAGACCTACCCAATGCAACTTCAATCTAAGTTCAACTTAAACCTGAGTTCCTACTCACTCCCCCTCAATCACAGCAGTGATACTTAAAACAATTGACTAATGAATTAATGAAGACACTCTTCAGAACATACACTTGATTATGCTTCACAGCTTTTTAATCAAGTAACACAAACACTCTTGCTTCACAGCTTTGAGTGATACATAAACCTAACTTGACTTTGCTTCAAAGCTTTAGTCAAGAGACACAAACACTCTTGCTTCAAAGCTTTGAGTGATACAAAAACCCTTACAATCAAAACCTATTCCAAGTCACTTATCACAATGATACTTGCTTGGATTACAGCAGTTAAAACTATACAGCTCCTAATTGATCTTCAGTCAAAAGAGATACCCTCCAATCAGCAATCCTGTTGAATATATATGTAGTTGTTTCTTCAGTTAGGGTTTCCACAAAAAGCTAGGGTTAATTAGGTTTAACCTTAAGACTTGGTCACAAGACTTTATCAACCAAATTAGGGTTGAGCTAGGTTAACCCAAGTTCCACGTGAGATTCTGTTCTGGAAGGAAAGAGCCACATCTTCCTGAAAAATCTCAGAATTAATCAAACTGCATATCTGTTAGATCAGTACAGGATGTCTTAACATTTGTTATGACATCAGAATTCCTGTTTACTGATTTTGGTAGAAGGCACTAAATGTGATCATTGCAAAATGCTCAGATACACACTCATAAACAGTAGCTACTGTATGCCATACTTTTTCTGCATAAGGTACCTAATAACCCATAATGTTATGACATCAGTCATGACATTTACACACCTGGTTTTACCAAAAATACATGCCAATAACTAAACACTTACAAACTCCCCCTTTGGCAGATTTTTGGCTAAAACCCCTAAGCAATCAGAGAATATAGAGTAGCAGAAAGAATATGTCTGCAGAAAAATATAATGTCTACCAAGTAATTAACACAAAATATCTCCCCCTCTTTAGCCACAAATGGGCCAAAGATACATGTACTTAAATGTTATACGGTCATCCAAAATAAGTAATAAAAACAACAAATAAAATCTGAAGACACTTGCATCAACAGGAACCAGCATCAGGCTTGTCAACTCCACCAAACTTTAAGCACTGTCATCTTCAGAGGAGCTACTTTCTTCAACATTGAGCTGATCTTCAGCAGCACCCTCTTCCCTTCTGTTTCCTTCAGTCTCCTCCTGTTCCAACTAGAGAGATAACTTTGATTGAGAGAATGGGATTTGTTGCAGAGTTGAGAGAGAAAGGAGGCAAATGAGTGTCTATTCAGCTTCTTAATAAATATGAAAGAAATGGGAAAGCATATGATTAACCCAATCAAAATAGACTTAACAAAAATAACTCCTTCAACCCTTGTTTTAAGCAAAATTAATTGCTACAATTCCTCCTGTTGGCAAATACCTAACTTGCCCCTCAAGTTTTCAAATTGATTTGCATCAAGTGCCTTGGTAAAAATGTCAGCCAGCTGTAGCTCAGTGGCAACATGTTCCAGTTTAATCGTCTTCTCTTCTACAAGGTCTCTGATAAAGTGATGTCTTATGTCAATATGTTTGGTCCTGCTATGCTGAATAGGATTCTTGGAAATGTTGATTGTACTCAGATTGTCGCAGTACAATGTCATAACATCTTGTGTGACATTATACTCAGTAAGCATCTGTTTCATCCAGATCATTTGAGAACAGCTACTACCAGCTGCAATGTATTCAGCTTCAGCAGTAGAGAGAGACACACAGTTCTGTTTCTTGCTGAACTAGGAGACCAGATTATTTCCTAAGAAGAAACATCCGCAAGGGGTGCTTTTTCTATAATCAGCACTTCCAGCCCAATCAGCATCACAATAACCAGTCAGAGTTGGTTCACAACCATGAGATTACAGCAAGCCATAGTTGTAAGTTCCACTTACATACTTCAAAATTCTCTTTACTTGGTTGATATGACTGACTTTAGGATCAGCTTGGTATCTTGCACAAACTCCAACTGCAAAAGCAATGTCAGGTCTGCTGGATGTTAAGTACAGCAAACTTCCTATCATGCTTCTGTACAGACTTTGGTCCACCTTAACCCCACTTGAATCTTTGGATAGCTTTAAATGAGTAGGTGCAGGGGTCCTTTTGTGACTGGCATTCTCCATACCAAACTTCTTGACAATGTTCTTTGCATACTTGCTTTGAGATAGAAAGATTGAGTCCTCCATCTGTGAGACTTGCAGTCCAAGAAAATAAGTCAGTTCTCCCATAAGACTCATTTCGAATTCAGCCTTCATCTGGTCAGCAAAATGTTTAACCATTTGTTCTGACATTCCCCCAAACACTATGTCATCAATATATATTTGAGCTACCATTAACTTCCCTCCTTCATTTTTGACAAAGAGGGTTTTATCCAAGCCTCCTTTTCTATATCCTTTGTCTGAGAGAAATTTTGTTAACCTGTCATACCATGCTCTAGGAGCTTATTTCAGGCCATATAGAGCTTTCCTCAATTTGTAGACATGATCAGGGTGGTTTGGATCCACAAAACCTTTAGGCTGTTCCACATAAACTTCTTCATTTAAGTACCCATTTAGGAAGGCACTTTTTACATCCATCTGAAACAGCTTGAACTTCAGGAGGCAAGTAATTCCCAATAGGAGTCTGGTAGATTCCAGTCTGGCTACAGGGGCAAAGGTCTCATCAAAATCAACCCCTTCAACTTGAGTGTACCCTTGGGCAACAAGTCTTGCCTTATTCCTAGTGACAACTCCTTCAGCATCTGATTTGTTCTTGTATATCCATTTTGTGCCAATGATGTTTGTTCCCTCTGGTCTAGGAACTAACTCCCAAACTTCATGTTGCTTAAATTGGTTCAATTCATCTTGCATTGCACCAATCCAGTATTCATCAGTTAAGGCCTCCTTAACATTTCTTGGTTCAATTTTATACACAAAGCAAGAGTTTGAGATGATTTCTCTAGATCTTGTAATGACTCCACTATTTGGATCCCCTATAATGAGTTCTTTAGGATGATCTTTCTGAATTCTGATAGAAGGGATTTTGCTAGCTTCCTTGGATTCAGAGTCTGCTGTAGTGGTGTTAGGAAGGTCATTCTGTTGAGTTGGAGTCTCAAAGAATGTCTCAACATTACAAGGGACATCTGTTTCTTCATGATAATCATCAACTATGACATTTATTAATTCCATCATGACTTTGGTCCTGGAATTGAATACCCTATAAGCTCTGCTGTTGGAGGAGTATCCTAGAAATATACCTTCATCACTTTTAGGGTCCAACTTTATCCTTTGTTCATGATCTGCCAAAATATAGCATTTGCCGCCAAATACATGGAAGTACTTCACAGTTGGCTTTCTTCCTTTCCAGAGTTCATAAATGGTGGATGAGGTTCCCTTTCTCAAAGTGACTCTGTTATGGAAATAACAGGATGTATTCATAGCTTCAGCCCAAAAATGAATAGGAAGTCTTTTGGCATGTATCATAGCTCTGGCAAATTCCTGTATGGTCCTATTTTTCCTTTCTACAACTCCATTTTGTTGGGGAGTTATAGGAGAAGAGAATTCATGACTAATTCCTCCTGAGGAACAGAACTCATTAAACTTACTGTTTTCAAATTCCTTGCCATGATCACTTCTGATTCTGACAATACACCCTTCCTTTTCTCTTTGAATTCTTTTGCACAGTTCTTTAAAAACTTCAAACACATCAGATTTTTCCTTAATGAAGTTAATCCAGGTGAATCTGGAATAGTCATCCACAACAACATAGGCATATCTCTTTCCACCAAGACTTTCCACCTGCATTGGTCCCATCAGATCCATATGTAGAAGTTCCAGAACCTTAGAGGTGGTCAGATGTCTTGACTTTGGATGTGACATCCTAGTCTGCTTACCAACCTGACATTCACCACAAACTCTCCCTTCATTAATTTGAAGTCTTGGAATCCCTCTGACTGCCTCCATGGAGATAATCCTTTTCACTCCTCTTAGATGAAGATGGCCAAGTTTTTGGTGCCACAGTTTCACCTCTTTTTCTTCTTTGGCAATAGAACACACAGTGGAGTAATTAGTGTTCTCAGGCTCCCACAAGTAACAGTTGTCTTTAGATCTGACTCCTTTCATTACAATTTCTTGTTTTTCATTAATTACAAGACATTCAGATTTTGAGAAGTTGACCTTGAATCCTAGATCACATAATTGACTGATACTAATGAGATTAGCAGTCAGGCCTTTTACCAATAGTACTTCATTCAGATTTGGAACTCCAGGGCAGTCCAAATTACCAACTCCTTTGATTTCACCTCTAGCACCATCTCCAAAGGTCACATAACTAGTGGTGTGAGGTTTAACATTATTGAGAAGGTTCTTGATTCCAGTCATGTGCTTAGAACACCCATTGTCAAAGTACCAGTCTTCCTTTGCAGAGACTCTCAGGGAAGTGTGGGTTATCAGGGCAGTAGCCTTTTTCTTCCATTGAGGAGTATGTGGTACCCTGTTAGACTTAGGTTTGACACCTGGGTTCTGATTAGGGTATCCATACAATCTGAAGCAGAAAGGCTTTATGTGACCAAACCTCCCACAATGATGACATCTCCATCTTTGGTACTTTTTCTTCATATTTCTCTGTTCCTGATGTTGAGTGTTATATTGTGACATCTGCTTTGACATTTGTTTATCAGACCTGATCTTCTTGTCTGCACCAGATTTCTTTGCTGCCACAAATCCTAGTCCAGACTTGTTTCCCACATTTTGTCCAACCAGAAGGATTTCTTCCAATTTGTCAGTTCCATTTGTCAGCATCTTGACAGATTTGGTCATCTGGTTCAATTTTGAGTTCAGCATTTGAACTTCCCCTTCTAGATGACTTATAGTTTCAAGGTCTGCCCTTTTTTCAGTCTCCAACTTTATGATGAGTTTTGTTTGGCTCTCATTTTGCACACAGACTTCAGCACTTCTGATACACAATTTCTTGTAAGTATCAGCCAGTTCTTCAAATGTCACTTCCTCATCACTAGTGTCACTTTCAGAGGTACAAACACCAGTTAGTGCACTAACTAGTTTGGCAGATTCTTCTTCAGAATTACTTTCTGAATCACAGTCAGACCATGTAACAGTCATTCCTTTCTTTTGTTTCTTAAGAAAGGTAGGACATTCAGCTCGAATATGCCCATATCCTTCACAACCATGGCATTGAATTCCTTTGCCTTGATTTCCCTTCTCTTCAGACCTTGGTCTTTTGCTGGAGTCATAAGATCTGTTAATGTCAGAGGGAATGTTATCAACATTTGACCTTGACTTTAGATCCATTCTCTTGATGAGTTTGTTGAATTGTCTTCCAAGCATGGCTATAGCTTCTGAAATATTTTCTTCTTCATCCTCCTTGTTTTCATCTTCAATGTTGGATACAAGTGCTATGCTCTTGTTTTTCTTGTCAACATTGTCACTGATCCCCATCTCAAAAGTCTGAAGAGACCCAATGAGTTCATCCACCTTTAACTTGCTGATATCCTGGGCTTCCTCTATAGCAGTTACCTTCATTGCAAATATTTTAGGCAGGGATCTGAGAATCTTTCTCACCAGTTTTTCTTCAGACATCTTTTCACCCAATGCTCCTGAGGAGTTGGCAATCTCCAAGATGTTCATGTGAAACTCATGAATGGTTTCATCTTCCTTCATCCTTAGGTTCTCAAACTTGGTAGTCAGCATCTGAAGCCTTGACATTTTTACTTTGGATGTGCCTTCATGGGTAGTTTTGAGAGTGTCCCACACATCCTTGGCCAGTTCACATTGATGTACTAGTCTGAATATGTTTCTATCAATTCCATTGAACAAGGCATTTAAAGCTTTGGAATTACCCAGCGCTAAGTCATCTTCTTCTTTGCTCCATTCTTCCTCAGGCTTCAAACTGATTGTGCCATCTTTCTCAGTTATGGTGGGATGGTTCCATCCTTTGTCAGCAGCTCTCCAAGCCTTTTTGTCCAGAGATTTTAAGAAGGAAATCATACGAGGTTTCCAGTAGTCATAATTTGTTCCATCCAGAATGGGTGGTCTATTTCCAAAAACTCCTTCTTTGTCCATAGTGCCAGAAAGTGATATCCCTAGATCTCACCCAGTAATACAGGCAGGGTGCCTGCTCTGATACCAATTGAAATTCTGGCAGCAGATACTCAATGTCACAGTGAATGTTATGACACCGTATCTGACTTTCTATAAGACAGTAAATAAAAACAGTAAAGAACACAGTCAATTGTTTACCCAGTTCAGTGTGAAACAACACCTACTCTGGGGGCTACCAAGTCAGGGAGGAAATCCACTATAAGAGATATTAATTCAGGAATAAACCAACCAGTTTATCTCCTTCACTTAAGACCTATCCAATGCAACTTCAATCTAAGTTCAACTTAAACCTGAGTTCCTACTCACTCCCCCTCAATCACAGCAGTGATACTTAAAACAATTGACTAATGAATTAATGAAGACACTCTTCAGAACATACACTTGATTATGCTTCACAGCTTTTTAATCAAGTAACACAAACACTCTTGCTTCACAGCTTTGAGTGATACATAAACCTAACTTGACTTTGCTTCAAAGCTTTAGTCAAGAGACACAAACACTCTTGCTTCAAAGCTTTGAGTGATACAAAAACCCTTACAATCAAAACCTATTCCAAGTCACTTATCACAATGATACTTGCTTGGATTATAGTAGTTAAAACTATACAGCTCCTAATTGATCTTCAGTCAAAAGAGATACCCTCCAATCAGCAATCCTGTTGAATATATATGCAGCTGTTTCTTCAGTTAGGGTTTCCACAAAAAGCTAGGGTTAATTAGGTTTAACCTTAAGACTTGGTCACAAGACTTTATCAACCAAATTAGGGTTAAGCTAGGTTAACCCAAGTTCCACGTGAGATTCTATTCTGGAAGGAAAGAGCCACATCTTCCTGAAAAATCTCAGAATTAATCAAACTGCATATCTGTTAGATCAGTACAGGATGTCTTAACATTTGTTATGACATCAGAATTCCTGTTTACTGATTTTGGTAGAAGGCACTAAATGTGATCATTGCAAAATGCTCAGATACACACTCATAAACAGTAGCTACTGTATGTCATACTTTTTTTGCATAAGGTACCTAATAACCCATAATGTTATGACATCAGTCATGACATTTACACACCTGGTTTTACCAAAAATACATGCCAATAACTAAACACTTACACTTAGTGCGGTGATTTGCTTTATGATAACTCTTGTATCAGTCCTCAAGATTTTTGATAAAGCAAATGTTTTTTTGAAAGTGTTTTTGAAAGGTTTTCGTGTAGGTGTAAAATTTTGTTTTGAGCAAGCATCTAACAGCTATCTACTTGTCTCAAAAATTTCGTTCTTTTCCTCCTATCTTTTAGACAGTGTTATCCTACTATTAGTGAGTAGGTAGCCCTATCGTTGGATGTATAAGGCACATTTGAAGGGACGTACAGTCATATGGAGATGCTTTAGCAATTTTGTTCAAGGGACGAGATCATTTACCGAAAGGCAATTGTAGGATCATCGAGGGACTATGATCTTTTGATTTACGGGTCTTTGCTAAAGCGTCCCCGTTTCAAGGGACATGACTGTTTTTACGAGGCAACCAAAGTGGGGTACCCTAGAGGTGCGCATGTGCAATTGTGTACTTGATTCAGATATATTATCTCTGAATTAGGTTATGTTATGTTCAATTAGTTTATCGGTCTTTCCATACAATCCTATTAGCCATACATCCAAGTAGTTTTGTAGGGTGCAGTAAGTAAATTGTGGAAAATAAAAATCCTAAGCTATTACAAGGTTTCAGGGCAGTTACATAATTAGATACGGAAATTTAAACCCTAATTAAAGCTATTACAAACCGGGAAACAGTTACAACAATTTGGAAAAATAAAACATAGAAAATAAATAATGCGTGCGAGTCGAAAGGAATTCCTAAAATCCTAAAAACTTCTAAGTAAAAAAAATTCTTTTTGTTGTCTTTTTTTATTTGAGAAAATAATTTAAACATAAATATTTTTATTTTCATAAATTAATCATTTTAAAAAAAACTAATCCTAAGTTTTTTTTGTGATTTTTAATTAAATAAAAAAAATGATTTCTGAAATTAATAAACTAAAAATTAAAAAAAAGTAAAATGGGCCAGAAGCTGATTAGTAAACAGGGAGGGTGTATTTTGAAACTTCATTTGGCCCAAACCAACCCAGCCCAGCAATTGCGCTGGATCCTCTATGGTGAACTTTAGGAAGTGCATCGTGGGTTGCAGGTTGAGGCGCCTTGGATTAGATCTGTCCAGATCTAATGGTGGGAATTGAAGGGTGTATAATATGCATGCTGAGGAGTATTGTGCTGGATTCGCAAGAGTTTTGTTAGAAAAATCAAAATCCAGACCTGGGTATCGAACCAAGGTCTCTCCCTTTCACACTCGTTCCCTTCACAAACTGAGCCATCTTGTCAATTGTTAATACAAATAAAACCAAAATATTATATATGAAAATGGGTCAGAATACTTATAATTAAAACGCGAGCGTTATAAAATTCAAAAGAACCAATCAAGTAACATAAAACTGCCACGCCTTGTCCCAAATGGAGTCAACGAATCAACAGCGCCGGAGGAGACCTCCGGTCATCTTCTCCGGGCATACGAAAAGGAGATTCATGATTTTAAAGGCTTTAAACCCAGAATTAAAGGCCTATCCCACATAAAATCTCCTCCTAAACTCAAATCCGTCCTTAGTTTTAACAAATCATGTCTGGATTATTCAGATTACATCAAGATCCGGATTATGCCATAAACGTGGAAAATCCTTGTTTGAGTCCCTATCCTTTCATGTAATACGTTAAAAGCAAGCAAAATGATGATATAAATATGAAAATGTGAATTAGAATCATTTATATTGCATGTATTGAAAGATTTAGATCATGAAAATTTTACCGAAGTGGAGATTCGATTGGCTAATCTCAGGGCTCTTCAGGCGTGGATAAGAGATGGTATGGCTTCCTAGGAACCTCAGGGATGGAGTGGTGAGTTTTGTTTGGAACAAGGAAGCTTGGAAATATGGTATGGGATTTTCACGATTTTGGAGATTTTTTGGGATGATTTGTGGAATTTTTTCCAGGCTGTGTATATGCATCCCTTAGACTTGTGGAAGTGATGTATATATAGAGGAGGTGGAGAGGGAAAGGAAACATGGAAAGAATCTGTAGCATAAAGGCCATGATAAAGCCATGATCCTTATTTTCAAAAATTGCCAAAAATGAAGAAAACATGCCATTTTGGATGATTCTCTTTTCCATTTTGGTCTTTGCATGAACCTGGTCCTCTGTAATGTATCCTGCACGAAAATTGGGCCTTAAAACAAATCCAAACATCAACCCACATTGAATGGTTGGACAGTAATGAAGTTAATCCATGAAAATTGTAAAGGCAGTGTAAACAGGAAGAAAAGGTGCATTTTGAACTGTTATGTATCGACACAATGCTGCTACGTATCGACACATAACTCTTTCTTGCTGCTGTAAAAACAAAATCAGCTCAGCATGAGTCAATGCATAATGAGATGTATCGACTCATGTACTTTTGCTCCCTCTGTTTTGGATCCTGGATAACAGTATGTATCGATACATAAGGCTTCGTGTCGACTCCTACCCTGTTTGCGTCGACCCATATGTGTTTGTGTCGACTCATGCACCCTTCATCTTTCTGTTTTGAGGCTGGATAACAATATGAGTTGATGCATAAGGCCATGTGTCGACTCATACCCTGTTTTGTCACTATAATGAGTCGACTCATGTGAGTATGTGTCGACTCTTGCTGTAATTTTCTTGACTTGAACATCTATTTTGAAGTTGAACCTCTTTCAAGAAGCTGTGGTAGCCTCCATCTGTATTGGAAGTTGTAACATATGAACTTGTATCTTCCAAATGATTAATTTCTTGAACTTGAGGATAAAAGAAAAGTTGTAGGGAACTGGATTCTCTTCAGAATGATCTTTGGTTGGTGTAAAATGGATGAAGTATGTGAAAGTTATGTCTGGTCAAAGTTCAGTTGACTTTTGACCTAACACAATTGATTTTCAAACACTTGAGCAGTTGACTGAGAAAACTTGTAGCGGAAGGCATGGAATTTGTCATGGACAACCTTAAAGGAATATTAGGGCCATGGAAAACATTTTAGACCTTTGGAGCTCACACATCTTGATGAAAAGTGAAACCCTAGTTAGAGGTCCATTGCTTTGGAGGAGAGTTTGTCTGATCAACTCTTGGCCATCCTTGAGAAATTGAGAACCTCAATGAGCATGTCTTGAGTAAAAATGGGAGGGAAAATTTTGGGGTACAACAGCTGCCCCTGTTCAATCTTCTTAAACCTGAGGATTTAGATTGGCTTGTATGCCTTTCGCGATCTGAAGGTGGAAGATGATTGAACACTAGAGTGCCCAGAAATTTGCACTCACATGAAGTAATATTGTTGGTTGATGACATCGGTAATGGGCTTACATATGCCATTTGGAGAAGATGACAGAGAGTCGTCGGAGGTGGGCTTAAATATGCCATCCAAAGTAGATGTTGATCTCATAAGAGGTCTCTTTATATGGATTCTTGTTCCTGCTGTCTGAGGAGGAATTCGCTGGGGAATGTGGTTTTCTGTTGTTCTCCTACTTGAGGAAAACTCTGGGGGAATACAATCTAGGAACTTCAGTTGTCCAAGGCTCTACTGAAGAATTATTTCTGTATCGGGGAGATGAAAGTTTATTGTTTTCTGGTTGAAGTCCAGGCTTCACAGTAACTTGTTGGGGATAATGAAATTAACCATTACCTAAAGATGTAATAAAAAGAGCCCGTGTAGGGTTGTTTAAGGATGAGTCTATGTTAGTCTGCATCCAGAGATATAAGAGAAGGAGCCTGTATGGGACTGCTTCAAGACGAGTCTGTGTTAGACTGCATCTGGAGATATACGAGAAGGAACCCGTGTGAGATTGCTTCGTCTGGTCATGTAGATAGTTTTCCTATCTGGTTTCAGGTGTTAATCTACAAATCAGCTGTTCATATATAATTGTCCTGTCTGGCTTCAGGTATTAATATGGAACATGAAAATTGTCGATCGCTGAGATAGTTATCCTGGCTGGTTTTAGGTATTAATCTTTGTTGGTCATCCACAGATAGTTCTCCTGGCTTGTTACAGGTATTAATCTGGAACTTGAAAATTGTCGGTCATTGAGATAGTTGTCATGGCTTGTTACAAGTATTAATCTCTGAACCGAGAAAGAAAGATCGTTTTCCCAGCTTGTTACAAGTATTAATCTTCAATCTCCTCATGTAGATAGTTTTCCTGGCTTGTTACAGGTATTAATCCACATTCGTTCGTTCACAGATAGTTCTCCTGGCTTGTTACAGGTATTAATCTGGAACTTTTTTTTGTCGGTTGACGAGATAGTTGTCATGTCTGGTTTCAGGTATTAATCTTTAACCTTAGAAATAAAGATAGTTTTCCTAGCTTGTTACAGGTATTAATCTTCAATCTTCTTATGTAGATAGTTTTCCTGGCTAGTTACAGGTATTAATCCACAGTCGATCGTCCACAAATAGTTCTCTTGGCTGGTTAAAGGTATTAATCTAAAACTTATTTTTGTCGGTCGTTGAGATAGTTGTCCTGGCTTGTTTCAGGTATTAATCTCTGACCTAAGAAATAAAGATAGTTTTCCTGGCTTGTTACATGTGTTAATCCTCAATCTCCTTATGTAGAAAGTTTTCCTGGCTAGTTACAGGTATTAATCTACAATCGGTCGTCCACAGATAGTTGTCCTGGCTTGTTACATGTATTAATCTGGGACTTATTTTTGTGGGTCGTTGAGATAGTTGTCCTGGCTTGTTTCAGGTATTAATCTCTGACCTGAGAAAGAAAGATAGTTTTCCTTGCTTGTTACAGGTGTTAATCTTCAATCTCCTTATGTAGATAGTTTTCCTAGCTAGTTACAGGTATAATCTACAATCGGTCGTCCACAGATAGTTGTCCTGGCTTGTTACATGTATTAATCTGGGACTTGTTTATATCAGTTGTTGAGATAGTTGTCCTGGCATGTTTCAGGTATTAATCTCTGACCTGAGAAAGAAAGATAGTTTTTCTGGCTTGTTACAGGTGTTAATCTTCAATCTCCTCATGTAGGTAGCTTTCCTGGCTTGTTACAGGTATTAATCTACAATCGATCATCTACAGATAGTTTTCCTGGCTTACTACAAGTATTAATCTGGAACTTGACAACATTGGTCACATAGATAGTTCCCCCGTCTGGTTTCGGGCATTAATCTATGGCCTGCTGTATTTGCTGGTAAAACCGTCTTGTTCTGGGAGTTTATACCACTTGGTCGTGTAGATAGTTTCCCCGTCTGGTTTCAGGCATTAATCTTTGGCCTACTGTATATGTTGACAGTGTTTGTCTTTCTACGAACTCAACCTGGAAAGGTAAAGTCAGTTTTATGCGATGTCATGATGTATGGATTGCATGATGCTCTCAAAATAAATGAGATTGTGATATACGCATTTGTGCTGCATATGCCATGATGTTTATAAAATGATGTATGAGTTCAATGTATGAACGTGTCAGTTGTTCTATTGTAGTATTGTTGAATTAGGGAAAATAAACCCCTGATTGTTGCTGGGGGGAAGAATGCAGGTCTTCAAATTTGTTGAAGTTGAAACGCTGGGAGATGAACTTCCGTGGATAGAGAAATAAACTCTGATGGGGAAGGAAAAACTCCGTGCACTGTTTGGGGATTTTGTGAAATCCTTCTGGGGAATTCTGAGAAGCTTAGTGACTTCACTGGGAAATTTTTAGATGTTGGAGTAGTAATTTGGATATTCTTGCTCCGCCGGGGATATGAGAACACCTGACACCATTAGGCTGCATACTGAGAATATGGCGGTGACCTTGTAGCAGGATGCCCCTACCTCTGTACCCGTTGGAGAAAATATCTGCTGGTGATTTTGTAGACGATTTGACTGTTATCCCAACATCTGGAGTCCTTAGTGAATGTTGATCAGGGTAATAAACTTTCTACTGATAGACAAGTGATGAGATGACGGGACGTAGTCGTACGCTTTAATCCCTAACTTTTTCCTGGACTGTCCTTTTAGATTTTCAGTCCATCGGGATACCCTTTTTTGCCCAAGTCGCCTTTTCAGGTTTTCAACTTGCCGGGTGTACAGATTTTTCATATGTATATCCCTAATTTTTTCCCGAACCCTTTTGGTTCGTCGGGATTCCCTTATTTTTTCCTAGGCCAGTCAACCTAGCGGGTCTTTGTTCATGCATAGCATTTTCCGACTATGTCCATGTTCACCGGGTACAGAGAATTGTCACTGTCTATAGTAGTAAGTGTTGCCACACTACTAGAAGATGTTTGTTTGATCGTACAAGATTCATTGCTGGAATTCATGTCCAATGCCCCAAGTGATTCAGATGGAGATCTGCCCCTGGTTATTTGGAATTTTTGAGAGATTCCTTGAACCTTGACTTGACTACCCCAGATCAGCTGGACACCATGCTATGCCCCTTGGTTATGAAAGGCCTATCACTGGAATGTCTTTCCATCTGAGGTGATTCTGTCCACTGAGAGGATTTCTGTTTATCAAATATCCATCATGCGAATTTCTCTGCTGTTGAACAAATAATCATATGTAAAAAATGGTATTTTAAGAATGCAAAGCTTATGTCTGTCTTGAAGTTTGAAAATTCATTTTTTAGTAAAACAAACAAATTTTGTAAGAGTGTGATATCAACTCAGGATTTATAGTGAACCCTACAGGAGCCAGGATACCTTTTGTAACAGTATGTTTTCGAACTAACCCATGCTCAGCTAGGACTTTTAAGGGTTATAATGTGGCTTGGTTCACGGTTCAAGAAACAAAGGATAAAGGCTCAAATTTTATTGGTACCCAACCCGTTCTTTGTGATGTTCTTCAATCCTATGCTCAGCTAATTGTGTGTTTAGATCCCAATTGAGTCTGAGATCTTTGTCTGATACTTGGTGATGGTTCAGGAATTGAACGTTCATTTGAGAAGGCATTCATTTTGGTAACCTTTTATTTTTTATTGAGGATTTGTAGGACCTCCTTTTTCATTTAGTTATCCCTATCTTTTTCCTGAACTATTTCCTTTGCGATTACAGTTAGCGGGATGCCCTAGTTTTTCTTAAGTCTCCTTCAGAGGTTTTTGACTTAACAGGCTTTTATTTTGAGAGATAATGATTGTCTGTCTTGACGATTATGTGGAACCATCATCATCTTTTGGAGGGCATCTTCTACACTTTTTTTCGTGTATGAAGGTAGAGCTTGCGACTGGATGCATATCTGAATTAATTGAGAAAACTACCCTGCCCCCGGTTATGATTAAGGGTTTTAATTTGTGTGAAAATAAAAACTCCTACTTCTTAGGCTCAAAGGGACTGACTAGGTATTATCTTCCTTATAACTCCATTGTTTAGGATTTAAAACAAGGCATGTACATCATCATCGAGGTCTGTTCAAAAGCATACTATAGAGATTGTGGTATCATTTTCGTCATCCTCCCTCTAAAGGCTTAGAGCTTTTAATCGAGAGTTGGATATCACAAAAAGGAAGTAAAAACACAATTTGAATATAGTGAATACGAATGAATTGATTCAAGACAAACATATGAAATGCATTGATAAAATAACAAAGTTTAACATGAAACAAATGTTCGAACAATCAAAAGAAATTACAAATTGAAAATTCTAGATGATTAAAAAGCCTCTTTGTCTTGGCTTGTCACTTTAGATGATGTGCCTTTGAGGGATGGAAGAAGAATTCAGTCTGGCCATCTTGTGTGAACTCCAGCACTTCTTCATTGATCAAGTCCTGAATCTTATTTTTCAATGCCCAACAGTCATTCGTATCATGTCCAGAACTATTGGAATGGTATGCGCACATTGCATCAAGGTGATAGCTAGGGGCAGAGACATTGGGGTTTCGAGGAGGATCCCTTAACGTAATCAACTCCATCTTTAACATGTTTTACAATACATGAGCCAAGGACATGTTGATTTTGGTGAATTTCCTTTTGGGTGTGTTCTCCTTATGCTGATTTCCTTGCCGTTGTTTCTGCATCGGTGCTGGAATAGAAGTCCACACTACCCCCACAAATTGGTTGAGATTACTCTTATTGCGGCCCTTTTGGTCGTACACGGTGTTGTACCCCAAAATTTTCCCTCCCATATTCTTCAAAGTTTTGACAAGCATCATCTCAATTTGCTCAAGTCTACTCAAGGGTTGCACAGTTCAAACACCCTCCTAAGCCAGTCAAATTAGGGTTTTGGTTCTTGCAAGGAATTTGAGGTTTTCAATGGCTCAATTAAGTCACATATGCCTATATACATTGTCAAGCACCTACATGTCAAGTTTCAAGGCTCACAAGGTCAAGTTGCACAATCAAAAACCCTAATTGCTTCATAGTCAACTGTAGGGGCAAAATGGTCATTTGGCAGTCAAAAGTCAAAATTTTTGGTCAACATCTTATTTTGAAGCCACAATCATCATTTGATCAAGTCTTGATCATGATTTCACAAGCATGGCTCAAAATTCATCAAGATGCAAAAGTTTCCATTTTTGGACAGTTGAAAAGTCAACTGTAACTTGACCAAGGCATAACACTTTCATGGTTCATCAGAAAAATCCCATCCAATGCTCATATTGAAGGGGAGGACATTTCCTACAACTCATATTCACATTCCAAGTCCAAGAAATGCTCTCACAAAAAGTTATCAATTTCAACATTATAGGTCATTTTCAAAAGTCAACAAAAAGGCATTTTAAGTCAAAGACCATAACTTGAGATTGGTAAATTCAAATGACATGGGACCAAAGGCATTGGTTAGAGGACTTAAAGACCTTTCCAAAATGTCCAAGAACATGTTCATATGATCAAAATTGAGCAAGATATGCATTGGAGAAGTTGGGAAATTTTTGTGAAATGGCAAAAGTCAACTAGCCTTGAAACTTCAATTTTTGACAAAAGGGCCCACTTTTTTCCACTTGATTCATCCTTGTCATGCCACCCACGTGTCCCATGATTTATTTCAAGATTAAACATTAATTTTTCTATTTTTATTTAATTTTATTTGATTTAATTCATTTTAAATCCATAAAATTCAAATAAAAATCAAAAAAATTAATTAAAGGATATCTTGTGGTTTGAATGACCTTGATGCATCATAATACACATGCCAATTTCGTGCTAAGCTCATTTAGGCATGAAAATTCAAATTTTGAACAAGCTTTGAAAGGCCTTTAATGGTGGTTAAGACAAAATCCAAAGCTTAATTGCAATGGTTAAAGGCTCCTAAATGTGACTTATTCTCACTCATTACTATATATACAAGTCTTGCAAGCCTCATTCATAACCTAGAGTGTGCACAAACGGCCAGAGCAAAATCCAAAAAGTGTCAAAAAAAAGTGTGAGATCAAAAGGAGTGTTGCAAGTATTTTCAGGCCAAAAGGAGAACGTGACTCTCTTCTTTGCCATACTCTGAAGCTAAAGCAACCCTTGCCACGTCCTAAGGTCCATCATGCCGCGCTGTAAGTTTTCCCAGGTCCCCTCAAAATCCCATATTATTTTTTCTTACGTACTTGTGTGCAAGCTTCAAAGAAGGCTTATCATGCGCCTCACAAATCCAAAGCGCCAGGTGGCTACAGGCATGCATCCAAAGGCCAGGAAGTGATCCTCACCATGCACTCAGTCAACCAACAAACACTTGATCCAAGGGTCAACGTGGCTGGATAAGTAATGGGCCTCAGATTCCAATTTTCACCTCCATATTGGGCCCAGACCCCCTCCCTTGGTTTATTCTTTTTCTTTTCCTTTTTATATTTTCTAATTTAGTTATTAACTTTTTTTTAATTATTATTATTATCACCAAAATTAATTATTTAACCCTTTCACAATAAAAAATCAAAAAGAAAGAACTAATATTATTATTATTATTAATTTCATTTTACTTTTGTAAATAAATACTAATAAATTGAATTAGTTTTAATTAGACAGCTTTAACCTTTTTTCTTAATAACTAAAATAAATTTAGAATTAGGTTTTTATTAACTTTTAATTTTATTTCCTTTTATTTTATTTCATTAAAAATATAAAAATACAAAAACATTTTTCTTTTAATAAATTAATTAATTAGTTATTAATTTTAATTTCATTTAATCACAAAAAAGGACAAAAAAATTCATTTCTTTTCTTAAAAGGGTCAAAACCCTTAGGACGTTCCCGATTAAATTTCTTCTCGCGCGCATCTATTTATTTTGATTATTTATGTAACTGTCTCCAGATATGTAATAGTTAAATATGAATTTTACCGCTTTATTTAATTTCTCGCATTTATTTACCAAAACGGGTTTTTGTTTTTGGCGATGTATAGACCCGCGCCTTGTAATAGTGTAGAATTTACATTTCTGCAATTTACTTTCCGCACTCCTAACTGTTAAAAAATGCCTGCAAGAATGTATGTAAATAAAACCAATCCGTAGCTCACAAATAACATACAAGATAACCTTAACTGAAAAACAACACACAAAGCACATGCCACTTCTTAGGGTACGCCTCACTGGTTGCCTCGAACGTGGTCATCAAGTATAGGACGTCTTAGAGGTCGCCCTTTGTCTAAAGATCCAGTTGCCTCGAAACGGTTGCCTCAGATAAAAGGATCTAAGACATTAGGGTTACTTCTAAGGTGTCCTACGATTGCTTCGGTGACCACACTGTCCCTCAATCGAATTGACCCGAACACCTCCAACGATGGTGCTACCTACCTCTCAATGGTGGGATAGCACTATCTAAAGGACTCTTACACAGCTTAATTCCTTAGGGTAGGTAAATATCCTGGGTACTTTCTCTTTTCAAAAACAAACAAAAATACTTTTCGCACCCACACTTTCTAAAAGTTTTCAAACAAATTTTTCATACACTCTTGAGGACAGATACAAGAGTTACTTAGAAATCTTTCAAACGAAACTTTTTCAAAACCCACTCACATTTGAAAAGCAAACATCTTTTGAAAACATAAGAGCAAGTAACTAAGAGCCCGTGGATAACCACGGATAGAAAGGGTGCTAACACCTTCCCTTTCTATAAATCTACTTCCCGAACCGAGAAACATTCTCAAAGAAGGAATTTTCCTGTGCTTTTGTCCTTTCCATATTGGAGAACATAAAAGACAGTGGCGACTCTTGCTTACCGCGACATTTCGCGAAACCAGCTTAAAAAACAGTCAGTTCTATTTCCACCGATCACAGAATTGGCGACTCTGCTGGGGAAATTAATAAGTGAGGTGTACCTTAGGATTAGATCATACTTATGTTTTCAATTGCTTTGCTTTGATTGCTTTATATTTGTGGGCTTTGCATCGGAGTTTCATAGATCCTAACCCGGATCTGGGGATACCCTTTTAGGTAGCATAAGCTGTGAGGGACTTGTCCGGCATAGACCGACACGGGTGAAGCAGTGGCTACATTGGTGTGGCAACTTGGTCTGTACCGATATCCCTTATGTTGCAACAAGGAGAATATGGGTCTTCTGAGGAGTCATGAAGCACCAACCGACCTTAGAACCCTAATGTGACCCAACTTGGCCATAGAACAGTAGCAGTATGCTACACCCATTGAGGCTAAACTCTCGCGATGGTTCTGGCCGCAAGAAAAGATTGCGACGCTGGAGTTATGACTGATTGAGGGTAGTCAGTGATATTGGGATCCTCTAGAACCCGATTACTTTTGATAGGACAGGTCTTAACCAACGAAACTGAAAGAGGGTAGTACCTAAACTTCATGCTGGCCTAAACTTTAAGGGTTGTCCTGTGTGACTTGTGTGCCTTCAAACTTGACTACTTGTACATACTTATTATCTAACAACATGGGTTCCTTGCAGGTTTTGTTTACAGTCCTTAATTGGGACTCATTACAGGGCCTACTTACATCACTCCATGCATAGCATAACATCATACCATTGCATACATCCTTCATAAGGACTAATCCATTTCAAGGATCTCAAGGGTCTGTGATGCAGGTCATGATGAATCAAAGTGTCTAGCAAGGGGCAAAGGGGATTTATTTTCCTCTAGCCAAGGTTGCTAACTTGAGTTAGGGGCTATGACCCACTAGATATGGTGAGCCTTGACCCTTGAAGAAGGACTCTCAACAACACGAAGTTCCTTCAATAAGGCTACGAAATTCAAATCCTAACAAGTTTTCTTGTTTACCCCACGAGATCCTTGAAAACATTGCATGCATACATACACATCATTGCATAACAGGTACCCTTGTTACAGGTCACTTACCTCCTTCGCTGTTTATTTCAGTAATGGCTTTCCAACAAGACAACCAGGATCTTCATGCTCAAGAGACTCGGTTCAGGGAGATCCTCCTAAATCTATCCAAGGGGCAGGAAGAGCTGAGAACACTCCTCATGGGGACTTTGGTCAGGAACAGTCCTGAAGACGATAAGGACGAACGGCTGAAACGTCTACAAGCTGAGGTAGATAAAATGAGAACCCAGATGCTGGGGCAAATGGCTCTCATCCAAGGCTTAGCTCGGGAGCAAGAAGAGTTGAGGACCATGATCAGTTAGCTTCATCAAGACATGAAGCAACCAGTCCAAGTCAGGGACCAGGTCATTGATCAGCTTCCAAGAGGACAAGAGTCTGGTATGGTGAAGAATAGACCTCTCCAAATTGCTACCACTTCACAGGTCCAACCACAACCTCGCCCAGAGCAACAAGTTAATCAGAGTAAGCCAAACAAGCCCAGGAGGCAATTCACCCAGCTCAACGTGTCGCTGTTTCAAGCTTTACAACACCTGTTGAGATTGAATCTGATTACACTAAGGGCTCCTCCCGGAATCCCAACATCTCTGCTCCTAACTATCATCCCAACAAAAGATGTGCATACCACTCTGATAGTCCTGGACATGACACTGCCGACTGCTGGGCTCTGAAGAACAAGGTCCAGGACCTGATTAATGAAGGAGCAGTGGATTTCACCCAAGAGGGTCAGGCTGAGTTCTTCTACCATCCCTGCAGGATTCACCATTTGAAATGACAAGTCCTGAGATGAGAAGACTTTTTGTCCATTAGAATTTTCAAGTTGTAATTTTCTTTTGATTGTTCAAATAATTATTGTCATGGCAAACGTTATTACTTTATCAATGCATCACATATGTCTGTTTTGAATCAATATATTTTTCATTCGCTATATTCAAACTACTTTCATTTTTTGATGTCAACTCTCAATTAATAATTCTAAGCCTCTTGAGGGAGGATGACGAAAACGATACCACGACCTTTACATTATGCTTTTGAATAGACCCCGCTGATGAGGTACAAGCATTGTTTCAATTCTTAAACACTGGAGTTATAAGGATGATAATCCCTCGTCAACCCCTTTGAGCCAAAGAAGTAGGAGTTTTCTTTTCGAAAATTAAGACCCTTAATCATAACCTGGGGCAGGGTAGTTCTCTCAGCTGATCCAAGTGCACAACGAATAGCACCAAAGAGGTCCTCACAAAACAAAAGACAGTGATGGTTCCGAATAATCATAAAGACATGCAGTCATTATCCCTCAAACTAAATGCCCATTAAGTCAAAACCTATGAAGGAGACTTACAAAACTGGGGCATCCCGCTGACTGTAATCACAAAAGAAACAGTTCAGGCAAAAAACAGGGATAACGAAATCAAAAAGAAAAGAGGACCTGCAAACCCTCAACAAGGAAATGACTGCCTATTCAAAATAAAATGTCAACATCCGAACCATCATGGGAATATTATGACAAAGACTCGAACAAGGTCTAACGCACGATCAACTGAGTTTAGGTTTGAAGAACATCACGAAGAGCGGGTGGGTACAAATATAATTTGAGCCTTTATCCTTTGTTTCTTAAACCGTGAACCAGGCCACGTTATAACCCTTAAAAAGTCCTAGCTGAAGCATGGGTTAGTTCGAAGGCATACTGTTACGAAAGGTATCCTGACTCCTTAAGGCTTGCGGTAAAATAACGAGTTGACATCACAGTTCAAAAAAAAATTCACTTGTTTTTATGAAAAAATGCATTTTCAAAAAAGACATAAGCTTTGCATTCTTGATATAACACTGTTTGCATATGACTATTTGTTCGAACAGTAGAGAAATTCGCACGACGAATATCTAAGTGAACAAAAGTACTTCCAACCAAGGGGTAGACATGATCATGGTCTATTATCTGGGGCAGTTAAGTCAAGATTCAGAGAATCTCTCAAAAGGCCAACCAACTTGGGGAAAATCCACATCTGGATCACTCAGGGCATTGGAAGATCTTCTGGTAGTAGGGCAACGCAACACTACTGACAGGGGCACCTCCCTACATCCTGAGAGCACGGACATAGTCGAAAAAATACTGCGCATAATCAAAGACCCGCTAGGTTGACACACCTAGGCAAAAATAAGGGCTTCCCGGCGAACCAAAAGGGTTCGGGCAAAAATAAGGGATGAAATAAAAAAAATATGTACACCCGGCAAGTCGAAAACCTGAAAAGGCGGCTTGGGCAAAAATGGGTATCCCGATGGACTGAAAACCCGAGAGGGCGGTCCAGGCAAAAGTTAGGGATCAAAAGCGTACGACTATGTCCCGTCATCTCGTCGCTTGCCTACCAGAAGAAGATTTGTCGACCGGCAGTTATCAAGCACCTCCACAAGGTATCTTCTTCTCCCACATCAGAAACAGGGGCAATAATGAATTGTCCAAGCGATCTAGTGGCTCTGTCAACCAAAGTACCAAGGTAGGTTCGGCTGAAGAACATAACCAAGAGGCCTCCACTCCCCGGGAGTAAGACAAGGTTCAACAATACTCCCCCCCGAGCAGAGTTAGTCTCCCGTCAGCCCTGACAAGGTACAATATCTCCAACAAATCAACAACGCTCTCCCCAAGCAGAGTTAGTCTATTGTCAGTCTTAAGGAAGTTGGGTATCCCCAGAAAATCTCAACATTCCCCATCGGAGTATACAGATGTTCCTAAGCAAGCATCCCCGACCATTTTAATATAAGATTATTTCCCGGCGGAATACAGACATCCAGTGGAGCCACTTCCCAGTGCAGTCCAAAAGTCTCCCCAGGAGAGTTGAATCAATCTCCCCAGTAGATTCTGGGAGCTCATCCCTAGTAGATTCTGGAAGCTTATCACCGGCAGAACACGAACGCGTCTCCCCGGCTTTATTCAAAGGTTATTCTCCACCAGAGCTTATAACTGGGTTATCCTCAGCCAATTACAACAGAAAGATCGTCCTCGGCGAGGTTCTTCCTATCCCTCAACGAAGTTCATCAATTCCCCAACATAACAGATCAACTGGAATCCCCAGCGGAGTTCTCATCAAAACCTCAGCGAAGTATCTCTCCCCACAGAGTAATTCCCCGCAAAGTAATCTCTCCTACAAGTTTATTCCCCAACGGAGTCATCTTCTCCTACCGGTTTATTCTTACAATCAACATCCCCAGCGGAAACGAAGAACTCTAATCTTCAGCATCAGCCCAGGAGTTATCTTCCCGGCATTCGTCAAGGATTTATTTTCCTAGACGAGAATACATTCATAAACATCACATCTTCATACATTATAGCATGCATACACATCATACAACACAAATCTCATTTATTTTTGAGAACATCTTAAAATCATGCAGTTCATGCATCATGACATTGCATACGACTAATACTTTGTCTTTTCAGGAAAAAGTCAATCAAAAGATGATTACCATCTACCTTTATAGTTCCAGATCAACACCGGTAACAAGCCAAGAAAATTCTATGGACGATTGATCGTGGGTTAATATCCGAAACCAAACAGGACAATTATCTACTTGATCATCCTCAGGAAACCCTACACTGGTTCCCTTTCTTTCAGAAGAAGTCTTACACGGACCCATCACAAAGTAACCCTACACCGGTTCCTTTTCTTTCAGAAGAAGTCTTACACGGACTTATCATCAAAGTAACCCTACACCGGTTCCTTTTCTTCCAGAAGAAGTCTTACACGGACTTATCATCAAAGTAACCCTACACCGGTTCCTTTTCTTTCAGAAGAAGTCTTACACGGACTTATCATCAAAGTAATCCTACACCGGTTCCTTTTCTTCCAGAAGAAGTCTTACACGGACTTATCATCAAAGTAACCCTACACCGGTTCCTTTTCTTTCAGAAGAAGTCTTACACGGGCTCATCAACAGGAAACCCTACACCGGTTCCTTCTCAACCTCAGATGTAGTTTTACACGAACTCATCATCAGGCAACCCTACACCGGTTCCTTCTCAATTTTCAGAGGTAGTCTTACACGGACTTATCATCAAAGTAACCCTACATCGGTTCCTTTTCTTTCAGAAGAAGTCTTACACGGACTTATCATCAAAGTAACCCTACACCGGTTCTTTTTCTTTCAGAAAAAGTCTTACACGGACTTATCTCAAAGTAACCTTACCTCGGTTTCTCCAGAAGTCTTACACGGACTTATCTCAAGATGACCTTACCCCGGTTCATCCAGAAGTTTTACACGAACTTATCCTGCAGTAACCTTACCCCGGTTCCTCCAGAAGTCTTACACGGACTTATCTCAAGATGACCTTACCCCGGTTCATCCAGAAGTTTTACACGAACTTACCCTGCAGTAACCTTACCCCGGTTCCTCCAGAAGTCTTACACGGACTTATCTCAAGATGACCTTACCCCGGTTCATCAAGAAGTTTTACACGAACTTACCCTGCAGTAACCTTACCCCGGTTCCTCAAGAAGTCTTACACAGACTTATCTCAAGATGACCTTACCCCGGTTCATCAAGAAGTTTTACACGAACTTATCCTGCAGTAACCTTACCCCGGTTCCTCCAGAAGTCTTACACGAACTTATCTCAAGATGACCTTACCCCGGTCCATCAAGAAGTTTTACACGAAGTTACCCTGCAGTAACCTGACCCCGGTTCCTCCAGAAGTCTTACACGGACTTATCTCAAGGTAACCCTACACCGGTTCCTCCCAAAGTCTTACACGGAATTATCCCAAGGTGACCTTACCCCGGTTCCTCAAGAAGTTTTACACGAACTTATCCCAAAAAAAACCTACACAGGTTCTCTCTTTCCAAAAGATGAAGTTTTACACGGACTCGTCACCCAGAAACCCTACACAGGTTCTCCATTTCCAAGGATGCTGTTTTACACGGACTCGTCATCAGTAAACCCTACACAGATGCAGCTTCACACGGGCTCATCATCAGTCAACCCTACACAGGTTTCCTTCTTTCCAAGATGCAGTTTTACACGAGCTCATCATTAGGCAACCCTACACAGGTTCCCTCTTTCAACTCACAAAATTACAACTCAACAGACAGTCTCCAAATGTCATCTATAAGCCCATTCCCGACAAGGTTCTGTCACATATCCAGATGGCATCTATAAGCCCATCCTCCCATCCATCACATTTCCAAATGGCATCTATAAGCCCATTACCGACAATGTTCTGTCACGCCTCCAGATGGCATCTATAAGCCCATCCTCCTATCCATCATCTCTCCAAATGGCATCTATAAGCCCATTCCCGACATCACACTGCTGATATTCTACTATGTGAGTGCAAATTTCTGGGCACTCTAGTGTTCAATCATCTTCCACCTTCGGATCACGAAAGGCACACAAGCCAATCTACATCCTCAGGTCTAAGAAGATTGAACAGGGGCAACTGTTGTACCCTAAAATTTTCCCTCCCATATTCTTCAAAGTTTTGACAAGCATCATCTCAATTTGCTCAAGTCTACTCAAGAGTTGCACAGTTCAAACACCCTCCTAAGCCAGTCAAATTAGGGTTTTGGTTCTTGCAAGGAAGTTAAGGTTTTCAATGGCTCAATCAAGTCACATATGCCTATATACATTGTCAAGCACCTACATGTCAAGTTTCAAGGCTCACAAGGTCAAGTTGCACAATCAAAAACCCTAATTACTTCACAGTCAACTGTAGGGGCAAAATGGTCATTTGGCAGTCAAAAGTCAAAATTTTTGGTCAACATCTTATTTTGAAGCCACAATCATCATTTGATCAAGTCTTGATCATGATTGCACAAGCATGGCTCAAAAATCATCAAGATGCAAAAGTTTCCATTTTTGGACAGCTGAAAAGTCAACTGTAACTTGACAAAGACATAACGTTTTCATGGTTCATCAGAAAAATCCCATCCAATGCTCATATTGAAGGGGAGGACATTTCCTACAACTCATATTCACATTCCAAGTCCAAGAAATGCTCTCACAAAAAGTTATCAATTTCAACATTATAGGTCATTTTCAAAAGTCAACAAAAAGGCATTTTAAGTCAAAGACCATAACTTGAGATTGGTAAATTCAAATGACATGGGACCAAAGGCATTGGTTAAAGGACTTAAAGACCTTTCCAAAATGTCCAAGAACATGTTCATATGATCAAAATTGAGCAAGATATGCATTGGAGAAGTTGGGAAATATTTGTGAAATGGCAAAAGTCAACTAGCCTTGAAACTTCAATTTTTGACAAAAGGGCCCACTTTTTCCACTTGATTCATCCTTGTCATGCCACCCACGTGTCCCATGATTTATTTCAAGATTAAACATTAATTTTTCTATTTTTATTTAATTTTATTTGATTTAATTCATTTTAAATCCATAAAATTCAAATAAAAATCAAAAAAATTAATCAAAGGATATCTTGTGGTTTGAATGACCTTGATGCATCATAATGCACATGCCAATTTCGTGATAAGATCATTTAGGCATGAAAATTCAAATTTTGAACAAGCTTTGAAAGGCCTTTAATGGTGGTTAAGACAAAATCCAAAGCTTAATTGCAATGGTTAAAGGCTCCTAAATGTCACTTATTCTCACTCATTACTATATATACAAGCCTTGCAAGCCTCATTCACAACCTAGAGTGTGCACAAACGGCCAGAGCAAAATCCAAAAAGTGTCAAAAAAAGTGTGAGATCAAAAGGAGTGTTGCAAGTATTTTCAGGCCAAAAGGAGAACGTGACTCTCTTCTTTGCCATACTCTGAAGCTAAAGAAACCCTTGCCACGTCCTAAGGTCCATCATACCCCGCTGTAAGTTTTCCCAGGTCCCCTTAAAATCCCATATTATTTTTTCTTACGTACTTGTGTGCAGGCTTCAAAGAAGGCTTATCATGCGCCTCACAAATCCAAAGCGCCAGGTGGCTACAGGCATGCATCCAAAGACCAGGAAGTGATCCTCACCATGCACTCAGTCAACCAACAAACACTTGATCCAAGGAGTCAACGTGGCTGGATGAGTAATGGGCCTCAGATTCCAATTTTCACCTCCATATTGGGCCCAGACCCCCTCCCTTGGTTTATTGTTTTTCTTTTCCTTTTTATATTTTCTAATTTAGTTATTAACTTTTTTTTTAATTATTATTATTATCACCAAAATTAATTATTTAACCCTTTCACAATAAAAAATCAAAAAGAAAGAACTAATATTATTATTATTATTAATTTCATTTTACTTTTGTAAATAAATACTAATAAATTGAATTAGTTTTAATTAGGCAACTTTAACCTTTTTTCTTAATAACTAAAATAAATTTAGAATTAGGTTTTTATTAACTTTTAATTTTATTTCCTTTTATTTTATTTCATTAAAAACATAAAAATTCAAAAACAGTTTTCTTTTAATAAATTAATTAATTAGTTATTAATTTTAATTTCATTTAATCACAAAAAAGGACAAAAAAATTTATTTCTTTTCTTAAAAGGGTCAAAACCCTTAGGACGTTCCCGATTAAATTTCTTCTCGCGCGCATCTATTTATTTTGATTATTTATGTAACTGTCTCCAGATATGTAATAGTTAAATAGGAATTTTACCGCTTTATTTAATTTCTCGCATTTATTTACCAAAACGGGTTTTTGTTTTTGGCGATGTATAGACCCGCGCCTTGTAATAGTGTAGAATTTACATTTCTGCAATTTACTTTCCGCACTCCTAACTGTTAAAAAATGCCTGCAAGAATGTATGTAAATAAAACCAATCCGTAGCTCACAAATAACATACAAGATAACCTTAACTGAAAAACAACACACAAAGCACATGCCACTTCTTAGGGTACGCCTCACTGGTTGCCTCGAACGTGGTTATCAAGTATAGGACGTCTTAGAGGTCACCCTTTGTCTAAAGATCCAGTTGCCTCGAAACGGTTGCCTCGGATAAAAGGATATAGGACATTAGGGTTACTTCTAAGGTGTCCTACCATTGCTTCGGTGACCACACTGTCCCTCAATCGAATTGACCCAAACACCTCCAACGATGGTGCTACCTACCTCTCAATGGTGGGATAGCACTATCTAAAGGACTCTTACACAGCTTAATTCCTTAGGGTAGGTAGATCTCCCGGGTACTTGCTCTTTTCAAAAACAAACAAAAATACTTTTCGCACCCACACTTTCTAAAAGTTTTCAAACAAATTTTTCATACACTCTTGAGGACAGATACAAGAGTTACTTAGAAATCTTTCAAACGAAACTTTTTCAAAACCCACTCACATTTGAAAAGCAAACATCTTTTGAAAACATAAGAGCAAGTACCTAAGAGCCCGTGGATAACCACAGATAGAAAGGGTGCTAACACCTTCCCTTTCTATAAATCTACTTCCCGAACCGAGAAACATTCTCAAAGAAGGAATTTTCCTGTGCTTTTGTCCTTTCCATATTGGAGAACATAAAAGACGGTGGCGACTCTTGCTTACCACGACATTTCGCGAAACCAGCTTAAAAAACAGTCAATTCTATTTCCACCGATCACACACGGCATTAAACTCTTTCTTCCCATTGTATGGTCTCTTCTGAGTACTTGAAGATGCAGTCCCTTAAATGTCACCGCTCCTGAGTTTATTTTCAACATGCCCCTGTATGAACATTTCACCCTATTCCCTATCTACCAAGAGAGATTGACCATTGATTAGGCCCCGAGCTCTAGTAGTTTGCCCAAGACTATCGTATTTATCCTGAAGAAGAATGCTGATGAGAATCCTCAACTCTTCTTGTTCCTGAGATAAACTTTAGATAAGGGCCATCTGACTACTCATCTGGATTCTCATCCTTTCCACCTCAGCCTGCAGTTGTTCCAACTGGTCATCCTTGTTGTTATTAGGATGTTTCTTGGTCGAGTTCCCAGCGAGGAGTGCTTTCAATTCTTCTTGCCCCTTGGATATGTTTAGGAACTTTTCCTTGAACTTAGTATATTGATTTTGGAGATCTTTGTCATACTATATGAGAGTCATTTTCCTTGCTGAAATAAACAGCGCAAAAATGAGAAACCTGTATTGGAAGACATGTTATGTAATGACATGCATGTAATGTTTTCAGGGATCTCGTGGGGTAAACACAAGAAAAATGTTAGAATCCAACTGCAACTTTGATTAAAGAACTTTCGTATCGTTGAAGGTCCTTCCCCGAGAATCAAGCTCACCATGTCGAGGGGGTCATAGCCTCTGACTCAAGTTGTCATGTTTTTCTCTTTTGAAGGCATTGGGTAGAGGAAAATAAATCCCCTTGCCAATTTATAGATGTCTAGTTCATCATGACCTACATCACAAGCCCTTGAGATCCTTGAAACGGTTAAGGAAATTCTATGGTATGATGCTATGATGTGTATGCTATGCATCAAGAAAAAGTGTAAGGTGATGAAGACAAGTGAGTCTTTGTAGGAAATCCAAGTTATTGGATAATGACTACAAACAAATCCTATAGGTAGTACAAACAAGGCCTTACAATGAGTTCGTGTTTGTTAGATAGTGAAAGCAAACAAGTCACACAAGTAGCCTTAGGTTCAAGCTTGCATGGGGTTTAAAGATAAGTACCCTCTTGAAGTTTCAGTTGGCTCAACCTGTCCTAGTAATAGTAATCGGGTTCTAGGGGATCTCAATATCACTGATTTTTCCCACAAGTTTCATTCCGATCGACAACTGACTTGTAACCAAACAAAAGTCAGGAGTCAAATATCAATGAGTGCAGTATCGAGTATCAAACGACTTAGGAATACACCAAATACGGCTATCTCACGACTTCCTAATGGCCAAGTCGTTCAATTAAAGGTTCTGAGGTTAGTTGATGCTTCATGACACCACACAGCGGCCCCGTATTCTCCTTGACTACTCAAGGGCTACTGGTAGTAACAAAAGTGTCACATCAATGTAGCTATCACTTCAACCGTGTCGGTATACCTCGTAAAACCCCCATGATCTATTTCTAATTACCTAAAAGGTGCCCTCGATCTGGGTGTAAGATCTATAGTAACAACCCAAACAAACCCTCCAAGGATAAAGCATACAAAGCAAGCAATTAAAATAGTTTTAAAATGAACTAACTCTAAGGTAACCCCACTTTATAAAAAATCCCCAACATAGTCGCCAGTTCTGTGATACAGTGGAAGAATCGACTTTTATATTGGTTTTGCATTTATGTTCGCAAATGTTACGGTAAGCAAGAGTCTCCGGCGACTTTTCTTTTATCCAACAAAGGAAAGGGTGAAAAGAACAGAAAAAGACCTTTCGAGATTATTTGAGTAAGGGGGTAGGTTATGGAAAGGGAAGGTGTTAGCACCCTTTCCATCCGTAGTTATCTACGGGCTCTTAGATACTTAGCTCATTTCTAAAATACCTTGTGCTTTGTGCTTTGAAAAAAGTAGTTTTGAAAATGCCTTAGTGCGGTGATTTTATTTATGATAACTCTTGTATCAGTCCTCAAGAGTGTTGGTAAAGCAAATGTTTTTTTGAAAGTGTTTTTGAAAGGTTTTTGTGTAGGTGTAAAAGTTTGTTTTGAGCAAGCATCTAACAACTATCTACTTGTACTCGAAAAGGTCATTCTTTTCCTCCTGTCCTTTAGACAGTGCTATCCTACTATTATTGAGTAGTAGCCCTATCGTTAGATGTATGAGGGACATTCGAAGAGACGTACAGTCATAAAGGCAGCATATGGAGACGCTTTAGCAATTTTGTTCAAGGGACAAGATCATTTACCGAAAAGAAACTGTAGGGTCATCGAGGGACTACGATCTTTTGATTTACGAGTCTTTGCTAAAGCGTCCCCGTTTCGAGGGACATGACTGTTTTTCCGAAGGCAACCAAAGTGGGGTACCCTAGAGGTGCGCATGTGCAATTGTGTACTTGATTTAGATATATTACCTTTGAATTAGGTTATGTATGTTCAATTAGTTTATCGGTCTTTCCATACAATTCTATTAGCCATACATCTAAGCAGTTTAGTAGGGTGCAGTAAGTAAATTGCGGAAAATAAAAATCCTAAGCTATTACAAGGCTTCGGGGCAGTTACATAATTAGATACAAAAATTTAAACCCTAATTAAAGCTATGTCAAACCGGGAAAAAGTTACAATAATTTGGAAAAATAAAACATAGAAAATAAATAATGCGCGAGAGTCGAAAGTAATGCCTAAAACCCTAAAAAGTTCTAAGTAAAAAAAAACTTTTTGTTGTCTTTTTTTATTTGATAAAATAATTTAAATATAAATTAAACCCTAAGTTATAGTTTATTTTTGCTTTTAAAAATTGTTAAAGTTAATTAATTATTTAATTTCAGAAATTTATTATTAAAAAAAAACTAATCCTAAGTTTTTTTTGTGATTTTTAATTAAATAAAAAAATGATTTATGAAATTAATAAACTAAAAATAAAAAAAAGTAAAATGGGCCAAATGCTTATTAGTGAACAGGGAGGGTGTATTTTGAAACTTCATTTGGCCCAAACCAATCCAGCCCATCAATTGCGCTGGATCCTCTATGGTGAACTTTAGGAAGTGCATCGTGGATTGCAGGTTGAGGCGCCTTGGATCGGATATGTACAGATCTAATGGTGGGAATTGAAGGGTGTGTGATAGGCATGCTGAGGAGTATTGTGTTGGATCTGCAACAATTTTGTTAGAAAACTCAAAATTCAGACTTGGGTATCAAACCCAGGTCTCTCACTTTCACACTCGTTCCCTTCACCAACTGAGCCATCTTGTCAATTGTTAATACAAATAAATCTAAAATATTATATATGAAAATGGGTCAGAATACTTAGAATTAAAACGTGCGTGTTATGAAATTCAAAAGAACCAATCAAGTAACATAAAACTGCCACGCCTGCTCCCAGACATAGTCAACGAATCAACGGCGTCGGAGGAGTCCTCCGGTTATCTTCTCCGGGCATACGAAAAGGAGATTCATGATTTTAAATGATTTAAACCCAGAATCAAAGGCCTATCCCACATAAAATTGCCTCCTAAACTCAAATCTGTCCTTAGTTTTAACAAATCATGTCTGGATTATTCAGTTTACATCAAGATCTAGATTATGCCCTAAACGTGGAAAATCCTTGTTTGAATCCCTATCCTTTCATGTAATACAGTAGAAGCAAGTAAAAATGATTATATAAATACGAAAATGTGATTTAGAATCATTTATATTGCATGTATTGAAAGATTCAGATCATGAAAATTTAACCAAAGTGGAGATACGGTTGGCTAATCTCAGGGCTCTTCCGGTGTGGATAAGAGATGGTATGGCCTCCTAGGAACCTCGGGGATGGAGTGGTGAGGTTTGTTTGGCACGAGGAAGCTTGGAAATATGGTTTGGAATTTTCACGATTTTGGATATTTTTTTGGAAGATTTGTGGAATTTATTTCAGGCTGTGTATATGCGTCCCTTAGACTTGTGGGGGTGATGTGTATATAGAGGAGGTGGAGAGGGAAAGGAAACATGGAAAGAATATGTAGCATAAAGGCCATGATAAAGCCATGATCCTTATTTTGAAAATTTTCCAAAAATGAAGAAAACATGCAATTTTGGATGATTCTCTTTTCCATTTTGGTCTTTGCATGAACCCGGTCCTCTCTAATGTATGCATGAAAATTGGGCCTTAAAACAAATCCAAACATCAGCCCACAATGGTTGGACAGTAATGAAGCCAATCCATGAAAATTGTAAAGGCAGTGTGTTGTACCCCAAAATTTTCCCTCCCATTTCCTCAACATTTTCTCATCACAAGACCCTTGGAGCTCAAGATCAAGTTAGGGTTTACTCTGCTCAAGACTCCTCCTTGCACTGTTGACCCAAATTAGGGTTTGAGTAGGCACAAATATGTTTTGACCTAAAATGCCCAAAGTGACTTTCATGCTTCATGATTGGACTCACAAGTTTATCCATACCAAGTTTCAAGCCTTGATTCCAATCTTTGCCCAGTCAATTGGACAGTTGACCTAGAAATCAGCTGTATTGGGGAAAAAGTCAACTGTGGTCAATAGACAGTCAAACCTCATGATTTTTGACCCACATCAACATTATGAACTCATATGGACCATTTGGTCAAGTTTGGATCACAATTCCACAAGAAATTTGATCAGATCACCAAAAGGGCAAAATAGTCATTTTTAGGGTTTTGACTGCACAAAGGCAATTTTTGACTGTTTGACCTGGCTAATGGAAAACCAAGCTCACATATGGACTCAAGGACTCAATGGCATGGTCTTGACATATTCAACAAGTTCAAAAGATCTCAAATGCTCAGGATTGACAGATGAATTTTCCAATCAACTGATCCAAATTTGACTGTATACTGAAAAGTCAAACTTTGACTTTTTGGTCAAAATCAAGTGTCAAGATTCATTTTTCATCAAAACATGTCAAATTATGAAACTTTTTCATCAAGGAATAAAAAATCACAAATTAGGGTTTGAAATGAAGAAATTTCACAACTTAGAAATTTTCCAAGTTATGAAAATTCCTAATTTTTTCCTAACTTTGTCCCTTTTTTTCATCAAGATGTATTTGGATTCAAACAAAACTCAAAACATGAAAGTTGTAGTCCATTGCAAAATCTACAACTTTGGTTCACAAAGTTTTCTCAAAAGAAGCTTGTAGCTCAAGTTATCATTTTTGGAATAGGGGTGCAAAACATTCTTAACTTAGAAATTTTTTGACCTATTCTAAGCAGGATTTTTGCCTAACTTCATGGCCACTTTTCACATGCTTCCACTTGGAATTTCAACTTGCATTACAAAGATAGATTGTAGTACACATTCCAAGCTTTCCAAATTGTCCAAGAACTTCTCAAACACCCTTGTGGTTAGGGAGAATCGAATTTGTCAATATGGGCAAAAGTCACTTTGTTCATAAGCCATTTACATGTTCATAACATTGCCATTTTCAAGTCAGCATGTTCTAAGCTAGATTACATGCCTCTAATCTCATTTACACTCAATAATTTAATGCATATCCTTTGTGTCCAAGTCTTACTTTGTGTGTTTAACCATTACATACAAGTTTGAGCCATAAATGGAAAAAGCATTTTAGCTATTTTTGAAAAGATCAACTTTATGTCAAGTTCACATATCTTTGAAGTACAAAGAAATCTCTGAGGCACAAATGTGTGGACATATCCCACTGATCAAGAACAAACTTTGCAGCATGTTTAGGGGGCCTGCATAAGCTTGTAACCCAACTTGGCATTTTTGACTTAAGATAGAAGAAACTTGCATATTGAAAAACAACTCACATTCCTGTCAAGACAAGCTTAAGCAAACTTTCTCCACACATTTCATACTCCCTAATAGACCTAAAACACGAGCCCTTAACCATCAATACCTCCTCATCCATCAAAGTATCTTTTTTTCTGCAAAACAGAGTCCCTGTTGCAGATTGACCTCCACAGTTCATTTCCTTCGTGCGTTTTCATCCAAACCAGTTCATACACATTCCCTACCATCCATACAAACTATCCCAAGCCTTGGAAACAGACTGTAACACCTCTAACCAAGTGTGCCATTTTCACTTTTCTCTCTTGCAGGTTGACTTCCATGGATTGATTCAGAAGGATTCAAAGCAAGCCAAGCATAGAGGAAGCATCCTTGGACCTCAGGCAAGCTGTACAAGTCCTCACATTGCATTGAAAGTGCCTCCATTGCTGTACACGACTCAAGCTGAACAGGTAAAACTTTAAACTTCTATCTCTCTATCCAGGCATAGTTAGGCTTAAGTTTGTGAAGAAAGCATGTTCTAATCATAGCCCTGAAGCCACCCATATAGTTACTTTTCATTTATGTTGTGTGTGCTAAGAGTATTTTGAACCTGAACATTGGAAAAAACTTAGGTCAGAAATTGGGGGAGAAGAAATTCTCTCTCATTTCTGAGAGTTAGATCAAGGTTTTTATATGTATGAACTCGTGACATGATGCTCTATAACTTTGGTGTTGTAAGTTTTTATTGAAAATCAAGGAATCAGAAGTTAGCAGGGAAGGAAGAAAACGCGCGTTTTTTCATTTGAAACTGTCTGGAGGTTGAAGAAAAGCTTGCTTTGGGCTGGGCCTGTTTTGTTTTTCTGTTTACACCACCTTTTCACACTTACACCCCCTGGCCCATTATGTGATATATTTGTTATTTTTGACTTTTTCTTTTTTATTCTGATTTTATATTTTTATTTAAACATGAAAAAACATTAAAAATATTTTTCTCACATTTTTTGCATTTTATTTGGTATTTATTTACTTCATTTAGTTCTATATGTAAATAAATATACATAATACCTTTTATTTAAAATACTAAAAATAACACAAATACATTTTATTTTCTGATTTTATTTTATTTTATCTTTTGAAAACATTTCCTAAAAAATATACTTTTTTTTTGTAAATAATAAATATTTTATTTTTGTATATATTTAATATATTTAATACATAATATAAATACTTATATATTTATTAGAATATTTAGGATAAATACAAAAAAATAATACATTTTATTTTCATTAATATTTAACCTCAAAAATCACTTTTTACAATATACTTCCTTTTTATTTATTTTTTGTAAATAATTAATAAATATTGTATATATTAAACAATAAATACATTTTATTTGCAAAATTAGGGTTTTGCCCTAAACATGAAAATACCCAAAAATTAACCTTTTTATTTTTGTTTATTTGTCACATGAAAAATACTTTTTACATACATATAAAAATCATTTTTGTGCATTTTTCATATTTATTGTATTTTTATTTAATTATTGTACAATTAAATAACTTGTATATTCCATTTGGATTGTAATAGTTTAGATTTAAATTTCTTGCTAAATATCCCCATTTGAATATTTGTACCCCCATCCCATAATTGTTGTAATAATTTAGGACTTTAAATTCCGCACTTTAAAGCTTTCTAAAAATGCCATGATAGACTTAGGGTTTTGTATGCAAAAATCAAACAACAAATAACTTGACCTAATTCAAAGACAAAAAGCATGAAAATGGACAACACCAATCACACTTGCACCCCTAGGGTTATTCCACTTGTTGCCTTCAATAATGGGCCATGTTGCATGTTGAGTTTCTTTGGCAAAACAAAACATTTCAAATGATCATAGTCCCTCGATGACGCTTTCGAAAGTTGCCTAAAAAATGATCAAGTCCCTTAAAGGAAAAGTTGCCCAAAGACACTTGGCACCATTGCAATCATGGTCTAAACGATGACCCGCGCCCGTCCCGTTAACATCCTAACACAAGATTGTCCACCAAATACAATGGTGGAATAAAATTGTTAAAAGGGTTAAAACATAGGAAAAACCTTTGAGTAAATTTAGGGGTAGACAACTCTTGGTTACTTGACCAATCTTGCAAAACAATCCTTGCCATTTTTCAAAGCACACATCACAACACACTTTCAAAAATATTGAAAACTTTTCAAAAGACATACACCTTTGTATACATCCAAACATGGGTCATTACAAAGGTTGCCACCACATTGGCCTCTTTTAAAACATTTTCAAACCCACACACAAAGCACCATTTCAAACAATTGAAAGCACCATTTCAAACAATTGAAAATCAAGGCAAGTTGATCTAAGCAAGTAACTAAGAGCCCACGGATAACCATGGATAGAAAGGGTGCTAATACCTTCCCTTTCTATAATCTATTCCCCGAACCCAAGAAAACATCTCAAAGGTTTTTGCTGTGCTTTTTAACCTTTCCTTAGGATAAAATAAAAAGTCGGTGGCGACTCTTGCTCAACCGAAACATTTACGAAAACAAACGCAAAACCCAAGTCAGTTCTTCCACCGTATCACAAAACTGGCGACTCTTCTGGGGAGAATTTTAAAAGTGGAGTAACCTTAGGGCTTAGATCACCCTCTTGCATGACTAATTGTTTGCTTTGATTGCTTTATATCTTGGCTCTCTTGATTGGGTTTGAAATCCTACACCCGGATTTGGGGAAACATTCATAGATAGCAATACGTTGTGGAAACTGTGCTGGGTATACCGACACGGTTGAAGCAATAGCTATATTAGTGCGACATATTTGTGAGTACCGGTAACCCTTGAGTTCAATCAAGGAGAGTACGGGGCCGCTTAGTGATGTCACTAAGCACTAATTGAAATTCTGGCTGCAGATACTCAATGTCACGTTTAATGTTATGACACCGTATCTGACTTTCTATAAGACAATAAATACAAAAACAGTAAAGAACACAGTCAATTGTTTACCCAGTTCAGTGTGCAAACACACCTACTCTGGGGGCTACCAAGCTAGGGAGGAAATCCACTATAAGAGATGTTAATTCAGGAATAAACCAACCAGTTTATCTCCTTCACTTAAGACCTACCCAATGCAATTTCAATCTAAGTACAACTTAAACCTGAGTTCCTACTCACTCCCCCTCAATCACAGCAGTGATACATAAAACAATTTGACTAATGAATTGATGAAGACACTCTTCAAAAACATACACTTGATTAAGCTTCACAGCTTTTTAATCAAGCAACACAACCACTCTTGCTTCACAGCTTTGAGTGATACACACAACTAACTTGACTCTGCTTCACAGCTTTAGTCAAGAAACATTCAAACACTCTTGCTTCAAAGCTTTGAGTGCTACACAACCCTTACAATTAAAAACCTATTCCAAGTCACTTATCACAATGATAATTGCTTGAAGTACAATAATTAAACCTATACAGTTTACAAATGATCTTCTGACCAAAAAAGGGATTGCTTCCAAAACAGCAGCTCTGTTGAATATATAGCAGCTGCATCTTCAGTTAGGGTTTCCACAAAAAGCTAGGGTTAATTCCATTTGACCTTAAGACTAGGTCACAGGACTTTATCAACCAGGTTAGGGTTGAGCTAGGTTAACCCAAAGAAAACGCAGGATTCTGTTCTGGAAAGACTGAGTCATTTTCCTGAAAAAACTCAGAATTAACCAAACTGCAAACCTGTTAGTTCAGAACAGGATGTCTTAACATCTGTTATGACATCTGAAAAACCTGTCTACTGATTTAGGAAAATGTGATCATTTTGCAAAATGCTCAGATACACACTTATAAACATCAGTACCTGAATGACAATATTTTTCTGCAAAGGTACCTAATGAATCAGTACAAACTAAACTAGAATGTTATGACATCAGTCATGACATTCACACATACACTTGGGTTTTACCAAAAATGCAAGCCAATAACTAAACAACTACAAACTCCCCCTTTGGCAGATTTTTGGCTAAAGACCCTAAGTAATCAGAGATAGATAGCAGCAGAAAGAAATGACTGCAGAAAAATAGAATGTCTAATTAAGCAAGTACCAAAATATTCTCCCCCTCTTTAGCCACAAATGGGCCAAAGATACATGTTCATAAAAATTATACAGTTATCCAAAAAAAGTAATAAGAGCAGCAGCAGAAAAAACTGAACACACTTCCAAACTCCACACGGTATCACCACCACCAATCAGCAACACCACCAAACAGCAACCAACCTTCAAGTACTGTCATCAGACTCGGAGGAGCTAGTTTCTTCAGGATTGAGATGGCCTTCAGCTTCTACACCTTCTTCCCTTCTGTTTCCTTCAGCTTCCTCCTTTTCTAACCTGGCAATTAGGATTTCTAGGGTCTTTTTCCTAGCTTCCAGCTCTTTGCAGGTCTCTTTTAAAACAGCTATGACATCAGATGTCTTGGACTGGGTCTTCACAGACGATGTCTCAGCTGATGTTATGACAATATCTGGAGCATGGGATCCCTGAAACAGTTTGTAGTGCAACCCAAGGGCAGGAGCTCTTTTGCAGGCTGTATCTCTTGCCACCAGGATATCAGGGTATTGTGCAAGGATAATTCCACAAAGGAGGGAGGGAAAGGCAATTGGTCCTTTGACAGCATAACTACCAGCATGTTTTAAGGTTTGTTCAAAAATATACCGGCCATAGTCGAAAGCAGTCTTGGTTCCCACAGCATAAATAAATCTCCCCAATCCTGTGGAGATAGTTGATTTATGGTTTGTAGGCACCCAGTTGGCTGCACCAATCTTGTGCAGGATGGCAAATTTCATGCTGAGTTTGCTGGCATTCAGCTTGCCTTTCAAGGGCCAGCACTTCACTTGCCTTGCTGTGATGGTTTGACAAACTTCATTGTCAGTGACCTCTAGATCAGGACAATCCTCATTTGTTCTTCCAAGAAATTTGTTAATTTCTGATGGAGAGAACTTGACCCTTCTTCCTCTAACAAAAACACTTTCAAAGTCAGCTGACCTTCCATCAGCACAATCATTAGACAAGTTCACTATAAACTCCTTGACCAGATTTTCATAACACTTGTTAAATTTTATCACTGTCTTCATCAGTCCAGCATTCTTGATCAGGTCCATGATGTCTTTGCACTCCATGGCATCATTGTTGAGTTCTCTTTCTAAAGCTATTCTCTTTAAGAAAACATACTTCCATCTGTTTGCATTGTCAGGATGATGAAAAGAGATGTTGTCTGTTGGGACTTCAGGAACTCTAGAAATTTTGCTGGAGGGGAGCTTCCTTCTGATAGGAATTTCTTCAGCATCAATCTCAAATTCTGATTCCTCATCAGAATCAGAAGATTCAGGTTCTTTTCTCTTCTTTGAAATTGGTTGTCTAGCAGTATGCACCTGGGCCTTCTTCCCTTTGGTCTGAATAATTTTCACAGATTCTACCTCAGCCATGCCTTCAGCCTTGGATTTCTTAACAGCAGGTTTATCTTTGGACACACATTTTGCATCATTCTGATTACCCTTTCTTTTCATCAATCTCCTAGCTATGCTAGGGTTTACATTGGCAATCAGATCATTATCTGAGTAATCCTCATCCACATCAATGATAGGTGGATCAACAGTCTTTTCTGAAGGGTTCTGAATGTTGTCATTTTGTGTCACAACATTCTCAGAGACATCTACATTCTCAGAGAGGTCCACATTTGGGCTTCCTGATTGATTTAAAGGGACAGAAATCCCCGGTACAAGTTTGTTTCCGCTTAGTATACTAGTAACAAGCCTGGCAATAGCTTGATGAACTTGAACTGATCCTTCTCTATTTGGTACAGAAGAAGAAGGATGAGAAGGATTACCAGAGGCTGCAGCTTGAGCTCTTCCTGCATGTCTAGTTCTTAGCTTTTTGACTTTGGTGGGGTCAGTGGCCATCTCTCTGAGAGGAGTGACCTCAAGAATTTCAGATTCTATGCATGTGGTGATTGCTCTAGAGTCTTGGTCAGATGATGAAGATGATGAGGATGATGAAGTCGCCTTGGTTGAAGATGATGTCTGAGACATTTTGAATGACTTAGAGCACCAGTAGCAATTTGAGAAAAAACTTTGATTGAGAGGAGAGAACAGGTTGCAAAGACGAGAGAGGTAGGAGGCAAAAGAGAGTCTTTTAAACTTCTTAAGGATTTTGAAAGAATTGGGAAAACATATGATTAACCCACTAAAAATAGACTTAACAAAATTAACTCCTTCAACCCTTGTTTTAAGCAAAATTAATTGCTATAATTTCTCATGTTGGAAAATACCCAACCTGCCCCTCAAGTTTTCAAGTTTATTTCCAACAAGAGCCTTGGTAGAAGAATCAGTCAGCTGAAGCTTAAAGATACCATGTTCCAGTTTAAATGACTTCTTCTCTACAAAGTCAATGTGCTTGGTCCTGTTATGCTGAATAGGGTTCATGGAAATATTGATTGTATTCAGATTGTCACAACACAATGTCACAACATCTTGTGAGACATTATACTCAGTGAGCATCTGTTTTGACCAGATATTTTGAGAACAGTTATTCCCAGCAGCAACTATTTCCGCACAGAGTTGGGAAGGCATTCTTTTGACATGAATCATAGTTCTGGTTGATTCTTGAATGATTTTCTTTTTGTCCACTCCATTTTGATGGAGAGTTATAGGAGAGGAGACTTCACGCCTCATTTCTTCAGGGAAACAGAATTTATTAGACTTGTTATTTCCAACATCCTTGTCATGATAACTTCTGGTTCTGACAACACATCCTTCTTCAAGTTTATTTGCCACATCATAGACATTATCAACCTGTAGTTTTGGAGTCCTTCTGACTGCTTCCATAGAGATAGCTCTATTCATTCTTCTTAGATGAAGATGACCAAGCTTATGATGCCACAGTTTCATCTCTTTTTCTTCTTTGGTAATTGGACACATAGTGGAGTTATTAGTGTTCTCAGGCTGCCACAAGTAGCAGTTATCTTTGGATCTGATTCCTTTCATTACAACTTCTAGTTTTTCATTAATTACTAGACATTCATATTTTGAGAAGTTGACCTTGAATCCTAGATCACATAATTGACTGATACTGATGAGATTAGCAGTCAGCCCTTTTACCAGCAAGACTTCACCCAGTCTTGGAACTTCAGGGCAGTCCAAATTACCAACTCCTTTGATTTCACCTTTAGCACCATCTCCAAAGGTCACATAACTAGTGTTGTGAGGTTTGACATGATTGAGAATGTTCTTTATTCCAGTCATGTGTTTAGAGCAACCACTGTCAAAGTACCAGCCTTCCTTTGCAGACACTCTCAGGGAAGTATGGGCTATCAGGGCAGTAGCCTTTTTCTTCCAATGAGGAGTATGTGGTACCCTTTTTGGCTTAGGTTTAGCACCTGAGTTTTGATTAGGGTATCCATGCAATTTGAAGCAGAAGGGCTTTATGTGTCCATACCTCCCACAATGATGACATCTCCATCTTTGGTATTTTTTCTTCATGTATTTCTGATGTTGAGAGTTGTGTTGAGACATCTGCTTTGACAATTGTTTAACATGCCTGATCTTCTTGTCTGCACCAGATTTCTTAGCTTCTACAAATCCTAGACCAAATTTGTTTCCCATATTTTGTCCAACTTGAAGAATCTCTTCCAATTTATCTAATCCATTGGTCAACATCTTGACAGATTTTGTCATTTGGTTCAGTTGTGAGTTCAGTAATTGAACTTCCCCTTCTAGGTGACTTATAGTTTCAAGATCTGCCCTTTTTTCAGCCTCCAGCTTTATAATGAGTTTTGATTGTTTCTCATTCTGCACACAGACTTCAGCACTTCTGATACAGAATTTCTTGTAGGTATCAGCCAGTTCTTCAAATGTCACTTCTTCATCACTAGTGTCACTGTCAGAGGTACAAACACTAGTTAGAGCAGTAACTAGTTTGGCAGATTCTTCTTCAGAATTACTTTCTGAATCACAGTCAGACCAAGTAACAGTCATTCCTTTCTTTTGTTTCTTAAGAAAGGTAGGACATTCAGCTCGAATATGCCCATATCCTTCACAACCATGGCATTGAATTCCTCTGCCTTGATTTCCCTTCTTTTCTGACCTTGGTCTTCTGCTGGAACTGTCAATGTCAGAGGGAATGTTATGAACATTAGACCTTGACTTTGGATCCATTCTTTTGATGAGCTTGTTGAACTGTCTTCCAAGCATGGCTATAGCTTCTGAAATATTTTCTTCTTCATCCTCCTTGTTTTCAACATCAGTGTTGGATACAAGTGCTATTCTCTTGTTCTTCTTGTCACCATTATCAGTGATCCCCATCTCAAAAGTCTGAAGAGACCCAATAAGTTCATCCACTTTCAACTTGCTGATGTCCTCGGCTTCCTCTATGGCAGTTACCTTCATTGCAAATCTTTTAGGCAAGGATCTGAGAATCTTCCTTACCAGTTTTTCTTCTGACATCTTTTCTCCCAGTGCTCCTGAGGTGTTGGCAATCTCCAAGATGTTCATGTGAAACTCATGAATGGTTTCATCTTCCATCATTTTTAGATTCTCAAACTTGGTAGTCAACATCTAAAGCCTTGACATTTTTACTTTGGAAGTGCCCTCATGAGTAGTTTTGAGAGTGTCCCAAACTTCCTTGGCCAGTTCATATTGATGAACTAGTCTGAAAATGTTTCTATCAATTCCATTGAACAAGGCATTTAAAGCTTTGGAATTTCCCAGGGCTAACTCATCTTCTTCTTTACTCCAATCTTCCTCAGGTTTCAGACTGATTGTCCCATCTTTCTCAGTTATGGTGGGATGGATCCATCCTTTGTCAGCAGCTCTCCAAGCCTTTTTGTCCAGAGATTTTAAGAAGGCAATCATACGAGGTTTCCAGTAGTCATAATTAGTTCCATCCAGAATGGGTGGTCTATTTCCAAAAACTCCTTCTTTGTCCATAGTGCCAGAAAGTGATATCCCTAGATCTCACCCAGTAATACAGGCAGGGTGCCTGCTCTGATGCCAATTGAAATTCTGGCTGCAGATACTCAATGTCACGTTTAATGTTATGACACCGTATCTGACTTTCTATAAGACAGTAAATACAAAAACAGTAAAGAACACAGTCAATTGTTTACCCAGTTCAGTGTGCAACAACACCTACTCTGGGGGCTACCAAGCCAGGGAGGAAATCCACTATAAGAGATGTTAATTCAGGAATAAACCAACCAGTTTATCTCCTTCACTTAAGACCTACCCAATGCAATTTCAATCTAAGTACAACTTAAACCTGAGTTCCTACTCACTCCCCCTCAATCACAGCAGTGATACATAAAACAATTTGACTAATGAATTGATGAAGACACTCTTCAAAAACATACACTTGATTAAGCTTCACAGCTTTTTAATCAAGCAACACAACCACTCTTGCTTCACAGCTTTGAGTGATACACACAACTAACTTGACTCTGCTTCACAGCTTTAGTCAAGAAACATTCAAACACTCTTGCTTCAAAGCTTTGAGTGCTACACAACCCTTACAATTAAAAACCTATTCCAAGTCACTTATCACAATGATAATTGCTTGAAGTACAATAATTAAACCTATACAGTTTACAAATGATCTTCTGACCAAAAAAGGGATTGCTTCCAAAACAGCAGCTCTGTTGAATATATAGCAGCTGCATCTTCAGTTAGGGTTTCCACAAAAAGCTAGGGTTAATTCCATTTGACCTTAAGACTAGGTCACAGGACTTTATCAACCAGGTTAGGGTTGAGCTAGGTTAACCCAAAGAAAACGCAGGATTCTGTTCTGGAAAGACTGAGTCATTTTCCTGAAAAAACTCAGAATTAACCAAACTGCAAACCTGTTAGTTCAGAACAGGATGTCTTAACATCTATTATGACATCTGAAAAACCTGTCTACTGATTTAGGAAAATGTGATCATTTTGCAAAATGCTCAGATACACACTTATAAACATCAGTACTTGAATGACAATATTTTTCTGCAAAGGTACCTAATGAATCAGTACAAACTAAACTAGAATGTTATGACATCAGTCATGACATTCACACATACACTTGGGTTTTACCAAAAATGCAAGCCAATAACTAAACAACTACACTAATGACCTAGAACCTTACTTGAACATCTTGGCCTTTCATTAGGGGTAGTGAGATGACCGGCTTTGGTGCAGTCCGAAGTTGGTAGATACTCGATACTACACTCATTGAGGGTTGTTTTCTTGGAATATTTTGGTCGCTAGTTAAGTGGCTAAACTAAAACGATGAACATAGAAAACAATCCAATGATATTGAGCTCCTTAGAACCCGGTTACTATTTATAGGACAGGTTTTTAAGCCAACTACACTCAAGAGGGTACTTACCTATGAAACCTCATGCAAGCCTGAAACTAGGGTTTTGTGTGATTTGCTTGTACATATGTTTGTGCATGCATCATGAACATCATAAAGCATCATATGCATACACTAACCATTTCAAGGGTTTAGATCTTCATCTTTGTTCTTGTTTTGTAGGTCATGGAAATTCTTCGCAGGAAAACCATCCAAGTCAACCTTGTGAGAATCCCTCCTTAGCTTAAGGAGCTCACATCCAGGATTCCTGAGAACTCTTCCTTCAGTGAAAGACATGGTAGACTGCTCAACCTAGTCAACACCAGCATTGAAGAGGACATGGTAAAGGTGTTGTTCCAGTTCTTTGACCCCCTTCACCACTGTTTCACTTTCCCCGACTACCAATTGGTGCCCACTTTGGAGGAATTTTCTCAACTCCTGAGAATTCCTATTCTTAATCAACTACCCTACAACGGTACGGAAAAAGAACCAAAGCCTGAAGATGTTGCTCAAGCACTACACTTGCAACCATCTGACATCAAGGGGCATTGGGAAACTAGAAGCGGTGTCAAAGGCTTCTTGGCAAAATTATTGTTTGAGAAAGCACAAGAGTGTTGGAATTCATTGGACCTACAAGCCTTTGAAGAAATTGTGGCACTCCTCATTTATGGGTTGGTCCTGTTCCCAAATCCCGACCAGCTTATAGATGTCAACACCGTCAAGATCTTCTTATCCAGGAATCCAATACCAACATTGCTTGGGGACATTCTTCACTCATTTTACACACGAACAATGAGAAAGAGGGGTGTTCTCATGTGCTGTACTCCTCTCCTTGCAAGGTGGTTTATTTCGCACCTTCCACAATCTGTCTTGAAGAATGACCAAGGCTTAAGGTGGTCACAACGGTTGATGACCCTAACTCACTCTGATGTACATTGGTGCTCTCAGTCCAGAGAAAATGTCATCATCGTCGATCGTTGTGGAGAGTTCCCTAATGTTCCATTGCTTGGCATTAGAGGAGGCATTACCTACAACTCTTGTCTAGCTTTGAGAGAGTTTGGATATGCACGGAGGGATGGCCCTCACGACATGTTGATTCCTGACCTAGTTTTTGACTTCGACAACGATGCGCAAGGACTTTGCCAAAGATTCATCAGAGCTTGGAGGATGCCTAACAAGGTAGACAGCAAGACACTGGGGCACAAGAACTCCATCCCTCTTGAGCCTTATCTCAAGTGGGTACGAGCCCGAGCCCAGAGTCTAATGATGCCTTACCCTCATGTTCTCCCTGTGATTAAAGAGCCCGTTAAGGAAGGAGAGGTTCCCTATACCATCCTATATCCTGACATGCCTACATCGTGAGAAGAGATGCAGAAGAGTTGGATCCAACTCAAGGAGGAAAGGAACACTTTTGAAGCCAGCTTCTACGCCAGTGAGAAGAAGGTTTTGGAGCTTACCCGCCGACTCCATGAGGAAGAGACCCTCAACACCTACATCGCACCAAAGAAGATGCGCAACGTCTTTTTACCTTGAGAAGTTTTTTTTGTAATATTTGGCCCATGGGGCATTTATGTACTAACAAATTTCTTCTTATTAATATGACGTGCATTCTTTTTGTTTGCAACAATTTTGAATTGTCTAAATCCTTGAATGCATTGCATAAACAAACATATCATTCATCATGCACATAAGCAGGTCTCCACACCAGGTTTCCTTATCTTTCTGCTGTTTATTTCAGTAAGATGGATCTCGAACAGACGGTCAAAGACTTGCAGTCTCAAAACTCAAAGTTTCAACATCTCCTGATGACCTTGGCAAAGGGTCAGGAGGATCTAAAAGCCCTGCTGGGGAACAAAGAGCAAGTGAAAAAGAAGAAGAAAAGAGTCGGGGTGGCTACCCTAGGAAGAAGGTTTGAGGGTGAAGCCAGAAGAGTTCTTGAATTTCCTCCTACATCTGAAGAGGGAACCAGTAAAGGGAATGGGGCTGCGGTACCTTCCGAATCCGAAGCTGAAGAAGGAGAGGCTAAAGAAGATGAAGACTACTCAGAGCAACAATACCCGCCCGCCGATGATAAGTACAAGAGCTTGGAAGACAGGTTGGCAGCTATGGAGCTGTAGAGAGTTCCCGGCTTAGATTTCGAAGATCTGGGATTAGTTGCTGGAATTGTGATCCCCCCGAAGTTCAAAGTGCCAATTTTTGCAAGATAAGACGGGCTGTCTTGTCCGAAAATGCATCTCAGATCATATGTAAGGAATATCCAACCTTACATTGTAGACAAGAACCTATGGATCCATTTCTTTCAGGATAGCCTTTCAGGGGCTCAACTCGAATGGTTCTATCAGCTGGATGGAGCCAGTATCCGAAACTGGGAGGACTTGGCTACTGCATTTTATAAATAGTATCAGTACAATTCTGACCTCGCTCCTATGCGTACCCAACTCCAGGGTATGTCACTGGGGACGGGCGAAGGATTCAAAGAGTATGCGCAAAAGTGGAGAGACCTGGCTGGCAGGGTGCAGCCACCGCTGGCTGATCGTGAACTTGTGGACATGTTCCTAGGGACCCTGTCTGGTCCCTTCTTCAACCATCTGATTGGTAATTCTTCTGCTGGGTTCACAGACTTGATCTTAACCGGTGAGAGGATAGAAGCTGGTATCAAGTCGGGGAAGATACAGAAAGGTGCCTCCTCGAATACTGAAAAGAAGCCCTTCAAGAAGGAAGGCAGTGCTGTTTATGGTCCCAAAAGACAAATTAAACCGGAACGCCGCCAAGCTGTCAATGCATTGGTAATTTCAAAGCCTGCTGCTGCTCCTCAGCAGTATAACCAGCCAAGGGGTGAGAGACCCAAAAGGAAGTACACTCGGCTCAGTATGTCCCTGTCTCAGATTTTGCCGCAACTACTGTCAACCAATCTGGTAACTGTCAAAGAAGCTCTGAAGGTAGTGAACACAACTTCTCCAAAGTACAACCCCAACGCCCGTTGCGCTTATCACTCTGATAGCCCGGGGCATACTACGGATGATTGCTGGGCTCTGAGGAATAAGGTTCAGGACCTTATTGATGCTAAAGAAATACAGTTTGAGGCGCCCGAAAGGCCCAATGTTATGACTGCTCCCATGCCCCAGCATGGAGTGAATGCTGTGGAAGAAGACCGGTATGTAGCCTCTGTGGAAGAGATTGTTACTCCGTTGTTGACCGTCAAAAGGAACTTGTTGCTAGCCGGTTTATTTCCGGGATGTAGTGAAGGTTGCCATTTATGTGTTGTTTCACCTGCTGGTTGTCCCTTGCTGAAGTCAGGCGTCCAAAACCTGATGGATAGCAAAGAGATCTTGTTCGAGAAGATTGTTGTTCCTGCTGTCCCTACTGAAGAAGTGTCCATTGTCACTATTTTCAACAACCCTCCTAAGGCTCCCTCAAGGAAGCCTGTCAAAATCATGTCCGCTCAGAAGATTTCTCCTATCATCATCACTGTTCCGGGGCCTCTCCCTTATACATCCGACAAAGCTGTCCCGTGGCACTATGGGGCAAATGTTTATGTGCTCAGAGTAAAACAAGAGTTCGATACTAGTACCGGCGTCAGTAACATCACTGGGCCTGCCAAGGTTACTCGCAGTGGTAGGCTGTTCTCACCCGATATTGCGCCACCAGCTATTCAGAAACCTTTTGTCATCACACCTGCAAGTGTGCCTGCTTCCCTTCCGGATCAAGTTCCTGTTTCTACCCCTGCTGCCGAGTCATCTGACGCTCGGGGCAAAGGGATTGCTACTGATTTGCCTGCCCTGACGGAGGCACCAAAGACAACCAATGTTGAAGCTTCCCAGCAAGAGATGGAAGAGATTCTCAAGATCATTAAGAAGAGTGATTTCAATGTAGTTGAACAGCTGGGGCACACCCCATCTAAAATTTCTATGCTATCACTGTTGTTGTGTTCAGAGGCCCACGCAAAGGCTCTGATCTCCTTCTTGAAGACGACCCATGTGCCACAAGAAATATCTGCTGATCAATTTACCGATTGTGTGGCCAACTTGACTGCCGATAATGGGTTGGGCTTCTCTGACGCCGATCTGACTGCCAAAGGAAAGAACCATAACGACGCCCTGCATGTCTCCATCGAATGCAGGGGCACTACTCTTGCCCATGTGTTGGTAGACACCGGTTCTTCATTGAATGTATTACCCAAGAAGGCCCTAGACAGGTTGGATTGTGAGGGTTTAGAGCTCAAACCTAGTAACATTGTTGTCCGGGCCTTTGACGGTTCGAAAAGGATGGTACATGGGGAAGTTAACATTCCAATCAATGTTGGTTCTCAAGTTTTTGATTCTACTTTCTATGTGATGGACATCCGACCATCCTATTATTGTTTGCTGGGTCGTCCATGGATCCACAAGGCTGGAGCTGTGACCTCCACACTACATCAGAAGCTTAAGTACCCGGTCAGGGGGAAAATTGTGACAGTTCAAGGGGAAGAAGAATATATGGTCAGCCACCTCAACTCGTTCCGGTACATAGAGATGGATGGGGAATTCATTGAGACTCCATTCCAGCACTTTGAAGAGGTGCCTCAGACACTGGCATCAACTGAAACTATGATTGAAGACCCTCCTTTGAAGATGGCTTCCTTAAAGGATGCCCGGGCTATGATTGAGAAGGGTGAGTGCACAAATTGGGGCCGACTTCCTGACTTTACTCCGAAGACCGACAAGTTTGGTTTGGGTTTCACTGCAGAGGCTCAGAAGGCTGTTCGTAAGGCAAGGATTGGAAGACCTCCTGTGTTCATCACCAACCCGGGAGTGAATGCTATTGAAGACGACGTGGAGGAATCTGAATTCGACAGCTGGATCTACCCAACAACCGACAGTGGACCAAGCAACTGGACTGCCAAAGACTTCACACCTATTACTTTTGTCACTCAGTAATGAACTCTTTTGTTTTGAATTTTTAACAAACAATATGTTGAAACTTTTATGGCTCAGTGTCCTACCCGGGACACCGTAGCTTCATTTGCGAGGGCTTTTGTGTGTCATTTAAATATATCATCAATAAAAACATTGGAAGTTTGTTGCATTTCAAAATCTTGCGCTCCTTTTCTTTCTTTATTATATATTGCGAAACAACTATATTTACACACACTCACTTATACAAGTTCCAATCCACTCTGGATCTCACTGGTAACGACTCTGCTACTGCCAGTTATGACTTCGAAAATCCGATCAACTTAGCCGAAGACGAAGGTGAAGATGATTGCAAAGTGCCTGGTGAACTTGCAAGACTGCTACTCCAGGAAGAGAGGGCCATTCAGCCACATGAAGAGCCAGTGGAAACGGTAAATCTGGGTACTGAGACAGACAGAAAAGAAGTCAAGATTGGTGCCAATCTAGAGCTCAGTGTGAAACAACGGTTGATTCAGATGCTGCATAACTATGTGGAAATCTTTGCTTGGTCTTACGAAGACATGCCTGGGTTGGATACCGACCTTGTGGTTCATCACTTGCCTACCAAGGAAGACTGCCCTCCGGTAAAACAGAAGGTCCGCCGTATGCGTCCAGAGATGTCCAAGAAAATCAAAGCTTAGGTTATGAAACAATTTGATGTCGGGTTTCTAGCAGTGACTTATTACCCTCAGTGGGTTGCCAACGTGGTTCCAGTGCCGAAGAAGGATGGTAAGGTCAGAATATGTGTTGATTACAGGGATTTGAACAGGGCGAGTCCTAAGGATGATTTCCCTCTGCCTCATATCGACGTTCTGGTTGACAATACTGCTCAGCATAAGGTATTCTCCTTCATGGATGGCTTCTCCGGTTATAATCAGATCAAGATGGCTCCTGAAGACATGGAGAAGACCACTTTTGTTACTCAGTGGGGCACCTTTTGCTACAAGGTCATGCCTTTTGGGTTGAAAAATGCTGGGGCAACCTACAAACGTGCCATGGTTGCTTTATTTCATGACATGATCCATCATGAGATTGAAGTATATGTCGACGATATGATTGCAAGGTCCCAAACTAAGGAGGAACACCTTGACCATCTACGGAAGCTGTTTGACCGTCTGAAGTTGTACAAGCTGAGGTTAAACCCAAACAAGTGCACCTTTGGGGTGAGATCTGGAAAATTGCTAGGCTTCGTCGTAAGCGACAAAGGCATTCAAGTGGACCCTGCCAAAGTGAAAGCCATACAAGAGATGCCAACTCCCAAGACAGAGAAAGAAGTCAGAGGCTTTCTAGGACGATTGAACTACATTGCCCGATTCATCTCGCATCTAACTGCTACCTGTGAACCGATCTTCAAGCTGCTGAAGAAAGATTAAGTAGTACGTTGGAATGATGAATGTCAGGCCGCTTTCGAAAAGATCAAAGAGTATCTCCAAGAACCACCCATTCTTATGCCGCCGGTTGAAGGGAGACCTCTAATCTTATACTTGACTGTACTGGACAACTCAATGGGGTGTGTGCTGGGGCAGCATGACGAGTCTGGCCGAAAAGAACATGCCATTTATTACCTTAGCAAAAAGTTTATCGACTTTGAGACCCGATACTCACTGCACGAGAAAACTTGCTGCGCTTTGGTATGGGCTGCTCGCCGGCTGAGACAGTATATGTTGACTCACACTACTCTGTTGATTTCAAAAATGGATCCAATCAAGTACATATTCGAAAAGCCTGCTCTGTCTGGAAGAATAGCAAGATGGCAAATGATCTTGACGGAATACGACATCCAATACACGACTCAAAAAGCAATCAAAGGAAGTGTATTGGGAGACCATTTGGCACACCAGGCAGTGGACGATTATCAGTCGATGAACTTTGAATTTCCAGACGAGGATATCATGGTAGTGAATGATTGTGAAGTACCTGGACCGGATGAAGGACCTGAGGAAGGATCCCGATGGTCTATGCACTTTGATGGAGCCTCGAACGCTTTGGGCAATGGTATCGGTGCTGTGATCATATCCCCTAAAGGCACTCATAATCCACTCACTGCTCGGCTATGTTTCAACTGCACCAACAACATGGCAGAGTATGAGGCATGTATCATGGGTCTTCAAGCTACGATTGACTTAAGGATCAAGTTTCTGAGTGTCTTCGGAGATTCCGCTCTCGTGATCAATCAGGTCAAAGGCGAGTGGGATACGAAACACCCGAATCTTATTCCTTACAAGGAGTATGTGTTGACGTTGATTCCCCACTTCGAGGAGATAACTTTTGAACACTTCCCAAGAAAGGAGAATCAGTTAGCTGACGCGTTGGCTACGATGTCTTCTATGTTCAAAGTCAAATGGGACAACGAGGCACCCCGGATCATTATTTGGAAGTTGGATGAACCTGCACATTGCTGTGATCTTGAGGCTGAAGAAGTAACAGAAAAACCCTGGTATCATGAAGTGAAGAGGTACCTTGAAGCTCAAGAATACCCCGAAGGCGCATCTGTTAATGACAAGAAGTTTCTGAGAAGGTTCGCGGAAAAGTTCTTCCTCAACAATGGCATTCTCTACAAGCGAAACCATGATTCGACCTTACTGCGTTGTGTGGATAAGACTGAAGCAGAAAGGATCATGGCAGAGCTACATGAAGGTACCTTCGGAACACATTCCAGTGGACATACCATGGCAAAGAAAATCCTTCGGGCAGGATATTTCTGGTCCACAATGGAAGCCGACTGTTATCAGCATTCTCGAACTTGTCATAAATGCCAGATTTATGCTGATAAGGTGCACATTCCTCCGGTTCCTCTGAACGTCTTGACAACACCTTGTCCTTTTGAAATGTGGGGCATTGATATGATCGGAGAAATCAGACCTACGACATCCAACGGGCATCGCTTCATCCTGGTAGCGATTGATTACTTCACAAAGTGGGTTGAAGCAGCTTCCTATGCTACGGTAACCAAGAACGTCGTGGCACGGTTCATTCGGAACAACCTGATCTGTCGATACGGTGTACCTGAGAGGATCATTACGGATAATGGTACCAATCTTAACAATAAGATGATCACTGAGCTCTACGAGCAATTCAAGATACAACACCACAACTCTTCTCCCTACCGGCCGAAGATGAATGGGGCTGTAGAAGCGGCGAATAAGAACATCAAGAAGATTGTGCAGAAGATGACAGTGACCTACAAAGATTGGCACGAAATGTTACCATTTTCTCTTCATGGGTACCGTACCTCAGCACGGACGTCAACAGGGGCAACACCCTTTTCCTTGGTCTATGGCATGGAGGCAGTCTTGCCTATTGAAGTCCAGATACCCTCTCTCCAGATAATGAAGGATGCAGGTTTGAGCGAAGATGACTGGATCCATACTCGGCTTGATCAATTAAACCTAATTGACGAAAAGAGACTAACTGCTATTTGTCATGGTCAGACGTACCAAAAACGGATGATCAGGGCATTTAACAAGAAAGTCAGACGACAAGAGTATCAAGTCGGAGACTTGGTAATCAAGCGCATCATTCTTCCTCAAGGTGATCCCAGGGGCAAATGGACCCCTACGTACGAAGGGCCATTTGTGGTTAAGAACATCTTCTCAGGAGGAGCTATGATTCTGACCACCATGGACGGTGACGACCTTCCTCACCCCGCCAATGCAGACATAGTAAAAAGATACTACGCATGAACTAAAGACCCGCTAGGTTGACACACCTAGGCAAAAATAAGGGCTTCCCGGCGAACAAAAAGGGTTCAGGCAAAAATAAGGGATGAAATGAAAAAAAAATCTGTACACCCGGCAAGTCGAAAATCTGAAAAGGCGGCTTGGGCAAAAATGGGTATCCCGGTGGACTGAAAACCTGAAAGGGCGGTCCAGGAAAAAGTTAGGGATAAAGCATAATACTATGTCTCATTGGATCACCCTGCATCCAGAATTTGGCATCAACTATCAGGCTCAGATAAATCCAATCAACCAGCTTCATCTTCAACTAAGCAGCAAAGCGGTGAGACGCTTGAAGACATAAAGGCGATAGCAGAGTTGGAACCCAGTGGGATTATTTTTCACATAGCTGTTTTGTTTCCTTTTCAAAATTGTATAAACTCTATTTTTCTCAGCGGTGTTCTCTTACTAGGACGTCAGCCTCCTGTACATAAAACGCCTATTTACAGGCAAATTTCAAAATCAATACAAGTTCAATTTTTCAGATAAATTACCCATTGTTTTTCCTTTTTCTGTTTTGTTTTGCAAAGAGCGTCCAATGTTCATTTTTTATATATGCATTTGACATTAATTGCTAATCATGAATATTTGCATACGAAACAAAGGACTAATTACAGATGACATCAGAAACAGGGGCAATAAAGAATTGTCTAAGCGATCTAGTTGCTTTGTCCACCAAGGTACCAAGGTAAGTTCGGTTGAAGAACGTAACCAAGTTACCTCAACTCCCCACAGAGTAAGACAAGATTCAGCAATACTCTCCCCAGGAGGAGTTGGTCCCCCATCAGCCTAAAAAGGCACAGTATCTCCAGCAAGTCAGCGATACTCTCCCCAAGCAAAGTTAGTCTACTGTCAGCCTTAAGGAAGTTGGGTATCCCCATAAGATCTCAACATTCCCCAGCGGAGTATAGACATTCCTCAGCAAGCATCCCCGGCAGTATAAGATTGTTCCCCGGTGGAATACAAGACACCCTAGTAGAGCCATTCCCCAGTACAGTCTGAAAAGTTTCCCCAGGAAAGTTGAATCATCCTCCCCAGTAGATTCTAGAAGCTTATCCCCAGTAGATTCTGGAAGCTTATCCCTAGTAGATTCTAAAGCTTATCCCCTGCAGAGTACGAACGTCTCTCTCCGGCTTTATTCAAAGGTTATTTCCCCACCAGGGTATAACTGGGTTATCCTCAGCTAATTACCATGGAAAGATCGTCCTCGGCGAAGTTCTTCCTATCCCCAGCGGAGTTCATCAAATTCCCCAGCATAACTTATCAGTGGAATCCCCAGCGGAGCTCTCATCAAAACCTCAGCGAAGTATCTCTTCCCACAGAGTAATTCCCCGCAGAGTAATCTCTCCAACAAGTTTATTCCCCAATGGAGTCATCCTCTCCTACCAGTTTATTCTTGCAACCATCATCCCCAACAGAAACAAAGAACTCCACTCTTCAACATCAGCCCAAGATTCCACAAACTCCCGACAGTCGTCAAGGATTTATTTTCCTAGACAAAGATACATTCATCACATTATCATATACCATGACGCATGCATATACGCATCATATCACACAATCTCATTTATTTTTGAGAACATCATGACCTCACATTTCATACATCATGACATTGCATACAACTAATGTCTTGCCTTTTCAGGTAAAAGGACAATCCAAAGATGATTACTATCAACTATCGCAATTCCAGATTCGATACCTGTATCTAGCTAGGGCATATCTGTGAGTGATGGATTGTAGATTCGATACCTGTACCTAGCCAGGGCATATCTGCATGAAGAGTTTGAAGATCAACCCCTGTAACAGGCCAGGAAATTATCTTTCATTCTCAGGTCAGAGGTTTACACCTGTATCCAGCCAGGAAAGCTACCTCTACCAATCTTTTGCAAGTTCCAGATTCGATTCCTGTATCCAGCCAGGGCATATCTGTAGATGACTAATTCCAGATTCGATACCTGTATCCAGCCAGGGCATATCTGTAGATGACTAATTCCAAATTCGATACCTGTATCTAGCCAGGGCATATCTGTAGACGACAAATTCCAGATTCGATTCCTGTATCCAGCCAGGGCATATCTGAAGACGACAAATTCCAGATTCGATTCCTGTATCTAGCCAGGGCATATCTGTGAGCGATTGATTATAGATTCGATACCTGTATCCAGCCAGAGCACGTCTGTAAGCAACCTTTTGAAGTTCCGGATTCGATTCCTGTATCTAGCCAGGGCACATCTGTGAGAAACTAATTGTAGATTCGATACCTGTACCTAGCCAGGGCATATCTGCATGAAGAGACTGATGATCAACACCTATAGCAAGCCAGGAAACCATCTTTCTTTCTCAAAATACGCAAGTTCTCGCTAAGGAATCTCTTACACGATTAACACTTCCAAATGGCATCTATAAGCCCATTCCCGACAAGGTTCTGTCACGTCACCAGATGGCATCTATAAGCCCATCCTCCTATCCACCATCTCTCCAAATGGTATCTATAAGCCCATTCCCGACATCACATTGCTGATACCCCACTATGCGAGTGCAAATTTTTGGGCACTTTAGTGTTCAATCATCTTCCACCTTCAGATCACGAAAGGCACGCAAGCCAATCTACATCCTCAGGTCTAAGAAGATTGAACAGGGGCAACTGTTGAACCCCAAAATTTGCCCTCCCATTTCCTCAACATTTTTTCATCACAAGACCCTTGGAGCTCAAGATCAAGTTAGGGTTTACTCTACTCAAGACTCCTCCTTGCACTGTTGACCCAAATTAGGGTTTGAGTTTGCACAAAGATGTTTTGACCTAAAATTCCCAAAGTGACTTTCATGCTTCATGATTGGACTCACAAGTTTATCCATACCAAGTTTCAAGCCTTGATTCCAATCTTTGCCCAGTCAATTGGACAGTTGACCTAGAAATCAACTGTATTGGGGAAAAAGTCAATTGTGGTTAATAGACAGTCAAACCTCATGATTTTTGACCCACATCAACATTATGAACTCATATGGACCATTTGGTCAAGTTTGGATCACAATTCCACAAGAAATTTGATCAGATCACCAAAAGGGCAAAATGGTCATTTTTAGGGTTTTGACTGCACAAAGGCAATTTTTGACTGTTTGACCTGGCCAATGGCAAACCAAGCTCACATATGGACTCAAGGACTCAATGGCATGGTCTTGACATATTCAACAAGTTCAAAAGATCTCAAATGCTCAGGATTGACAGATGAATTTTCCAGTCAACTGATCCAAATTTGACTGTATACTGAAAAGTCAAACTTTGACTTTTTGGTCAAAATCAAGTGTCAAGATTCATTTTTCATCAAAACATGTCAAATTATGAAACTTGTTCATCAAGGAATAAAAAATCACAAATTAGGGTTTGAAATGAAGAAATTTCACAACTTAGAAATTTTCTAAGTTATGAAAATTCCTAATTTTTTCCTAACTTTGTCCCTTTTTTTCATCCAGATGTATTTGGATTCAAACAAAACTCAAAACATGAATGTTGTATTCCATTGCAAAATCTACAACTTTGGTTCACAAAGTTTTCTCAAAATAATCTTGTAGCTCAAGTTATGATTTTTGGAATAGGGGTGCAAAACATTCTTAACTTAGAAATTTTTTGACCTATTCTAAGCAGGATTTTTGCCTAACTTCATGGTCACTTTTCACATGCTTCCACTTGGAATTTCAACTTGCATTACAAAGATGGATTGTAGTACACATTCCAAGCTTTCCAAATTATCCAAGAACTTCTCAAACACCCTTGTGGTTAGGGAGAATCGAATTTGTCAATATGGGCAAAAGTCACTTTGTTCATAAGCCATTTACATGTTCATAACATTGCCATTTTCAAGTCAGCATGTTCTAAGCTAGATTACAGGCCTCTAATCTCATTTACACTCAATAATTTAATGCATATCCTTTGTGTCCAAGTCTTACTTTGTGTGTTTAACCATTACATACAAGTTTGAGCCATAAATGGAAAAAGCATTTTAGCCATTTTTGAAAAGATCAACTTTATGTCAAGTTCACATATCTTTGAAGTACAAAGAAATCTCTGAGGCACAAATGTGTGGACATATCCCACTGATCAAGAACAAACTTTGCAGCATGTTTAGGGGGCCTGCATAAGCTTGTAACCCAACTTGGCATTTTTGACTTAAGATAGAAGAAACTTGCATATTGAAAAACAACTCACACTCATGTCAAGACAAGCTTAAGCAAACTTTCTCCACACATTTCATACTCCCTAATAGACCTAAAACACGAGCCCTTAACCATCAATACCTCCTCATCCATCAAAGTATCTTTTTTCTGCAAAACAGAGTCCCTGTTGCAGATTGACCTCCACAGTTCATTTCCTTCATGTGTTTTCATCCAAACCAGTTCATACACATTCCCTACCATCCATACAAACTATCCCAATCCTTGGAAACAGACTGTAACACCTCTAACCAAGTGTGCCATTTTCACTTTTCTCTCTTGCAGGTTGACTTCCATGGATTGATTCAGAAGGATTCAAAGCAAGCCAAGCATAGAGGAAGCATCCTTGGACCTCAGGCAAGCTGTACAAGTCCTCACATTGCATTGAAAGTGCCTCCATTGCTGTACACGACTCAAGCTGAACAGGTAAAACTTTGAACTTCTATCTCTCTATCCAGGCATAGTTAGGCTTAAGTTTGTGAAGAAAGCATGTTCTAATCATAGCCCTGAAGCCACCCATATAGTTACTTTTCATTTATGTTGTGTGTGCTAAGAGTATTTTGAACCTGAACATTGGAAAAAACTTAGGTCAGAAATTAGGGGAGAAGAAATTCTCTCTCATTTCTGAGAGTTAGATCAAGTTTTTTATATGTATGAACTCGTGACATGATGCTCTATAACTTTGGTGTTGTAAGTTATTATTGAAAATCAAGGAATCAGAAGTTAGCAGGGAAGGAAGAAAACGCGTGTTTTTTCATTTGAAACTGTCTGGAGGTTGAAGACAAGCTTGCTTTGGGCTGGGCCTGTTTTGTTTTTCTGTTTACACCACCTTTTCACACTTACACCCCCTGGCCCATTATGTGATATATTTGTTATTTTTGACTTTTTCTTTTTGATTCTGATTTTATATTTTTATTTAAACATGAAAAAACATTAAAAATATTTTTCTCACATTTTTTGCATTTTATTTGGTATTTATTTGCTTCATTTAGTTCTATATGTAAATAAATATACATAATACCTTTTATTTAAAATACTAAAAATAACACAAATACATTTTATTTTCTGATTTTATTTTATTTTATCTTTTGAAAACATTTCCTAAAAAATATACTTTTTTTTGTAAATCATAAATATTTTATTTTTGTATATATTTAATATATTTAATACATAATATAAATACTTATATATTTATTAGAATATTTAGGATAAATACAAAAAAATAATACATTTTATTTTCATTAATATTTAACCTCAAAAATCACTTTTTACAATATACTTCCTTTTTATTTATTTTTTGTAAATAATTAATAAATATTGTATATATTAAACAATAAATACATTTTATTTGCAAAATTAGGGTTTTGCCCTAAACATGAAAATACCAAAAAATTAACCTTTTTATTTTTGTTTATTTGTCACATGAAAAATACTTTTTACATACATATAAAAATCATTTTTGTGCATTTTTCATATTTATTGTATTTTTATTTAATTATTGTACAATTAAATAACTTGTATATTCCATTTGGATTGTAATAATTTAGATTTAAATTTCTTGCTAAATATCCCCATTTGAACATTTGTACCCCCATCCCATAATTGTTGTAATAATTTAGGACTTTAAATTCCGCACTTTAAAGCTTTCTAAAAATGCCATGATAGACTTAGGGTTTTGTATGCAAAAATCAAACAACAAATAGCTTGACCTAATTCAAAGACAAAAAGCATGAAAATGGACAACACCAATCACACTTGCACCCCTAGGGTTATTCCACTTGTTGCCTTCAATAATGGGCCATGTTGCATGTTGAGTTTCTTTGGCAAAACAAAACATTTCAAATGATCATAGTCCCTCGATGACGCTTTCGAAAGTTGCCTAAAAAATGATCAAGTCCCTTAAAGGAAAAGTTGCCCAAAGACACTTGGCGCCATTGCAATCATGGTCTAAACGATGAACCGCACCCGTCCCGTTAACATCCTAACACAAGATTGTCCACCAAATACAATGGTGGAACAAAATTGTTAAAAGGGTTAAAACATAGGAAAAACCTTTGAGTAAATTTAGGGGTAGACAACTCTTGGTTACTTGACCAATCTTGCAAAACAATCCTTGCCATTTTTCAAAGCACACATCACAACACACTTTCAAAAACATTGAAAACTTTTCAAAAGACATACACCTTTGTATACATCCAAACATGGGTCATTACAAAGGTTGCCACCACATTGGCCTCTTTTCAAAACATTTTCAAACCCACACACAAAACACCATTTCAAACAATTGAAAGCACCATTTCAAACAATTGAAAATCAAGGCAAGTTGATCTAAGCAAGTAACTAAGAGCCCATGGATTACCATGGATAGAAAGGGTGCTAATACCTTCCCTTTCTATAATCTACTCCCCGAACCCAAGAAAACATCTCAAAGGTTTTTGCTGTGCTTTTTAACCTTTCCTTATGATAAAATAAAAAGTCGGTGGCGAATCTTGCTCAACCGAAACATTTGCAAAAACAAACGCAAAACCCAAGTCAGTTCTCCCACCGTATCACACAGTGTAAATAGGAAGAAAAGGTGCATTTTTAACTATTATGTATCGACATAATGCTGCTATGTATCGATATATAACTCTTTCTTGCTCTTGTAAAAACAAAATCAGCTCAGCATGAGTCGATGCATAATGAGATGTGTTGACTCATGTACTTTTCCTCCCCCTATTTTGGATCCTAGATAACAGTATGTATCGACACATAAGGCTTTGTGTCGACTCCTACCATGTTTGTGTTGACCCATACGTGTTTGTGTCGACCCATACGTGTTTGTGTCGATTCATGCACCCTTCATCTTTCTATTTTGGGGCTGGATAACAATATGAGTCGAAGCATAAGGCCATGTGTCGACTCATACCCTATTTTGTCACTAGAATGAGTTGACTCATATGGATATGTGTCGACTCTTGCTGTAATTTTCTTGCCTTGAACATTTATTTTGAATTTGAACCTCTTTCAAGAAGTTGTGGTAGCCTCCCTCTGTATTGGATGTTGTAACGTATGAGCTTGTATCTTACAAATGATGTATTTCTTGAACTTGAGGATAAAAGAGAAGTTGTAGGGAACTGGATTCTCTTCAGAACGAGCTTTGGTTGGGGAAAATGGATGAAGTATATGAAAGTTATGTCAGGTCAAAGTTTAGTTGACTTTTGACCTAGCACAAATGATTTTCAAACACTTGAGCAGTTGACTGAGCAAACTTGTAGTGGAAGGCATGAAATTTGTCATGGACAACCTTAAAGGAATATTAGGGCTATGGAAAAAATTTGAGACCTTTGGAGCTCACACATCTTGATGAAAAGTGAAACCCTAGTTAGAGGTCCATTACTTAGGAGGAGAGTTTGTCTGATCAACTCTTGGTCATCCTTGAGCAATTGAGAACCACAATGAGCATCTCTTGAGTAAAAATGGGAGGGAAAATTTTAGGTTACAACATAGAACCATTTCTTAGGAGGTGAGTTTGTTTGATCAACTCTTGATAATCCTTGATTACTTTGGACCTTTAGAGGAATGTCCTTGAATAAAATGGGAGGGCAAATTTTGGGGTACAACAGCTTCCCCTGTTTAATCTTCTTAAACCTGAAGAGTTAGATTGCATGTCCGCCATTCGCGACTTGAAGGTTGAAGATGATTGAACACTTAAGTGTCCATAAATTTTCACTCGCTGGTGCACAAAGTAACACTATTGGCTGATTATACCGGGAATGGGCTTAAAGATGCCATTTGGAGAGGTGACAGAGAGTCATCAGAGATGGGCTTAAAGATGCCATCCAAAGTAACCGTTGATAGAAAATAGACTAAGTCTACACTCGACTTTGTCTTAGGTGATGTATTTGGAGTGAGTCTACGCATGTCTCGGTCTAAAAGGATAACCAAAATAAATCTACGCTCGATTTAATCTGAACCAGAAGATGTCTACGTCCGACTTCAACCAGAAGAAGTATTGGAAGGAGTCTACGCTTGATTTTCCTAAGGAGATTTAGAAGGAACCTATGCTTGATTTCATCTAAATGATGTACTAAAAGATGTCTACGCCCGACTTTATCTATAATAGGTGTTAGAAAGAGTCTACGCCCGACTTTTCCAATGGAGTATCAGAATAAATCTAAGCTCGATTTAATCTGAGCCAGAAGATGTCTATGCCCGACTTCAACTGGAAAAGGTGATGGAAAGAGTCTACGCCCAAATTTTTCGAAGTAGTATCAGAATAAATCTACGCTTGATTTCATTTAAGCCATAAGATGTCTACGCCCGACTTCAACTGGAAAATGTTTTGGAAAGAGTCTACGTCCGACTTTTCCAAAGGAGTATCAAAATGAATCTACAGTCGATTTAATTTGAGCTAGAAGATGTCTACGTCCGACTTCAACTGGAAGAAGATGTCGAAAGGAGTCTACGCTCGATTTCGTCTAAATGATATACTAGAAGATGTCTACGCCCGACTTCAACTAGAAAATATGTTGGAAAGAGTCTACGCCCGAATTTTCCGAAGGATTATCAGAATAAATCTATGCTTGATTTAATATGAGCTAGAAGATGTCTACGCCCGACTTCAACTGGAAGAGGTATTGGAAGGAGTCAACGCTCGACTTTTCCAAAGGAGTTTCAGAAGGAATTTACACTTGATTTCATCTGAATGATGTGTAGAAGATGTCTACGCCCGACCTCAACTAGAAAATATGCCTCTTTGAGAATGAGCCTCTAAGGAAATTTCTTAAGTAGCCATTTGTCAGATGTAGCTTTTGAGAAGACTGTCTAGTAATATAGGTAGTTGATGATGTTTATCTGTTAATTGAGCTTTCCTGAAAAGATAAAGAGTTAGTTGTATGCAATGTCATGATGTATGAAATGTATTGCATAATGATGTTATGAAAATAAATGAGATTGTGCTATATGTGTTTCGTATGCACATGCTATGACGTTCATAAATGATGTATGAATGTGAAATGTTGTTTGAAGAGTATGTGTATCTTCGATCTTGATGGGTATTCCTGCTTTTTGCTTGAGGAAACTCTGCTGGGGAATGTTGATTCCTGTTTGGGGAGAAGAGTCCAAGACCATTGGTTGCTCATTGCTCTACTGGGGATTTTAGTTCTTATATACCCTGATTTGGGGATAAAAGAGATGGATAAACTTTTGACGTGTTATCGGACCGAGTTTATGATATGGATACCGACTCGTTTGGAGAGAATAAGGTTGAACAATATTTGATGCAGTTTCAGATTTAGTAGCGGCTCTCTGGGGATAGCAACCCGGATTGTCCTTAGTTGGAGATGGGAATCTGGTCTATAATTTGTGGTAGAAACAGACGTAAACTGGGGAGATTGTAATCTGTTGGGGAAATAAACCCTATTGGGGAAATAAACCATGTTGGGGAAATAAACCCTGTTGGCGGAGAAATATTCTGCTAAGGAAACACCCTTGCTGAGGAAATAAGCTCTGTTGGAGAAAAGAAATATGCATGGGGTTTTACAGTTTTGGAGGAATAAACTCAGCTAGGGAATATAATTTCCAGATGAAGTTTCACACAGACTCATCCTGAAGCAACCCTACCCAAGTTCCTTCTCATAAATTTCCAGATGAAGTTTCACACTGACTCATCCTGAAGAAACCCTACCCAAATTCCTTCTCATAAATTTCCAGATAAAGTTTCACACGGACTCATCCTGAAGCAACCCTACCCAGGTTCCTTCTCATAATTTCCAGATGCAGTTTCATACGGACTCATCCTGAAGAAACCCTACCCAGGTTCCTTTTCATAATTTTCAGATGCAGTTTCACACGGACTCATCCTGAAGCAACCCTACCCAGGTTCCTTCTCATAATTTTCGGATGCAGTTTCACACAGACTCATCCTGAAGCAACCCTACCTAGGTTCCTTCTCATAATTTCCAGATGCAGTTTCACACGAACTCATCCTAAAGCAACCCTACCCAGGTTCCTTCTCATAATTTCTAGATGCAGTTTCACACGGACTCATCCTGAAGCAACCTTACCCAGGTTCCTTCCCATAATTTCAAGATGCAATTTCACACGGATTCATCCTGAAAGAAACCCTACCCAGGTTCCTTCTCATACATTTCCAGATGAAGTTTTACTCAGACTCATCATGAAGCAGCCCTACCCAGGTTCCTTCTCATACATTTCCAGATGAAGTTTTACCCGGACTCATCATGAAGCAGCCCTACCCAGGTTCCTTCTCATACATTCCCAGATGAAGTTTCACCCAGACTCATCATGAAGTAGCCCTACCCAGGCTCCTTCTCATACATTTCCAAATGAAGTTTCACCTGGACTCATCACAAAGCATCCCTAAACAGGTCCATTCCAACATGTCATTCAGAATTAAATCAACCAAAGATTTATTCTGATACTTATTCAAGATAGAGTCAAGCAAAAACTCATTCTAATATTCCTATCAACAATCACCTTTAAATGGCATATATAAGCCCATCTCTGACAACTCTCCATCATCT